>OX424576.1:93305954-93323454 GCA_949152435.1 Gastracanthus pulcherrimus
AAAGTTCTGCTCTATGATGGATCTTGCAAAGCCTGTTTTTCAAACAACTTACAGTAATATCATATCTAATATCTCCACTGGTACTTCATCTGTTCGAATTATATCTATGAAAAAATCAGCGATTAAAGAAAAATAAATTTCTATCGAACGAGGTGAAAAAGAAGGTCTCACGGTGTCAGGCGATGGATCTTGGCGAAAGAGAGGGTTTACGTCTTTGTTCGGATTGGTGACTTTGATTGGTTGGTACACTGGCAAGGTATTGGATGTGTGTGTAAAATCTAAGTACTGTAAAGTGTGTGAATATTGGCAAAAAAAAGAAGGTACTGCTGAATACGAAGAGGTATACCCTTCACACAAACAGAGCTGTGATGCCAACCATGAAGGTAGTGCCGGGAAAATGGAGATCGACGCAGTTATAGAAATGTTCAAACGCTCATAAAAACTTCATAATATCAAATATTTGAAATATATCGGCGACGGCGATTCAAAAACATATAAAGGTATAGTCGACTCAAAACTTTATAAAGATTTCATCGTCGAAAAAAAAGAATGTGTCGGACACGTTCAGAAGCGCATGGGAACGCGTCTGCGCAATTTGAAAAAAACAACGAAAGGTCTTGACGGCCGAGGAAAGTTGACCGGAAAGTTAATTGAGGAACATTCTATTTATTACGGACTTGCTATTAGGAGAAACTACGATTCAGTTGAAAAAATGCGGAATGAAATTTGGGCAACGTTACTTCATAAAATGTCGACGAAGGAGAATACACAGCAGGAGAAGTGTCCTGTCGGAGAAGACTCTTGGTGTTCTTGGCAGCGCAGTACAGTGCTTGGTACACTTGCAACGCACGAGCACAAGAGTCCAATGCATGAGGATGTTTTTAACGCAATAAAACCCATTTATAATGAACTCAGCTCCGACAACCTTCTGTCACGCTGCTTGGGTGCGTATACTCAGAACAATAACGAGTCGTTTAATGCTGTAGTGTGGTCAATTGCTCCAAAAACGGTGTCAAGCGGTAAGACTATAGTTGACATTGCGACTGACGTAGCCGTTATTATCTTCAATGACGGCTTCTCGGGTCTGTTTGCCGTTTACGGTGCTCTTGGGTTGACTGTTGGACCAAACATGTACGAGTTTTGCGTGGAAACGGTCGCCAATCGCGTCAAAACCGCTGAGCATCGTATGTCCGATATCGCGAAAGAGGCCAGGCGCAGCATTACATCAGGCAAAAAAAAAGAAGAAGAGGAAATTAAGGCCCTGGAAGGACAATTATATGGTGCAGGGATAGCAGACTGAAGGTAAAAAAATTATTATGGACTATATTTTTGCGATTCTTAAGATTTATAGCATTTTGAAACTTCATACGCGTTTTTCTCGAAACCAGGTTTTCAAAATCGGCAAGCAGTAGAACTTAAAAAGTTTACATCCGATTGACTTAAAATTTTAACAGTAGCTTCATTGTTTGATTATCTAGTGAAGTATACACAATTAATTAACAAGAAAAAAAGTTATAAACAATTTAAGTCGATTTTTGTTTCCCAAAACACGATTTTTTGTTAAAGCAATCGCCATTTCGCGAAAAAAAATTCTAAAAATATAATCATGTGTACTTCACTAGCAAAACTCATGTAGATAATAGAAAATTTTTTTTTTGTTATAGGTGGAGTTGGACGAGAATTGTACTGCTCGCCGCGGAAGACCTTTTTGAAAAAGCGGTTCACGGTAATCACTGCACAGCCGCCATTTTGTACAAAAAATATCAATAAAATTTTTTTTCTCTTGTTCAAGAGTTGCTTAATCCAATGTTATATTATTTGTATACCTTTAATCTCAAATGACCTTTAAAAAAAATAATTAACAAAACCTTGTTTTTTAGAGCATAAGGCGGATATAACCCCTTAATCACACGCTATACTCGTTGCAGTGAAATAAGTATATAAGTCACTCTGATTAGAGTGGATTTTTAACTCTAAAAATATTGTGCAAATGTTTTATTTCTAAGTAAAGTGAAAGTTTTCTCTTTAAAAAAGGAAGTTTTTAATAATTATAAACCCAACGCGCGTACATCAGTATATCTAAGGAGACGCGGAAAAATGTAATTTAAACTAAATATATACTTTCAATAAACAATTATGTTTTGATATACCATCAATGATAAATCAGCACATATTTTTTGAGATTCTAATTAAAAAAAGATACAGCAAGTTAAAATTAATTTATTGCAGTTAAAAATTTTGCATTAGAACAATTAGTTTAGTTTCAGGAAGCTAAGTACCAATGAATTGCCGGAGTCTTTTTTTGTAAAAGAAAAAAAAAATTAAAATATAAATTTTAGAAAATTTGTAAAAATCAAGATTAGAATCCCTTAAAACCCGATTAGATTTAGGCTCCTATTAAAACCGATTTATTCCAATTATAGGATATCAGTTTAATACCAATCTATACCGATTACGATTACAACCGATTCACACCGCCATTAATTAGTATACTTTAAACCCCGATTACTTTTAGGCTCCTATTAAAACCGATTTATTCCAATTATAGGAAACCGGTTAAATACCAATATTTACCGATTACGATCACAACCGATTAACACCGACATTAATTAGTATCCTTTAAAACCCGATTAGATTTAGGCTCCTATTAAAACCGATTTATTCCAATCATAGTAAATCGGTTAAATACCAATATTTACCGATTACGATTACAACCGATTAACACCGACATTAATTGTATCCTTTAAAACCCGATTAGATTTAGGCTCCTATTAAAACCGATTTATTCCAATCATAGTAAATCGGTTAAATACCAATATTTACCGATTACGATTACAACCGATTAACACCGACATTAATTGTATCCTTTAAAACCCGATTAGATTTAGGCTCCTATTAAAACCGATTTATTCCAATTATAGGACATCAGTTAAATACCAATATTTACCGATTACGATTATAACCGATAATATTTAAATAACAAAAATTGAAATACACGATTAAAACCGATTATTTCCAATAAGATTAAATCGGGTTATTACGTATCTAAACCGATTTACAATTAAATCCAATTTAAACCGATTAATATGTAAGCGGGCGTCCCGATTAATCGGATAAAACACGATTTAAACCGATTAAAATGTAATCGGCTTTAATCGGTTCTAATTGGTCATTTTTAGCAAGGTGGAGACGATTTAGTACAATAGGGCGGCAAACAGAATCAAGAGGAAAACTATGCGTACAAAACTTTATCATGTACTTCGTACCATTATGTATCAATTATGTACCATCTTTATAAAGATGATTTATTTGTTCGACAAATTTAGATAAATATAAATTCATTCAATTATTTTTTGGTTCATGTTGAACCATTAAGAGACCTGCTAAAATAATAAATTTAGATTGAAATTTCGATGGAAGTTCATTTATACATAATTGTAATGGCCAAAAGCTTCTTTTCCCACTCTTCGTTAAAGGTGCACCATCTGTATTGCAATTGAACGTTAATAAATATTGTTCATCAAGTTTATTATTTTGATTAAAGTCTGCTAATAATTTTGTATGTATTGAACCATTAAATTTATTGTTATCTACTATCTTATTTTTTATAATGTCATTCAATATTTAACACTATTACAACCTATTTAAACCGATTAAAGGTCCTAGCTAATCGGTTCAAATACGGTTTCGTGCTCGGTGTTTTCCGTATATAAACCAATTAACCCAATTAAAACCGATTTTATCCGATTAACCCAATTAAAACCGATGTTATCCGATTACCCCAATTAAAACCGATTTCATCCAATTAACCCCAATTAAAACCGATTTCATCCAATTAACCCCAATTAAAACCGATTTCATCCGATTAAAGTAATGTCTTTAATTGTTGCTAATTGGGATAAATCGGATGTAATCGGGTTAATCGGTTTATATACGGAAAACACCGAGCACAAAACCGTACTAGAACCGATTAGTTTTCTTTTAATCGGTTCCAATTGGCCATTTTTAGCAGGGGATTTCAAAATCAATTTATGACAGATTTAATATGTTGAAAATTTAGTACGACATTCTAGGATTTTATATCGAGTTTCGGTTCAGTTGAACCGATTTTCCCTTTGTTCCCCGCCATATTGGGCCCGCCATTTTTAACTTTACGTTTTTGATTTCGTATTCATAGTCAGCGACCTCGAAAACCCCTTGGAACAAAGTTTCATTCAAATTAATATTAAAATCGATTTATAGCCGAATTTAAATTTAAAAAATATCACTTTTTTCATACAATTTGTTTATTAACAATTATATAATAAACAATTAGTATGATAATTATCCAAGATGTCGTAATATAGTTACTTAAGAATATAACAAATATGAACTGAATAAACCGAGGGGGAAAGGTGGGACGTATACATCGCACTGCTCCTGAAAGGGTTAATACTGTCCGTATCAAATATATGCGTCTGTAAATATAAATAAATTGCACCGATATATACTATTTCACTAATGTTCTTATAAAAAGATTTTAGCTTTTACCCCGTTAGGCAAAATTAGTCAGGGTCTGGTGATTTCTTACATAAACACACATATATACATACACATATATACACGTATGTACATTCATATAAATAAACACATATATACGCTTCAACACACTGTACAGCATACATTTCCAATTTAAAGAACCCTGCGAATTTAGGAACATTATTTGCATTAAGTTTATATTATACGTTTACCATAACCTCTTTATAGTACTATATTGGATTTTGCAAAGCTGCAAGTTTGAACATCGTACACCCCATCAACCCCATAAAACAGTTGAACCCCAATAACCCATAAACCACATAGACCCCATAAACCCTACCCCATAAATACTACAAATCCCATAAACATCATAAACCTTATGAACCCCATGAACCCCATAAAACCCATAAACCCCATAAAACGCACAAAACCCATAAACATCGGAACTCCCATAATCCGATAAATTCCATAAATATACATAAACATCCTAAACCGCATAAACCCCATAAAACCCGTAAACATTGTAAGCCCCATAACCTTATAAACACCATAAAACCCATAAAATCCGTAAACATCGTTGTAACGGGGTAAATTAGCCCATTACAACCTAACTCTCGCGCGGCTGATAGACAGCCGAAGCGAGGCAGTTAGTCCACGCCCGCGAGCGAGGATGCGAACAGCCAGCGAGGCGTCGGGAGACGCAGCACTTGCACACACACATACATACACACAAGCGGGCAGAAGTAGCCGCGCGTGGCCAAAGAAGTTCGGCAACGCGGCATCCCAGCGTGCCGCTAGAGAGAAAGAGGGAGAGAGAATAGGAGAGGGGAGCAATGAGCCGACTGCCGAAGGGACGCGCGAGGCGCGAAAGAGAGGACAAGGAGATTCGGCTACCGTTCGTCACCGAGACCGGCCGATGTCGCGAGTCTACGCGCGGGTAGAATGAGAGCCGCGAGTGCGGAAGCAGCCAGCCCTGGAAAGCCGAACGAGAGCGAGGCGCGCTAGCCTACGAGCACCTGTAAGCGGGCCGATGCGAGACGCGGCAGCTGGGGAATCGCTAGGCGAATTCGTCCGTAAGTGTGGAGGAATGATTGGTAGACGAGTGAGTACACATCAATTATAGTATGCGAATGCCGCCGAACCCGAGCCGCGATGGGCCGACATGTTCGGCAAGCTTATCTTTCTCTCTCAAAACTCTCGATCTCTGAGCCGATGCGAACCACGGCCAAAAGATCGCATGACTGAAGCGATGCGCGAGTCCGGCAAATGAGCCGGCGCAGATTATTTGTTCGAGTCGCGAGGCGACTACGCACGTTCCCGTTTCCGCAATGAGCCAGCATGGCTACCTTCTTGTAAATCATTCTAAATATTAGTTTTAAGTATCTTAGAAATAAATAAGTATCTATGAGATTATTAAATATCATTCTGTCGTCACCCGAAATTATTTCGAGTCCTTTATTACTCTTGCATGCTATCCTTGCTTGTATAGCCTTCGGACTCGTGGGCCCCGCCACTCTCCGCGATCAAATAAACTGAGCCTAGCCGGAGCCAAGCCTAGCCGGAGCCCACTCATTTCTGTGCGCGAGCAACTCTCGACCCCTCCGTAGCAAGAGGGGCGGAAAACGCAATATTATTCAAAAAGAAATTAGTTTTCGCCCGGAGGCGAGAGATGTTCGTCATATCGTAATCCTTATGAACTCATGAACCCCTTAAACCTCAATAACCGGTAAACCCATAAAACCGGTAAACATCGTAATCATTATGAACTAATGAACCCCTTAAACCTCAATAACCAATAAACCCATACAACTATTGAACTCCAATAACTCATAAATCTGACCAAGTCCATACATATCGTAAACCCCACATTGCCAATAAACATTGTAAATGTCATAAACCCCGTCAAACCCATGAACATCGTAAACCGCGTCGTAAGCCTCATTAAAACCGTAAATATTGTAAAACCCATAACCTTATAGACCTACATAACTATTGTATACCACATAAATATTGTAAAACCCATAACCTTATAGACCTACATTACTATTGTATACTACATAAATATTGTAAAACCCATAACCTTATAGACCTTATATAACCCATAAAAATCGTAAACACCATAAACCCCATGAACTAAAAAAGAAACAGATAATAATCATAAACCTCATAAAACAAATAAACATTATAAAACCAATAAACCCCGTAAACATCGTAAACCTTACGAACCCATAAACCCCTTAAATCGCCATAACCCATAAACCCCATAAAACCCGCGGTCCTCAATAACCCATAAACCCTATAAAACCCATAAACATCGTAAACCCTATAAACCCCATAAACTCCTTGAACCCCAATAGCCCATAGACCACATAAAGCCCTTAAACCCCAGTAATCCATAAACCCATTATCATCGCAAACCCCATAAATCGCATCAAACCCGTAAACGTCGTAATCCCCATAACCCGATAAACCCTAAAAACCCATTGATCCATAAACATCGTAAGCCCATAGACTCATAAATCCCATAAATCAATAAAACCATATAAACTCTATAAAAACCATAAACATTGTAAACTCCATAAATTGAAAATAATATTGAAAATTCTCAAATACCGCCAAATTTTACGATAACAGAATGTTTGCTATCATTAAAAACATAATCACATAAAAAAATGACAAAAATCAATAAAATCATAATAATCATAATCATAGAGTGATAAGAAAAACATAAAACATAAGTCATAAAATAAATAAGATTTCCTCATAAATATGTAAAAAATAGACAAAATGTCAAACAATGTGCAAATTTAGAATACACGGAATACACATTAGAATACACGGAGGATGGACACAAAAGGATACATGGAATACATATTTAGAATACATGGAATGCACATTAGAATACACGGAGGATGGACACAAAAGGATTTTCACAAAAATTTGACAGTACTTTGCAAGCCAAATACAAAAAATCTAGCTTTATTTATGTTTAGCTTTAAAATATATCTAAACATAACTTGTTTCAATAAAAAAAAATAATATTCAAAATGTTAAAAAAAATCAGTTTAATTGTCAATTTTTTTAGTAAGCGTACATACATCATATTTTACGCATGAATTTTACAATTATCTAATCTAACTTTTCATGCAAATACCTCTAAGAATGCCTCTTGCAAATTTCATCCAGATCCGTAAAAAACTTCTTTGCAAGGACACTTTTATATAATAAAAATATGCATTTTGAAAAAAAATTCTTTTATCAAAATAACATTAAATATTATTATATAAATGTATAAAACCTGTTTAGCAGAAAAAAATGTTTCAATTATTTTATCAAACATCACTGTAGCTTTGGCTTAAGGAGGTTCCAGCGCCAAAATGAAAATGAAGGCAAAAAGCTAAAAAATGATACACTTCTTTACAAAAATGGACTACTAGACACTGCTAAAATTTTAAGTTATTTAGGAAGCCGGTTAACGAGAAAAAAAAGTTGAAATTTTTTGTATTCGGTTTATGTGAATAGATGATTTTTTTGTTAACTACCACATTTTTTCGAAAAATTCTTACACTGCTTGAAATTTTTACAGCGACTTTAGATAACAATTCTTTATATTGTAAAAAATCGTTAAGTATATTTTTATTTTTTTAAATACATATATGGGAATTACTGCCCTAACCAGGTAGCGGGTTGCAGGCTCGATCTCCGCCATCAAGAAATCCGAAAAATCATATTCGTAAAATATCTCTGAAAAATTGGGACTGATAGGGATTCGAACCGCTATCCCTTGAGCGGCCGCTGTCTTAAGAGGTACGCGTTTACCACTTAAGGGGGCACAGCACCTTTAAAATCTGAAACAAAAAAATTAATTAAGAATTTTTATTTTGATATTTATTTTAATAAGGGTTATTTTTCCTCAAAGTATACATAAAAACCTACCAATTTGTATATTTTTTACCTACGTTGGACCTTCTATGCCTCCATGGCAAACCAGACTGTTTTCGAAGACTTTAAGCACTGTCCGTAAGATTCCAAGTCTACGCATGGATGGATTGGGCTAAAAATTTATGGAGATACTCATTATAGTAGTACTTTTCATATGAGCGTAGGGATTTTGATTTGAACGAGTAGAAGTATTTTTTTATATGAACATTGTCAATATAACACTTATTTTTTAATAATTTTAGCACTTTTATAGATGTAAAAAATTTTCTACTCGTTCAAATCAAAATCCCTACGCTCATATGAAAAGTACTACTATAATGAGTATCTCCATAAATTTTGAGCCCAATCTGTCCATGCGTTCACTTGGAATCTTATGGACAGTAAGCTGAAATTGATAAAAACAACATTTAGAGTTAGTTAACAATTAAGTTACAAGTTCTAATAGATATAATTTATACTCATCTTATCAATTGCAACTACTTTTTTCTTCTTTTCAACGTAGCAGACAAACATCTGCAGCAGTGTACATCAATATTTTCTGACGCGTGGAGTCCCATGAGTCTTCCTCCTCCTTGAATAACCTGAAATTAAAAAAAAAAACACTAAAATTAATAAATTGAGTAAACTGTACTTATCATACTTAAGTCAGTCAAGCATGCTTATCTTTTTTTCATCTTCATCCGAAAGCATTAGTCTTGGTAGTATGTTATGCCTCAATAACCTCACCTGTCACCTCAGAGTCAGTACAACCAGGCTGGAACAAAGTATAACAAAAAAATCAATAATTTTGATCTAGATGAAATTACATTATTTGGAAATACCTCAGTACGCTCCTGCTGCATAAGATTCCTCTGGGATCCCTTCTCGTGCTCTTCTCCTGATGGTCCTAGCCTCTATTGTGCTGGCAAGTGCTCTTTGTTCTGCATGGAAGAGCCTGGAGTCATAGCTGGTATTCACCCAAGTCACAGCTGCATCTCCTGGATTGACGTTAAGTTTCTTCATGATCTTGAGGAAACTGTTGCGTCCCTCATTGAAGCTGGTCACAGCAATAAAAACACCAATCTTGAGAACCGTCAAGCCACTAAAAGATGTTTTTGGCACTAACTTCCACACAGAATTATTAAAACTTTCATTGGAGTTTTGAGTATAACCTCCAAGGCACTTTTCCAGCAACTCTGGTTTTGATAATTCTTCATAAATTTGTTTCACTTCTTTCATCACAGCAGACGGAATGCTGGTCTTATGAGTAAAACTTGTTCCTGCGGCTCTTGAATTTTGCCAGCGGCACCAACTCTGGGATCCTGTTGAGCACAAGTGATGTTGAGGTTTCTCGTCTGTTGATTGCATGTGATAGAAAATTGCCCAGATTTCTTAATGCATTTCTTCAACAGAATCTGGGTACTTTCTAATGGCTTTGCCATAGTACGAGGACAATCTGTCTATAAGTTGTCCTGTCAATCTTCCTCTGCCTCCAATTGTCTTTCCATCGTCCAATTTTTTTCCTGCAAAAGTTTTTTTCAAATTTCTGAGACGTGTTCCCATCCTCTTCTGTGCATGGGAAATACACTCTCTCTTCTCGACCACAAATGCATCACCATAAGGCTTAATTTCACTAATGTCCTTGAAAACTTTTGAGTCACCATCACCAATGTACCGATGATATTTCACATTATACTTTTCTTCAGAACGTTGAAATATTTCAACAATCCCATCCACTTCCATTTTTCCAGCACTACCTTGGTGATTGGCAGAGCAATTGGCTTCATGGTCGACGAGCCATTCTTGGTATTCAACACTGTCTTGCTTGCCTTCCCACTTTGAACAAGGTTTACAGAAGCTATTTCTTATAGCTACATCTAAAACCTTTCCTGTCCTGTTTCCTATCACACTGGCGAGTCCTTGTAATGATGAAAATCCTCTTTTTCTCCATGATCCATCACCAGAAACATCAAGTCCAGCGCTGTTTGGTGGTGTGGATTCAGTCTCTTCAAGAACGGCTTCGGTCATTGACTCTTGAGCGACACTTTCACACACTTCACTCAACTGCTTGTTTATTTCATCAAAAGCCGATTGGGCAACTGGCTTGCATAGGTTCATAATCCCACAAAAAGTTGAAAGGCCAGCGTGTTCATGTCCAAGTGCACGAGCAGACAGCACAGATCTTCTGTTCACTTCATATGCATTTCCTTTGGCTCCTACTTTGTTGCTGGAGTTGATCGCTGCTATTTCACCACACTTTGAGCACACAATATCTACTTTGAAACCAAGACCCTGCACACCAGATTCACTTAATTGAACACTGCCATGGCACCGATTACAACACAGAACACTTGTAAGTTTTGAAAAAAAATTGAAGTGTCAATGATTCTGTTTGTTGTATCACTGGTGTCTCTAGCACTAGCTGTGTTTTGGAGTTTCCTCGCTGAGCTGGTGGATAGTCTTGGCTTCTTTTGTGGGCTTTCTTCTTTTTTAGTAAAAAATTATCTAACCGTTTTCTTGCTTCTACCTCGAGAATATTTCTGGTCAGGGTGAGTACTTTGGAATCTTCCTTTTTTATCTCTTTTGGAAGACATTTTCACTACACTGATTCACACACATTCACAAATGGTCAAATGCAATTAAAACACTGTATAAGTTCAGTACAATAAAAATATTAGCTGTGTTTACTAACAGGTGGTTTGTAAACATAAAAGCCAACTGTCAAAAGTAGCAAAAATGTACGGGTAAGGTTAGTCAAAAATTCGATCTGATTTATCGACCTTTATCTTGTGACGTAATGACATGTCACGTTACTCGTAATTCGCACATGCGCCAATATTACATATAACAACGCGAAAATATTTGAATATACAAGCCTGGATCTTATTATATTATATTGTATTGCTTTATAACTAAATAAAATAATCAATCAAACATTTAGTTATAAATAATAATAAAATAAATAATAATTGATAAAATACCGAATTTACGCAAAATCGGCAAAAAAGCTGTCTCAGTATTTATATTGTAACTTTAAAAGGAATTATGATATTTTAAAACGGTTTTCGGGAGCTTATTCTACGGGAAATTTCCTATAAATAAGGTAAATAAAAAAAACGATTTTTTGACAATTTAAAGGTGGTTTGCCCCCTTAAAGCTATCGACCGCCCCTTTTTCTCATGAAAATTATTTTGTTTTGCGCATATAAATACATTTTTTCTTTATATTACCAAATCTTTACGAAAGTCTTCGTAAATTATTTGAAATTTTTACAGTAAGCTTAAAAAACATTTCTTTATATAGTAAATAATTTTAAAATCTTTCTCTCTATTTTTACCAAAATTGTCTTATTTTTTATGTAATTAGAGACGAAGCTCTAATATGACGTTATTCCTCGGAGTATTTTTTTTAACGATGGTGAGGTAGATTTTGTTGATCTTCCGGAGGTTAGAGGTATGTGAAATAAAAGTCACATTAACGTTTCGGTGGCTATGCCACCATCTGTAGAGAAAAACTGTAATGAGATTTTTTTATTATATTGTGAAATATAGTAATAATATTTGAAGTTAGTATAACAATTTACTTAGCAAATACAATTAAATTTTACAATATGTATAAAAACAGTGTAGAGTCAATAATACAAATAAAAAATGACCTAAACGGCGAGTCAGTGATCAGAGGCAACGTCAAAATAAAGCTTCCTCCTCTGCATGTGGAGCGGGGAGGAAGGGGCTCGCGAGTGCGAGAGGTGTTGTTGCACTCGTGGTTTGTTTTTGTTTGGAACAAGTGACAGCTGAGCCGTCTCCTTATATAGGTAATTTTTTATTTGTATTATTGACTCTACACTGTTTTTAAACATATTGTAAAATGTAATTGTATTTGCTAAGTAAATTGTTATACTAACTTCGGATATTATTAATATATTTCACAATATAATAAAAAAACTTCCTTACAGTTTTTTTCTACAGAAGGTGGCATAGCCACCGAAACGTTAATGTGACTTTTATTTCACATACCTCTAACCTCGGGAAGATCAACAAAATCTACCTCACCATTGTTAAAAAATGTCTTATTTTTTGTTAATAATAAGTCAAAACATTATTATTTTCTTTATAAATAAATTTGTAGTACTTCTTGTAATAAAACATAGCCTGATTATATTAAAGATCAGTAATAAATCACCTACGTATTTACAAAATGTTATTTTTTATAATTTATAAGGGGTTAGTATACCTATAAATCATGAAAAAACAAAATTTCTTTTATAATTTATTTTTTATTTACAAGTTATAAATAATTTGAAAATAAAGTTTTAGTTATGAATAAAGTCACAAAATATACAAAATATACAAAAAAGTTGAGAGGCTTTAAGTGATTATTTTTAAAGTACTATCTTTTTTGAAATTCGTGCACTTTTTGGTAGTTGCACATATCATAGCGCCGTAGTGTGTGGAAAAGGCACAACCTTCTCATATGTTCCTGTCAGGGTTGCAAAATTTATAATTAAATGACATTTAATTAATAATTCCAAAATGAATTAATAATTAAAACTAAATTTAATTAGTAATTAATTTTGGAATTATGAATTAAAAAGGATTCAATTAATAATTCCGAAACGATTTTATTTTTAGTTATTAATTCATTCTGCAATTATGAATTAAAAAGGATTCAATTCATAATGTACAAAATAAGAAAACGGAGGGGAAACCCTCCCTATAAGGAGGAGGGAGGTGGGATAGGGTAATAAAATTAAGGGGTTACATGGGTTTCAGAGGCAAAAAAAAGCAAATTTTCACGAATTTTTTTAGGTACAATAAAAAACTTTTTTTATTCAACTTTTTACTACATGAAAATATATGTCTTCAACAACATTTTTAAAAATTTTGATGAAAAAAAATGGAAAATTGAGCCGTAGACAGCGCATTTCCGAAGCCCCAAAAAAAGTGTCGTTGAGGTGGACATGATAACTCATGTCGGTTTCATCTGAAATCAAAAACAAAATATTTTTCAGTTAATTCATGGTAATAGCTCGTGATTGAACGATGGGATAAGAAAAAAATTAAATTTTGTATTTTTGGGAGAGATTGTTGCAAAAAGTTCGATTTTCGGTAAAATTTTGAGCACAAAATAGGTTGTAAAATAAATTGTGATTGAAAGAAACAAAAATCCTTCGTTCAATCACTAGTTAACGTAATTTTAAAGAAGTGTGCAAATTTTCAGAACGATCGGTAAATTAGTTTTCGAGAAATCGTGTCCACGGACTTTGAAAAAGTAGTTTTGAGAAAAACGCGTTTAAAGTTTCAAGTACAAATAAAACACGGCAAAAAATTTTTTTTTTTCAACTTACATAGAGTCGTCGATTCCAACCCCATAAAGCAAAGATCCTGCTGCAGCTGCAATGACCAGGATATCTTTTTTCTCTTGTCTGAGACGAATTCTGGTCTCTCGAGTCACAGACTCAGCTCTCTTGTTGGCTAGGAGTACGCGCTGCTCATCCTCTTTCCTATCATATTCATGAATAGTTCGTCCAAGTTTCACATCCATGCTGTGCAAAAAGTACAACAAAGCTGAGATTCCTTCATTGAAAGTAGAGGCAGCAACTGAGGCAGCAATTTCAACAACTTTTGAGCCAGCAGGAAGTATTTTTGCCGTGATTTTCCATATAAGCTGGTTCAGGCTCTCGTTGTTGTTCTGCGTGAATCCACCAATACACCGTTCCAAAAGTGCATCCTTGCTGAGTTCTTCATAAATTGGTTTGATAGCTGATTGAACATCACTCGGCAAAGCAGTAAAATCATGTTCGTATGACTCCAAATCATTTTCAGCTGAAGCACGCTGCCAAGCGCACCACGAGTCAGCGCCGCTCAGGCATTTTTCGTGCTGAGGTTTTTCATCCGTTGAGCTATAGTGATTATAAGTTGCCCATATAGCATTTTTCATTTTTTGCACTGAATCGCAATTTCTTCGAATGGCCAGTCCGTAATAAACTGTTAATTTATCAATAAGTTTGCCTGTAAGCTTGCCTTTGCCTGAGAGAGTTTTCTTTTTGATTGTTTTTCCTTTGATTTGCTTATCTCAACAGTTTTTTTATCAAATCGCGTAAACGAGTGCCCATCCTTTTTTGAACGTGTCCAACAAATTATTTTTTATTTATTTGACAATCTTCGCCGTAGGGTTTAGAACTAATAACTCCGGAATATGTTTTAGAGTCTCCGTCACCGATATAATTTATATACTTCAGGCCATGTTTTTGTACCGAACGTTAAAACATTGCCACGATTGATCCAACTTCCATATTTCCAGCTGGTCCTTGGTGATTAGCACTGCATTCATTCTTCTCTAAATGTTCTGTATACCATTCTTCAAACTCTGCCGTATCTAGTTTTTTCTTCCAAGTTTCACATTTACAATACGAGCTTTTTGCTATTACGTTACTCGTATCAATGTAACTACGCCATAAAACGATGAAAATCCACGTTTTTTCCAAGTGCCATCGCCTGATACAGTGACTTCCGACGTATCATCAATACATTTTTCTTCACACGTCAAATTTCTCTCTTCTTTTGCAGCTAAAGAGAAGAGTGTTTCGGCAGCAGTCGTCTCGCATTCGTGTATTTTTTTTATGTAAAAGTCGTACGTGGACTGGTTTAGAAAAGCACTATTTATATCCATCAAGCCACAGAATTTCCTACATCCTGCTAGACCCAAGCCTAATAACCGCATCACAAAAATAACTCTACGATTCACTTCATATAATTTTCCAATCTTGCGACACGATAAAATATATCGAGGATCACATCTTTCACACTCCACTCTAATTTTAAAATCAAGTCCTTCCTTTGCACACTGTTGAAACTGTACTTTACTGTCACACACTTTTTCCAAACCATTGTCATTTATAATCTTCGAGCACTTGACTAAACTAGCAAGAGTAGAGAAAACTAAGTAAAAATCCAAGATTCCAAACTGCAAAGTGGAGTCTTTTGGCACACATTCCAAATCTTTCTGTCTGAGTTTTTTCGCTGACATACTGGAGAAAGATTCGTCGTCTATTTCTGCCGTTTTTGGATTGAAACTTTGTTTCCTCTTTCTAGGTCTATCCTTCCTGGTATTTTTGGAAATTCGTTCATCTCTCGTAACTTTGTGAGGCTCCATTTCGCAAATAAAATTTAGATATTTTCACCGCACAAACGTACAACTGTGTGACTCGATAAACGAAGCCAAACTAAATCTACCTACAAATTCTCCCTACTTATATATATACTTGTATGTATATATACTTGTTGTACATTCCATCCAAATTCTTACGGATCACAAAAGGCGAATCTGACGAATAATAGAAAGGTAGGGAAAGGGAGATAAACAATAGCTAGGCAGCTGCTCCGATGTACCTGCGACGCGCTGAAGCAGTCGAGCTAGATAGGCGGAGTTCCTTTTGCTCTATTTCCTAGAGTCTTAGTACGATCGACTTGTATCTTTCCGAGAATATTATTTAATGACTATACTTTCAAATACAACATTTAAGAATAATGAGGTTTACGGAGAAATTGAGATTAACAATATCTATGCAGATATTTCGAAACATTTACGAAGTAATAAGCTAAATGGGAGGTGATTCATATGGCTCTATCTTCTGAAGTTTTATTACAACCGACTTAAAAGCGACTTAAAATTTTCTGGGAATATTCTCTATATAGTGTATATTCAAATAAGACAATTACGGAAAATGAGAAATACAGAGAATTACAGATTAACAGCGACCAAGCTGCTGCATCGACACACCTGCGATGCGCTGCGCTGATCAAGCCAAGTGGACGGTTATTAAAATAGCTGTAACTCCGAAAGTTTTACTCCGATTGACTTGAAATTTTAAGGGGATATTCTTAATTTACTATACTTTCGAATAAGATAATAAAAGAAATCGATTTTTTAAAATTGCGAAACCCATGTTACCCCTTAAACTAGGCGGCACTTATATACAGTACACATGTCAAAATAAATAATTATGTGCTTGTATGTGTAGTTATTATCTTGATTTATACGACTATCGAAAATGTCGTGAGTAGTTATCATAGCGCTATGGCGAAGACAAACATCGCCGTATCGCTATGACAGGCTACGGAGGAGACGATGACTTCACACTACCACGCGCGGAGGAGAAAGGTGACGAGAGTGGAGGGTATCCAGATCCGTGGTACTATGACACATCTTTCTCCTCTCTCCAAACTGTTGCCAGGTATACGTAGGAGAAGTGAGTCACACTGTACGAATTACGGTTAACCTTGACCTCATGCACGTGACGCTAGTATAGTCATACAAACATTAAAGAAACTAAATTTTATTATTATTAAAATATAAATAAACTTTATGATTTCCCTTGAATTTTAATACTTTCAAAATATAAATGAAACAAACTTTATACTCTCTAGAATTTAATATTTTAAAGAAATGGAACTTTATAATTGAACTTTTGGTAATATTTTTGAAAATATAATTAATGATTTTTAAAGGAACAGGAATGTAATTGGGTAAATACAAATACAAGGAAAGTACATTTTTTTATATTTATTAGAAGATATCTGATTGTTTAATACATCAAGAATATTATTCATATCTAAAAATAGAAGCTGATAAAAAACATCTATAACATCATTTTTACAAAGAGGAATTTGTTTATACAATTCCTTAGAACGTGTTTGTATACTAGAGGTTATAAAATCTATAACATTATCGTCGAATAAATTTACAACATTCTTAATAATACTCGCTGTATAAATTTGTACTTGCCCTTGATTCATCAAAGTACTTTTATTTACAATAAATTCAAGAACCTCATCGCAACTCACACTACCTGCTATAGAATTTAAATATTCCAAACGAGTATCGATACATTTTCTATATATTCATCCGAACAGTCAAAAGTAACTTTTTTTATGATAATTCTATGACGAAAACGCTTACAGAGAATAGATGCTCCAGATCTTCGATCTTCCTCCATTTCGATAGCCTTATCGTGATGACTGTGGGTAAATTTTAGTGTCCAACCATTACCATAAACTTT
>OX424576.1:93328454-93700763 GCA_949152435.1 Gastracanthus pulcherrimus
TAGATAATAACCGTTAGGATACGCCACACGCGTGATTTGATTACCCTCGTTAAGAAAGTATATACCTGTATCCGAAAATAAGGTGTGATCAACGTACAACTTCTTTATTGAACTAAAATCGGGTTGTAAGGGTTTCGAAGGTATTTGTACACCATCAACGTATAAACCCAGAAAATTGATATTAAAATGTTCAAAGTTAAAAGGATTAAGTTCTCGATCGGCATTATAAGCTTTATTATTAACAAAACCAATTATAGTTCTTTTTGGTATTTGACCTAATATAACGTTATCCAAAGTTTCACCATGAATACCGCTATGCATAGTAACAGCCTCTACTTCTACTTTCGTAAGAGGATATTTAGTTGTATTTCAAAAGCGCCTTCCGCTGTTCCTCGTTCAGATGATATAGAGCTGGTAGAATGGTGATTTCTTTGGGGCCAAAAGGATGTCGTGTTTTTGTATCGCTACCAATTATCTTTTTACGTAGTACGTAAACGTAGTGTAACTCGTCGTCAGGGAAAATACAAGTGCGAAAATTATAATTATCGGGTGTATCTTGCTTCAAATCCAGTAAGAGATAACCATGAGGTTCGTGCAAATTTCTATCCACATCCAGGTATTGAGCATTCAAGGAGATATGACGCTGTCCTTTTCCTTGATGAAAGATATTTTGGGTGATGAATAGCACAGATAAGTTATGGTGGTGGCTAGCGTTTGAAAATATATCAACGATTGTCCTCCAGAGGACGATTCACGCATCAAATCGTCTATAATCATAAGTTTTGGTCTTGAATCACCAGCGTAGTCGGTGCTCTGCGGTAAACCTTCGCGAAATTCAATGTTTCTACGAAAATCACGGTTTCCAGTCTGTCACTCAGAATAGTACACAAGTATGCGTTTGATTCGAGTGCCGCACATACGATCAATGGTCTTTAAGAAAATTTTCACAAACTCCATGACTCGTACTGACACATATTTTTCATCAGAAGAGTCTCCTTCTCCAATTTTTCCCACCTCAGTCGAGGATCTCGCGACCGCGGTGGGGCCCTCCCCCCACGCGCGGCCGCTCACGTTTCCAGAAGCGTTGTGGGGGCTCGCTTACGCCAATCAGCTTGTCAATGCTGACGTCAACAGAGAGCTCATTTACACGTACACCAATGAACTTGTCGACACTAGCGCCACCAACGAGCTTATCGACCGTCGAGGCCAATCAGCTTGTTCGTGCAGCTGTTGTAGCCTATCAGCTCATCTGGCTCGACCAATCAGATTTCTTACGACGCCAACGCCGTCTAAATCACAGATTTCCATTCAATTTCAATGAATTGTGTCAGTCGTCGTCGAGGTGTTGTCCTCTACAACCTTCCGCTAGAACTTGAAAATTTGAAAAATTTAAAAGTTTTTTGGCTGCTCTTTTTTGGATCCTTCCTTGACTTTGGTGAATTAAATTCCAATAATCTTGCAATTCACCTGTACGTATTTGTCCTCTGATAACATATGCGTAAGCTGCAGCTAGACTTCGTGGTAGACAATGGTTGTCGTCATTTCTGATGCGTAAAATAGATCTTTTATTCACCATTTCTTCCATCAATCGCACTCGACTACGTCCTGCTATACCTCTCACAATCCCACAACTAATCGACAACCTATCATTTATATTAAACTCATTCACACTTTGTACAGCATTAAATAACAGGTCCCAAAGATCTATAGCGTTAAAATCTCGAATTGGTCTAAACGTCAGCCACAAAGGTCCAAATTAAATCTTTCAGAGCTCATAGACACACCTATAAAATTAAAAGACTGACCTCTACCGCACAGTTGTCGATGAAGATCACTCACACAGCTCTCTAACCATTCGTAAATATTTGCATTCATTGGAGGTTGTCCTAGAGTTTCTTGAATCTCTCTGCCATCGTAACCGAAACGACGATAATGACGTGCCGATTCGTTTTCAATGACAACTCGAGACACCTGTTGTAAATAAACGCCTGTAAGAACAGTTGAAAATCTGTATCTTGTAAATAAAAATAATCTCTATATATAATTTTACCTTCATTATTCCTCTCTTCTTCAGCTGTATTAAGGTCACTACTGTCACTGCTATCGCTGCTGTTACTGGTGTTACTGCTACTACTGGAATAGTCTTGCTCTTCTTCTACATGGGTTGTCAATGATGCTCTTTCTGAAACTAAAGTATTGAAATGTGCATTTAATTACGTAAAACATTATTAAATGACATTCGATACTTACAATTAAGTGTTTCCTGATTATCTTGGTGTTGATGAGATGCAACTAACTATCCATCAGTTTGTTTCTGAAACAAAAGTATTGGGATGTGCCAGAATAATGTAAAACTATTATTTAATTATAACATATTCAATACTTACATGTATAGATGTATTTTCATTATCTTGATCCACGTTGGATGTTAATGGTCCCGGTTGTTGGTGGTCGAATTGATAAGTACACCGTTTTATGATCTCGTCACCAACGGTATCATCTAGCATTTGATTAAATACTGAAAGCATTGGATCGATTTATTTATAAAAGTAAAAAAATATGAACAATTGCTTTATAAAATGAATGGATCCAATACTTACGATAACGTCGGATAAAAAGGCTGGCTAATGGATCCCTTTGCCCGTTGCATTGTTTTACAACGCTGACCACAATCGAAAGCACGTCTGTATTATGGCAGACCTATACGGTACATACTCGTATAATTAATTGTCGATATGCTACAATGTAGTAAAAGAAAACGCAATTTTTTGCATAATAATGTCTACCAATAATGTTGCAAGATTCGCGCTCAGTACAGCTCCACACATTGCACGAATATGTGGTTCATGAACATTGCGACTCGCAAAACCTGTAGCAAGACTTGGACTAAATGTCGTGCACTGGCTCTAATGACTGGCTCTTGACTGATCAACAGACACTGACGAAACGTATAAAGTTATGGCTTAAATATACCTCAGTGCATACAAAGTGGTGGGAGATATTTAATGAATTCTCGCACTAGAAATTACTGTTGTAGACTTTGTCAGCGTTATCAGAGTTTGCAATGCTGATTTGGTTAATACCGTAAAATTTTACCAAGTGTAACGTAATCCATATCTTTTTAAAACATTATGCAACTGCGCTCATTGTGTTTGAACGTGACTTTCTTCAACACATTTGTGCACGTATAATAGAGCGCATTATTTTCACTATAATGCCTGTCAAAGTGCTAGAACTGCATTTTTTCACAGAACCACTTTTTCCTGGAATGATGAATTCTCGCTGACGTTATGTGATATTTAACCTAAACAATGTCATTGCCAAGAATACACGTGAGCTATTAGTCATGATTGCCGGATCGTTAAAAAAAGTAAACACTATACGATGAGCTCAGTTCAGTAGGTTTGAAGACTCTGATCGGATAACGTCATGTTGTGCAGAAAGTATAGATAGCGTGAGCCAGTCAAACTATAATTTTCGTGATATTAGAAAATAAATTGTGGTAAAAGTCAAAATTTTTAAATTGCAATGGTTTAGTTTTAACTACAAGAAAATGTAATCACGCAAGCTAATCAAACTATACATTTTCGAGGTATCAGTTATTGATTGTTGAAAAATATATAATAAAAAATATTAATGTATAGACAGTAAAGTTTTGTATCTAGCAACAAAAAAGTTTAATCCCAGCGAATTGGTTGGTCAATAAATTTTAGAGATATTCGTTGATATACGTATGATTTAAATTTCTCCAAGATACGATAATTAAAACACAATATATCCTTAATTTTTAATTCAATATTTATATCATCTATATTAATGTCAGTTTTAATGATATCCGGGTAAAATTTAAACAGTATATAGATTTGTCCTATAATTGATAACCGTTAAAAAGAAGTAAGATTTATAAAAACTCACGTATTTTAAATGTTGTAATTTTGACCATATCTTGGTACTGGTATAGTCTTGCCTTTTATCTTATCGCTCGTACTCAAGCTGAGCCTGTTCCGTGAAATAGACTCATTTACAAAATTCAAACTATATGAATTTTTTTAAATTTTGGATTTTCAAAACATTATTACACATATTATCTAATTCCAAATTTATATCGACTTTATTAATGTCAGTTTTTACGATATGTAGGTGAAATTTGAACAGTACATAGATTTCGTGCTCTTTAATCGATTACTATCACAAAAAAGTAAGATTTTAAAATATCCGAGATTTTAAATTTTGTAATTTGGATTAATTCTTTGTACTGGTATAGGCTTGCCTTTTATCTTATCGCTTGGGCGATAACAGATACTTTGCTCGAGTAGAGAACTGTTCCGCGAATTAGACTCATTTACAAAAATGAAACTTCGTGAATTTGTATAAATTTTGGATTTTCAAAACGTTATTTGCTTAAGAAGAGTATGATCTGCATATCATTCAAATTTCACCATTGTACGATAATTTGATCACAATATATCCATATTTCTTTATTCAAAATTTATATCACCTATATTAATGTCAGTGTTTACGATATCTGGGTCAAATTTGAACAGTACATAGATTTTTGCCCTTTAATCATTACCATTACAAAAGAGTAATATTTTTAAAAAATCGCGGAATTTAATTATTGTAATTTGGATTACTTCTTGGTACCGGTATAGGCTTGCCTTTTATCTTATCGCTCGTGCGATAACAGATACTTTGCTCGAGTTGAGAATTGTTCTGCGAATTAGACTTAATTACAAAAATTAAATTTTGTGAATTTTTATAAATTTTGGATTTTTAAAACGTTATTTGCTTAAAAAATATGCATGCATTTATTCAAAATTTATATCACCTATATTAATGTCAGTTTTTACGGTATCTGGGTCAAATTTGAGCAGTGCATAGATTTTTTATTATTAAATCGATTATTATTATTATAAAAAGTAAGAATTCTAAAAACTTGCTTGAACTAGATTCGGTAAAAGAATTACCCTGATATCTTTAAATCTTACTATTATTATCGAATTATTTTTTAATTGGAATTTTATTTATGAACATATCTATGGCATATAGACTGTAATAAGGAATTATTGATGTTAATATTCTCACAACAATCTGCAACCTCTTATTGAAGAAAACAAGGTATTAAAATTTAAGACACTGCAGAACGTGCAAAACAGTATAAACATTAAGACTTAAGCAAAGCAAGATGCAGCTGCACATATATTACGTAGTCAAAAAAGAATGCTACATACGGTTTTGCGCCATGGAAAAGCTGTCATAGATGCCAACAATAATATGTCACAGTATAACATATGTGAAGGGTCGAGGATCAGTATTTGTCTGTCTTGCGTCGCGTGTGGTTCTTATAATAAGATTTTATAAAACTAAGTATTGCAGTCGCGAGTTAGTAGGTACATTCGCTTACGTTGTTGGCGAAGATTCAGACTCTGAAGACAGTGTTGTGGACATTGAAAAAATAAGTGACAGTAATTTACCAGTTTGGAGAACAGAAGAAGAACTGTTAAAAATAATAATAGCTAGAGAAGAGGATAGTGATCATTTTATTAGGAATGAAGACATTTTTCTGAATCGAGAATACGAATTGACAGAAGAGGTAATATCTGTCAGGTCAACCTCGGACTCTGTTGCAGCTGAATATCTGCGTCTTTTGGAGGAAGTGACGGACGAAGACACTTCCAGCGAGTCCTCTTCACCCGTAAGCAGTGTGTGTTCTGGATTTAAAGGCTTTTCAGAGACTGTACATCCATCTCCGATCTACCACGCTTTGCAAGAATTGACAGATTAGACACAGTAAAAGCCAAAACCGCGCTTAATACCTACAGTAAGAAGAGAAGTCGCGCGTGGTGATTATTATGGATACTGTAAAAAAGATTTTGGATTCAGCGCAAAAATCAGATAAGTTAATGGCAGTATTATTATAAGTTTAATTACTGAATATGCGTGCTCTGTGTACAAACAATTAAGTGCTTGTGCCTTTTTTCATAAAAGTTTGTTACACTTTGTTAATATGAAAATGTGAGGTTTAATCTCAAATAAAAAATCTCAAATAAAGCGATTGTAACTTTTACAGATTTCGGGTTAACTCACTGCAAATGTATTTTTTAATAGATTCACGAATTATATGATTTTTTATTAAAAATACATGAGATGATACATCAAGTGAGAAAATGTGTTAAAATTTCATGCGATCTTTTACATTATTTTACAATTGAAAATCATTTGATTTTTTAAGTGAGGACCATTTGTTTCACATATTTGAATATACATTCATCATTTAATCTTCTCAAGCATATTGATTAATACTTAAGTTAAAATTACATAACATGATAATCAATCATCTGCTATATATTATTAGAAATGCGTATACAAATATTGTGTACAACTAATATATATTATATAATATCTATTTCCTGTACTTCACATGGACGTAGGGATAGGTGATAGAAAATTGTGGCTGATATGCATAGTGATTTAACATTTTAAAAACGTGAAACCTCGCGTAAATAACCTCCCTTGGAAAAATGCGTTTTCTCTTTGAATAATTCGGAATTAAATTATGAATAAGTTATTTTTGAATTATTAATTAGATCCACTTTTAATTAATAATTGATTTTTGAATTATTAAGTAGATAACTTTTAAATAATAACTAATTTTTGAATTATTAATTAAGTCCACATTCAATTAATAATTAATTTTTTAATTATTAATTAAATCCATTTTTAATTAATAATTCGTTTTGGAATTATTAATTAAATCCAATTTTAATTAATAATTAATTTTGGAATTATTAATTAGATCTACTTTTAATTAATAATTAATTTTCGAATTGTGAATTATTTGTGAATTAAATATTTGCAACCCTGGTTCTTGTGAGTATTTACTTCCAAAGCTGTCAAGAAGTATAAGTATAATGATCATAAAAAATACAAAAAGTGGATTACTGCAATACATTTATTCATTAGTTAAGTCATCTTATTTTATCAGTAGCTAATGTAATTCTTAAATGTATTACTATGTGATTTTTTTTATCAAATCAGCATGCCGTACCAAGGAAAAGTCATATCTCATAAGGAGATTGTATTAAGTGCGGGCGGCGAATTTTGATGAGACTTTCAAAGCTGTTTCTTGGTGCCTAAAAATGAACTCCAGCACCCGCCATTTTTGCTAACGATCTTATATTATCGAGATATAGCTAATTGTGTCCAAAATACTAATTTTTTAGTGAAAAATAGTTCCTATACTTCAGATCATAACTCCGAAAATTTTTACTCAGATAACTTAACCAAAAAGTAGATAAAAGTAGAAAGAAAGCTTAGCTTTAATTTCCGCTTTATTTCATATCAATCAATATCAATCTATTGCAAAGTTATTAATTGTCTCAGAAAGTGATAAAAAATACGTGAAAAATTTAAGTTTTTAATTTTATTTAAAATTGCTGATTCTCCATACATTTCTTATTACTTTTTTTGATAGTTAATAACTTTGCAAGAGATTAATATTTTTATACGAAACAAAGCGGAAATTAAAGCTGTTTCGTTCTACATTTACCTACTTTTGAACTATTTTTTCTGAGCAAAAACTTGCGGAGTTATGATCTGAAGTACATGTAACACTTTTTCTCTAAAATACGGATATTTGGGGCATAATTGGCTACGTTTAAATAACAGGGACTAATTAGCCTAAACGGCGTGTGTTAGAATTCATTTTTAAGCACCACAAAACAGCTCTCAAAGCCTTATCAAATTCGCGACCCGCACTTCGTACACTCTCTTTGTCAGTCAAATACTCATAAGGAAAAAATAAATTTGAGTCAAAGGGACTAAATTTGTTCGGCAGGATTTCCTGCATGGTTTTCGTACTGTCTTCCTGCAGGAATTTTTCTAGAATGGGAAACTGATTATATCCTATAATCTAAAATTATTGAATAAAATAAAATAATTGAAAAATGTGCCTATATTAGGTATTATCATCCAGATGGTAACACCAAAACTCAGGAATTAAGCTACTTAAATCCAAAATTAAAAATAATTTGTTTGTTTAACAATTTGATAAATAAACATTAAGAAGCTTAATCCTTGAGTTTTGTATGATCATCATCTGTATGATAACACCTAATATAGGCACATTTTTGAATTATTTTATTGTTTACAACAATTATAAATTATAAGATATAAACAATTTCCCATTCTAGAATAATTCCTGCAGGAAAATAGTACGAAAACCATCCAGAAAATCCTGCAGGGACTCCTCCAGGTCTTCTGCAGAGTTTCCTGCAGAATTGCCTGCAGGAATTACTCCAGGATTTCCTGCAGCATTTTTTCGTAAGGCATTCTACCTCCATAAGTATTAAACATATATTTACATAGAAATAATTAAATAATGATGTCATGGCAAAAATATGTGAATAAAGAATAGAGTCCCTTTTGAAAAACGTCAGATAATTTTTAAATCAAATATTAAGTAAAAATACCATAAATTTCAACACATTTTTTCACTTAATTTCTTTTTAGAAAGTATAATATCAAGACCGAACATTCGTATATATACTGTCCAAATTTCACATCGCTAGCATCCCCTATCGCAACGATGAGTCATTCAGTCACCCAGGCAGTCAGTAAGTCAGTCGATCAATCAATCAGTCAGGATAGGTACGTATATATATATATATATATATATACAGAAGATAGGGTTTGAATTTATGATTCGAAATTTGACAAATTTAACCACTTTGCGGTGGATTAGGGAAAAACCCAGAAATGACTTTCTAGAAAGTAGTATTACAAACCCAATTAAATGATAAAAAAACAGATATCTCATTGGACCTTGCAGATTTGAAATGATTCCTTGAAAACACATTTTACAGCTTTTAACGCCCAAAAAATTAAACTTTTTAAATTTAAGTTAGAGTTAGTCTTGTAAAATCTCTTCTTATTCGTTGTCTACAATATAAAAACAATTTATCATCCAAATTTCAAGTCGATAGGGTTAATGGTTTTGGCTCGGCGTTGATGCGTCAATCAATCAGTCATTCAGCTAGTCAGTCAGTAACTCAGTCAGTCATATGGTCAATCAGGACACGACTTTTATGTATATAGAAGGTAGGCGTTGAATTTCTGACAATTAACGTACCTAGCTGTTGATTAGGGAAAATCTATGACATTACTTTTTAGACGTTGGCGTTATTAAACATTATAAATGAAAACTAAGTCAATATCTCATTTGGCCTGGAAGATTTTGAATGAATCCGTAAAATCCCAATTTACTATTTTTGACCAATTTAGATTTAGAAATATTAAAAATTTTCCCACTTAGCAGAGGATTATGGAAAACCGAGATTTACTTTGTAGAAATTAGAATTATAAAACCTATAAAATGATAAAAGACCGATATCAATTTAGGATTCGAAATTTGAAAAATTTAACCATTTAGCGGTGGATTACGGAAAAACCCTTCAATTACTTGCTGGAAATTAGTATTCAAAAACTGTATAATGATAAAAAAGCCGATATCTCATCGTACTTTGGAGCTTTTAAATAAAATTCAAATCCCGTAAGATCTCATTCTGCCATTTTTAACCAATTTAGGTTTCAAAATATGAAAAAAATTTCCACTTAGCGGTGGATTATGGAAAACTCCAGAATTATTTTCTCAAATTAGTACTACAAAACCTATAAATGATATAAAGGCTGATATATCATCGGGCCTTAGAGATTTTGAAAATAAATTAAAGCTTTGTAAAATCATATTTTCCCATTTTTTACCAATTTAGGTTTCGACATTTGAAAAATTTACCCATTTAAGGTGGGTCTTCACTGATTTTTGGACCAGGGCTCACCCGCAGCAACAGGAGTTCCGATCTCCCTGCCTAATACGCACTTCCTGATCAGGGTCCGAAGCGGCCGGCTTCTGATCTCGCGCCGGAACTAACCGCCTCGGCAGAGCTAGGCTCACATCAGGTCGTCGCCCATGTCGATGGGAGCAACCGACAGGGGTCCAGATACTCCCAGCGTGACCCGGCGCGAGAACAATCGTGTCGGGTAGTTTTCTGTGCATCTGCCTCACGACTAGCGTACCGCCCGAGAGGAGATGTTTGAGTATTTTGTTGAGTGTAGTGCGTGTGATAAGTATAGGGTAATGATTGTAAGAGTAAATGTGTGCAAAGTGCGTTTGGTTACCATTTAGTCACCTTCTGATTTCCGGGCGAACTGGTAAGTCATCCGGCTACAAGCCCTACCGGAAGAACCGCTGCACTTCCTCATGCCAGGAAGTCTATGCCTCGGCCACCCAGTCAACCACGGTTGGAATGATAACGGTAATGGTAATGATAATTGTAATGGCAATGGCAATGTCAATGGCAATGGCAATGGCAATGAAAACTGCAATGGGATAAAGATAAGGATAAGGATGAGGATGAGGATGAGAATGAGGATGAAAATGTGGATGAGGATGAGGATGAGGATTAGGATGAGGATCAGGATGAGGATGAGACTGAGGATGAGGGTGAGGGCGAGGATGAGGATGAGGATAATGATAATGATAATAATAATTTTTTCTGGGGAGGGGAGAAATGCGTAACTGCTCCGTGACAGGAGTTGTGCGAGATATCCCGTATGTGAGGCTCTCCTAGCGTTTGGCCACCAGTTCTTAAGTACCGATGGGCCCTCGCCAGGCACACCTACTAAATCCCGCTTCTTTTACCCGCTCCCCTCAGTAGGAGGAGAGTGCCAGCCCGGACCCACGTTAACATTACTTCGAGCTGGCAGTCTTCGCCACTCCTGAGCGTTACATTGCGATCTTTATCCCGGTCATTGATTCGTTTATGCATACTTTTTGTATATACTACGAACGACCTTCTCGCGTTTTTTTGGTCCATAATACACAACTCATGTAGGTAAGCGCCGCGTCCCAAACAAACCATTTCTGTAATATTTTCCTTCATTCGTTCGTTCATAATTTGAGTATAAATTATCTACGAAAAGCTCACGCTTCTTAGGCCCCGGTACCCATATGATATGGCGCTCTAGAAATACTTATGGTTCCCTTAATCTGTCGTTTCTTATTTAACTAATACTACGCGTATGTCGTCAACGAGTTTCTCGCTCATTGGTTCGTGATACCCAATCGGCAAAGGTAGCTACTGTGTCCCAAATGTACCTACTGATCAGCATCTTCTTGACAAGGTTGTCGGGGGATACTCGTCCTAATTTCTGTTGTAGTACTTGGCGCTCTTCTGTCCACTTTTCGTAGTTGAAGAACGTGTGTTCCACGTCGTATTTCTTATGCATACGTGTCAACTGTGTCAAGAAGAAGCTTATTTCTCCGTGTTCTCGGGGCATCCACTGGTATAGGAACTTGATGAGAGGTCTCGTATAATCTGCTTTCTTTTCTGACTCTCATTCTTGTTGCCATGCTCGTAGAGTCCTCATTCTTTCTTCTTCTGTGATTCGGGCTCGGACGCTTTCGTCTTTCCTGTCGTACACTCGTTTCTATTCTTTGGCAACCAGGTGTAGAGGAATCACCCTTGCTATAACCATTGATGCCGCTTTGGATACCGTGCAGTACGAACTCGTGATTCGTAGTGCTCCAGCATGATGTACTGCTTCGACGTATTCCCTGTATATCTCGCGCTCTAAAGTATCTCCCTATATCTCAGCTACGTGGAGTAGTATGGAATTAGTCACGTTCATTAGTAATCGGCGTTTTAATGCTTTAGGCACCCGATATTAACCATGAGCCTGCTCAGTGCCGTAGTTACTGATGAAGCTCTTTCTGTCGCTTTCTTTAGATGTTGCCCATAAGTCATCTTTGTATCTAGAGTGATTCCGAGATACTTTATGGCCTCTTTTGTCTGGATCTCCTGGTCGCCAATGAGCATGGTAACGATTCTCGGGAAGTTGATCCTGTGTTTGTTTGTCAGGAAAACCATTTCCGTTTTCTCGGTGGCTAGGTCTAGTCCATAGTCTCCTAGCCATTTATTGACCATGGTCATTGACCGTGGTCATAACTACTGTTAATTTCGCTTGTGCCTCCTTTTTGGTTCTTGCTACGATGAAAATTGCAATATGATTGGCATATATGATAATAGACCCGTGAGTAAGTCTAGGCCTAGTATCCCATCGTAAGAAATGTTCCACAAGTCGGAGCCAAGGATGGACCTCTGGGCTGCTCCCGCTGTGACCTCTCTGCTTCGAGGTCCTTCCGAAGTGTCGTATTTTGGTATTTTGTACTTCTTGCATAGTGGCTGAACCATGTTTTTCCACTTTTCCGAATTGAAAACATTTTTAACATCTAACGTGGTTACAAGTACTACTCCTTTCGAATGTTAGTTCTTCGTTTGTTCTTTATCGTATGTCTTCACCACTCCTCGAACAACATCTATTGTCGATTTGTTCTTTCTAAATCCTAATTGTTTAGACGAGAGGTCACCGCCTGCCTGTACAGCCTTTTATTTTTTGGGGGTTTTTTCTTTGGTTTTTCTTGGCCGTTTCCGCTATTTGCGGTGACAGTGATCAACAACAACAAGCTACCTTATCTTGTTGAAAATTATGTCTTTGTTTCTGTTATCTTCTTGAGATCACTTGTACGAAGGTCTCGCTGCGGGTGTTAGCTGAAACTTCACACTTTCTTGAAAAGCTAGCTGTGCGGTCGCAGTCCTGATTCTCTTTTCTACTGGTGACACTGGTGGGCACGTCCATGATTCGATATCTTCATCCCGTCCTCGCTTTCAACGGGGAATTTGTGATTCTTTTACATCTTGCCAGTAATAGGCCATGAGTTTGTAGGCCCCCTCCATTTGACTTATGCCATCCTGAATATCCTGCTTTGTGTTGGGCATAATAGTCTTTATTATCTTTACAACGGCTATTTGTAAGATCTTGATTTGATCTTCGACCATCTTTGTTGGTTCTACTGTTCTTTTCTCTTACACTTCTGTGTTCTTTCCTAAAGTTTTTTGGGTTACCATTTACTGTTCATTCCAGTGTATCGTACGCAAAAGAGCGGGCCGAAATAACTAAGAATGGGTGCACCCTTAGACCTAAGTACTACCACAGTACTCTGAGGCCTAGCCATCGCTTTGACAAACCCGGTATACGCGGACAAATTGGTGCTCGCTCGTGGCAGCACAGATTCCGACGTCTGCGCCCAGCGCTCTCTAACTGATCAGAGTATCAAAGCGGGTGGTTTCTCACTTGTGTCGCAGTGGCGACCTTTGCTGGAAAACTTCCAATAACCGTCCTACAGGTTAGCAGGAAACTCTCTGACTTTGGATTCCAGCACTCCCAGTATGCTGCAGCAGAGGCGGATCGTGTTTGTGCGTGAGTATGTCTAGTGCAGTGATGAGTGTAGTGCTTGGTAGCGTGAGTAGTATTATGCATGGTAGTGTACTGGTGTGTGAGTGTGAGTTGAATGAACTGCTTCTTAGTTTGAGTAAGCCCCGTCACCCGGCATTGTCCTGTAAGATAAGAGGTACCGGGCTTTGACAAGGTCTTCCATATCCTAGAGGAGGGTAATAGTAATAGTAATAGTAATATTAATAGTAATGTTGTAGTAACAGTAACAGTAACAGTAACAGTAACAGTAACAATAACAATAATAATAACAGTAACAATAACAATAATAATAACAGTAACAATAACAAACCGGCCCACTAAAACGTACCACCCTTTTTATTTTGGCTGAACCCACCCTGGTACCGTTTATCACATTACCTCAGTGGTACCATTCTTGCAGCATCTGAACGGAAAGACTTCGATTCCGGTATGACTTCTTCTCCATTACATCAGCCCCTATATCAGAACCGTACAGTAGGATAGAAGTGACAACTGACACGAGGAGCCATCGCTTCCTCGCTTTCGGTCCACTCGTGTTCGCCACGAGACATCCAGCGTAAGATATTGTACATTGCCTGGTTAAGCAGATATGGTTCTTTCTCATAGTCAGGCTATGATAAATATTGCCAAAAGAAGTTTAAGTATATAATAAATGGGAAAAATCTGGGTAGGTTCTAGTACACTCGACGTTGAAAACTTCAGGTAGAATGAATCTGAATTTATTTTTAAATTATCAGTAATGTTAGCAAAAAGGTAAATTTGATAGAATTTTGTTGTAGTATTTAAAAAAAATTCATACGACTTCAAACATAGAATGCGCATTAGACATTTAATTGATAATCTTTATTGTTACCTGTTTAATATTACACATTGAGGAATTAAATAACGTGTTATCATAAGGCAGTTTAGTCGTACCAGCATCTGAAAGACGTCATGGGAACTGAACATGAACAGCCATCTCACCTGTGGCCTGCAACACAAACAAAGGTTATGGATGAAATACTAGAGGAATATTACATAAAAGACAATGTACATGGTTTGAAATATTTACAATGTCTAATGATGAAATGTTTATAAGGGAAATCCATGTTAATTTAAGAGATAAAATATCCGTTTTTATTTTATAACTAAATTTAACAAAATTGACAATAATTTACAGGCCTGTTTTTTAACGTTGTACTTACCTTTCTAATATCTTAAAACACCCACAAGAAACACCGCTTACACACGCAGAATTTCAAAATATAAGTGTAGTAAAGTATACTTATTATACTTAACCTCGAACCGTATACGTACTATGAGATCTCAGAACTCTATGTGTTAGCACACTACTGTTCGATATACATAGTGCAAGTACGAAACACAGAGCGGTATAATCGATTTAACTAAGGTTGACTAAGGTCCCGGCGTATTTCACTAGAACGTAAACATCTTCGTCGTTAAACTCCAAGCTGTCGAATGTTTGCCGGCTTCTACGTATAACATACCGCGGTTATAATAAACAAAACTAATCGTATACCTATGCGCACGCATGGTGGAAGGAAATCTACCGCACGCAATGCCACCTTGCATTGACTGCACATCCAAGCAGCGTCGCAAACGGTCAGCGTCCTAAGTATTTACGTGCGAAATTCAAACTACTATTAAATTGTTACGATTATTAGATTAAAATAAATTAGTTGTTAAAAAAAATGATAAATATTATATTTCAATTTAACTATTAGTACAATATTTATTTGTTTGATTAAAAATATTAAACATATATTATTCAAATAATCCAATTCTTAAATCAAGAAAGTCAGTATAAACACTTATTTAATAAAAACAATAACTAGTTTATTTCCAATAAAAGATGATTAACTAAATATAAATTATTTTATAATAACAATAATCATTTCTCTTTCTTAATTTTGAATCCGTATTCTCTTAATCTTTGAAATACTTTCTCTAATATTTCCATCATTTCTGCAATTGACTTTGCTTTAATATATGGATGATTCCACGTCAAGTGAGCAAGTGAAAAATTGTAATACTCTGAAACTTTAAGAAAATGATGTATTTCATACCCAAACTATGTAAAAGAACTTCAAATCCTTACCTGTATTGGTTCAGGATTTATGCGAAGCTGAAAAACATGATTATTTGCATTATTTTAATTTTTCTCAAGATGTATGTATTTTTATTTCTAGAACTATAAAAGATAAAATACTTTAGTCCGTGAGTTTTGGAAAGAGAATTTGATGCAGAATATAATAGTATTTATAGCACACTAACCTCAAAATGCCAACTTTATTGTCGATTTTGAGGTTGTTGTGCTATAAAATATCGTATGAGACTGTTGTGGGAGGTGTTTTTCTACCTTGCTCGATTTTCTCACTCGCTTCGCTCGTGACACAACATTGTCATAATATACTATTTGTGCATCACCAAATTTGATGATTTTGATTGGTCCAAATTTCTGCCAAGACACCGATGAAATTCTAAGCGGAGCGCCACAAGCAATTTTTTTGAAACGAATTTCAATGATATTTTCAGATGTATATTTTAAGATAAAATAAGATTTAGAATGGTACTATAACTTAGTTAGGAGAAAAAAATAAAAGAAATTGGGTTATTTTACCAAAGTTCGACTCTTGTGGGATTTAACGTGTAAATCTGTTTCTGATAAAATAAGCCAATTTCTTTTATTTTGAGTTAACAGTTTTAACTGAATTATAGTACCATTCTAAATCTGGTTTTATCTTAAAATATACATCTGAAACTATCATTGAAATTCTTTTCAACAAAATTGCTTGTGGCGCTCAGCTTAGAATTTCATCGGTGTCTTGGCAGAAATTTGGGCCAATCAAAATCATCAAATCATCTAAATCATCATATTCTGCATCAAATTGTCTTTCCAAAACACACGGACTAAAGTACTTTATAATTTATAGTTCCGGAGATATAAATACATACATTTTCAGAAAAATTATAATAACGCACATAATCATGTTTTTTAGCTTGGCATAAATCCTGAACTAATACAGGTAAGGGTTTGAAATTATTTTTACATATTTTGGGTATGAAATACATAATTTTCTTAACGTTGCAGAGTATTAAAATTTTTCACTTGCTCACTTGACGTGGAATCACCCGTATATATCGTCTGCTAACACTCGTAAATTTTGTATCCCCTTAAGTATTCTTCATTTTTTTAAAAAACCCAGAGGTGCTACTACTCCATATGGTAATTTATTTGGTTGATACAAGCCTTTAACGTGGTTATTGTTAAATATTTTTTTAATTTTCATCAATTTACACTTGCGCGTACGCCTTCGAAGATCGATATGTAAATAATATTCCGCGTCATATATTTGTGCTAAGATTTAATTTACAGGTGGTATTGGGTGTCAATATATGCAGATTAATTGTAACTTTATAATCAACGAAACTGCGCGTTGTCCCATCTGGCTTTAAAACAGGCACGGTGGCAGTCGCCCACTAGCTTGCATTGACTGTCGATAATACTTTTTCTTTTCCAAACCTATCTAGTTCATTAAAGGTAAAATTACCTACACCATCTGTAAATGAATCTTCGTATTTTGTAAATAACTTATATTCCATACTATTTCTGTCCACCGCCAATAAATTTCCATTTTTATTTGATTGTGTCATTTGTAATGACCAGAAGCCTAATTCATAAAGCCTACTATACTCAAATATCCTTTTGCTTTGACATTATACACTTCAATTTCAATATATTTTAACATACCTAATGACTTTTCTGTTTCATCATTATAATATTCAACACATAATTCGGGGTTTACAATTTGAAAATTATAAATTAATTTCTCATATGTCTTATCACTTATTATAGAGATCGCCGCTTCACTGTAAATTTCCATATTAAGTAATTCATTTGCAATCTTAATCTCTAAAAATTGTGGTTCTACTTCCCTTACATTACATGATTGTACCGTTTCTACAATATGTATTCGACTGCAACGCTCGATGAACTGACAACTTTCTCCTATTTTGGATGTATGACATACTTGCTAAAAATTACCTTTTTTTCGCATTTTAAGCAAGCTGTATTTCTACGCCAACACTTATCAAATTTGTGTCCTCTCTTTCCCCATCATTCACATGTCGTATTTCTTGCCGGGTAAGTCGAGTGATTGTTTATGTCACTATAGTTTCTGTTCTGCAGTTTAATTTTGCCCTTCGTAAATTTCGCTCCTACATTGTTTACTTCGGAGAAATTTATTTTCTTGTTCGGTGTTGGGTCACTGCTTACCGTGCGTACCATAGTGTTGACTCCTTCTACGGCTGTAGTGAATTACGAAGCCACAGTGAGAGTCAAATTTTCTATTTTAAACAATGCAATACTCATATCTTCATAATACTCATATCTTCATCGTTAATTCCGCTTAATAATTGATCCTTTATTTCGTCGTCAGCATCTGCAAATTCACATTTGTTGCTAATTCTTTAAGAACTGCAACATATTGCCCAATAGACTCACTTTTGTCTTGAATTCAGCGCTGAAATTGTACACTTAAAACTGTAACATTCACTTTGGGCTTTGAATACTCGATAACTTTTTATAATAAGTTTTTTAATATTCATTTCACACGGTTTCGTCGGAGCGCGAATTTTTTTATCGCTGCGTATGTTTTTGCATTTACCTTTGTTAATAATAGAGCCCATTTTTTAACATCATTATATAGTTTGCAATAAAATACAAATCGATTCTATCCGTGGGCTGTTCCCAGTCATCTTTGTCTATGTAGAAATCTAAGTTCGTTTTGTATTCCTTCTTACCTATAGTTTCGTTAATTTCCGTGGTTTTAGTTGATTTGCTGTTTTTGGATACTTTTTCGTATTCTAATGTATTTGCAAAGACCGTTTTCAAGATTTTCCGTAAGTTTTATATACAGTTTTTTAAAGTTTCTGTCTATTTTACTTATACTGGGTATTTTTTCAATTTATCTATTACTTGTTCATTATTAACTCATAAATCCACGAAACTTTTTTAATACTTTTGCCTGTCATCACTTGCAGTATTTGCTTGCACCCTTAATTACGATATTGGCATTTACTTGATTTTGTTATTAACTTCATCCTCGTCGTCACTGTAATATTGGGTGAAATAGAAATAATTAACAATCATTTGGGCGTATATTTAAGGTATTTATTATGTCGACAGTGTATCGTGCTATACACATGTTCTCGTACCGAGCGACGACTTACCACTGACTTCTATAGTATTTTCCTCAGCTCCGTGTGTTCACGCACACATCTATAATATACGTATAATATATGTATAACAGATACACTACAGTATTGTATCCACACAAAAATTATAAGCATATGTTCATAAATTGCGTTATCAATTTCAGTTGGTTCGGTGGGTCCGCACTGACAGTTGGATTGCGTGTGTTGGCCGCTTCTGCTTTGGGAACGCTGTCGTACCTCGTCCGAGCGTTGGCCAAGTTTGGCTTTGTTGGCTCAGATTAGCGTCATTGGCTGAGATCAGCTTCGTTTGCTGAGATCAGCTTTGTTGACTGATATCAGGTTTATTTACTTAAAATCGTTATCTGCGGTGTGCTGCAGAATCTCGCTAGAAACGATGGCGAGATTTCGATTTTTCCTTGATACTGCAGTTTTCAATCTTTAGTGCGGCTCCTTTTGATGGTAGCTGTTGGCAACCTGGGCGTTTACTCGTTGACTCGTGACTGTTTTCTGAATAGTCAAAGAGTTCTTGCCACTGGTGTGTTGAGTGGTTAGTTGAATTTATCTGCCTCTTGCTCGAACGCGCACTCCCTAGCATTTTTCACATTTTTATTATCGATAAGAAAATCGCGGGTTCGCTTGGGGTACTGGACACGAGGTATGTCCAGCGAGATCCAAGCCCGCAAGGGATGCCAGAACGTGACGGATGAGAGTTGGCAAGGGGAAGAACGAGAGAGGCACAAGTTGATGTTCACTCTTTATTGGAGAGATGAGCACCTGCCACTTTGATGGTCGCCAGAAATCTATCTGCCCGCTCGCAGTCGCATCACGATGACTGCGATCGGTCCCTCGCGCAAAGGTGCAAGCTTTGCACTTTTGCGTGTGGGAACGCTACTGCGGCGACGAGCGGAGCTGACTGCGCGTCTTGCTTGCATCCGCTCCGCGATAAAGAGCTGCTATGGAGAACTATAGTTCATTCGTGACAAATGCCAAAGAAATAATGTCCATAAATTATAATGCCCAAAAATGATGCGGCCTAAAAATTATAAAAACAAATAAAATATAAGGCCCGAAAAATAGTGAGACCCAAAAAATAATGAGGTTCAAAAAGTGACCCACCCACACATCCATCTAGTCACACATGAGGCAACCAATTCACTTAACCACACACCTATCCACACACCAGTGTGCCAATACATACTGCCAACCACCAACCCACCCACAGAATCATCCGCCCACACATGCGGTCACCTATTCATCCACCCACACACCCATCAGTCCCAAGCATGTATGCTGAAATGTTAAAAAAGCAATGTAAATATATTAACGTGATCAGCGATCGAAGACCGGAGACTTCTGTGATCTTAATCCCTATATCCCTATAGTGAAAGCATGATTGTAATCACTGAAACCGGTAAAAGTGTAACATAAATTAAACGTGCTATAACCATGATATAGTTCTATAACAATCAATGTGGAGACAATAGAAGTATGTGGTAGCATAATGGGACAAAATTAGGATAGGTAGGAAAAGTGGGGAATATTATTAAACGTGTTATTACTGTAAGACAGTGCGAGGAGGGTTACTGTGGAGATAATAGAAGGGTGCGATAGCATAACGGGACAAAATTAGGATAGGTGGGAAAAGTGGTGGGTGTTATAGGATAGGTAGAGGGAGTATTTTTCTTAACAAAATAATTATGTAAGCATCGCACTAAAAACATCATGTAGAATTACTAGTAGAGCTGATAACAACGTAATGCTAAGGTGACCAAGAGGGTGAGGGATGTAGGAGTGTAAATAGACAATATTAGGATAGATGGGAAAAGTAGATTCCGTTATGATGGATGTAAAGGGGGTACTTTTCTCAACAAGATAATTTATAAGCATTACGCTAAATCTACTATGTTGTAATGTTTAGGTGACCAAAGGAATGAGGGAGAAGTGTGTGGGAGAATAAGGAGATAACATTAGGATAAGTGGGAAAAGTAGAGGAGTTATGGTAGACGTGTAAAGAGTACTTTTCTCAATGAAATAATCCATACATAGCAAGCGAGTAACGAATTGAGCAATTGCATCCGCAAGAGAGTGAGTCAGTACATGCATATGTAAGTAAGTGATTTTGAACGTACGTGAGTGCGTGATTGCATGGGAAGTGAGTGAGTAAGTGAGCAAGTGCTCGAGACAATGCGTGAGCAAGAGAATGAGTGCATGAGTGATCAAGTTAGCAATTGAGTGAGCGAATGATCTTACGAGTATGAGAGGGTTAGTAAATGAGTAAGTGCATGAGTAAAAGATCAAGTAAGTAAGTAAGCAAGCATGAGCGAGTGAGTGCGTGAGTGCGTGCATGAGTAAGTTAGTAAGTGTGTAACGTGGTGGTTAGTATGGTTTATTATTATCTCGACACTTTACCAAATTTTCTAAATTAATGGGCGCCAGGTAAAGCGCGGCTAACTCGGCACGAGCCCTTTCCCAGAGGAAGTTCCGTGAAGAGGAAAAATCAGGAATTAATAAATTTATAATAAGCACTCACAATTTTCACTTTAAATATACTCAAGCTTTATTTCTTATCGTCGGATAATACTATCGGTCGCCAATTTACAATTACTCTTATAACTAATTTATCGCTATACAAACATGGCTACCCTAGCCTTCTCACGCGTCCCTCGCGACGACCAAACTCACCACGTCTCCCGAGTTTCCGAGTCGCGTGAATTTCCCCACACTAATACTTGAATTTAATACCGGTCCGACACGCACTGATCTTACATACCGGTGCCACACCACCACGGATTTATTCTCCTAGGAACTCCGAGCACGTGGCGGCAATGTACGACAATTGTTAATATAATTTACTTGCAAGTGCCGAGGGAAGCTCGACAATTACAGTCCACTCACCGTCGCTAGTCGGGCGCGTCTCGCGATGTCCTTCCTCGTAGGTCACAAGGTCGCCGGTTAATGTTCGCCCAATATCTAGCTCTCAGTGATTACGTCTACGTCGCCGACGAGCGGACGGTCGATGTCTCTCCACGCGGTCTAATACGCTCGAACGGCAGGCAAAACTTTCGCTACGTCTATCGTCGCTGAAGGCCGGGCAGTCAATGCTCAAAATCGGAGAGGGCGGAAATCTCTTCCAAAATTTTGGCTTTTCTTCTCGCACAACTTCAGCTCAAACACTTGTTGCTTCCGCCCTTTCCTTTACAGTGATTGGCCTTGATTTTCCCTAGATGCAAAAATCAAGGCCAAGTCAGCGGTGATTTGAGTCGCTACTTCTCATTGGCTCGCTCCGCGAATGCCGCCCTGTTTACGCAGCGCGGGCAATTATGAATTGCTAGATATACACGCGCGGGCAACCCGGCGTGTATATCTATATCGGGCGCTTTCGGTTTTGTCGCTGCCGGACCAACACAGTTGGCAGCGGCGACGTGCGCGCGTCGACCTACGCTAGGAGAGGCCGGCGGCTTCATGCGGCTCGCGGCGCGGCGGCTGCTAGCTCTCCCCTCTGCCGACAGCCGTGTCGGTATATCTCTCTCTCTCTCTCTCTCTCTCGTGGCTACAGCCGAGATGATGTGCCTCGAGGAAGCCGCCGCTGCCGCTGTGAATCCTCTCTCCTCCCGCGTCTGCGTGCATCGGGAGAGAGGGCGGCCGCGCGCGCGTGTATGTATGTGTGTGCGCGGGCAGCGGCTCATCATCCTCGAGAGGCGAGGAAGAAAGAGCAAGCGAGAGAGAGAGGGTCGCGCGTACAGCGTGCAGTGATGTTGGTGTTGTGCCTGTGTGTGTAGACTCGTCGCCGTTGCTCGCTCCGAGCAGTCGTCGCTGCGGCGATCAGCTGGTGCCGCCGGTATGGGTGTGTGCGTGTGTGTGCCGGTCTGCGGCCTTCCTCGGTCGCGACTCCTTATCCTTATTCCCTCAACAAATAATAACAATTCCCCCATTAATAACAATACTAATTAATATGCAAATGCTCTGCTCTGGTGACGGGTGACTTGGTCGCGATTAACTGCCCGTATTTAATATTATTGGGACGTGAAATACACGTCACAAGTGAGTAAGTAAGTGCATGCGTGTATGAATCAGTGAGTGAATGAGTGAGTGAGTACATGAATGAATCAGTGAGCCAGTTAGTACTTGAACGAGTGAGTGAGCACGGGCGAAAATGAGTGGGTCAGAGCATGAATGAGTGAGTCAGTGAGCAAGCGAGTATGTGATTAAGCGCGAGAGCATGTAAACGAGCAAGTGAGTAAGAGAGTGGAAAAGTGCGAGTGAATGAGTGAGTGAATACGTGTGAGTGAGTAAATGAGGGAATGAGAAACAGAAACACGTTAAATATGTTCTTATAAACATACACTGACCATGCTACCAAGTACCCCAATATCCATGTACTCTACTAACCACGCACTCCTCTATCCGCGCACTCAGCTGTTCATGCACATCTATTAAACAAAATATTACGTATTTTCTTGAATGATATGTAAGAGGAATAATCACGTAATTGAGTAATTACCTTGGACATAGAAAATCAACAAATTTCCGATTTAATATGTAACTTTTATATATTTTGGGTATATATATATATATATATATATATATATATGTTGCTTTTAATAGATGAAATTATGAAATATTTTTTTATTCAAAATACTTCAGATGAAAATCCAAGTAAAAAAGTGTATTAAATTCTTAGATGATTGTTCACCTTATCTTTCACTTACATGTACTTTTATTTACATATTCTGCCATGAAACCATCATCTTATTATTTTGATGTAAACTTGTCTTTTGATACTTATGCCACGGACGAGTCAGTGATAAGGAATATGTAGACTACGATGCACTAAAATTATATAATAGCATTAACAACCGTCTTTTGCATATGATAAGGAACGAGCAAAATAGTTGCGCCTGTGATTTCTAGTATTATAAACTCTCCCATATAATAATAAAAATATTAACTGAAATATTGACAAAACTCTTACTTTATGACTTTATAGAATGTACTGTCTAGACAAAAAGTAAAAAAGTTCACAAATACAGGAATTGATCCTTGTAGAACAGACATATTTTAAGTTACCAGAGAATTAAATACAAGAAATATAATACTTTGTTTTCCATTAGTTAACTTATTAACATCAAATTTTGCAGCTACCCACCGCCATTTGCTCCAGAAGAGAATAGTATATCGTGGCTTTATGATGAGCTGGATAAACAGTGGCGACGATGGTTGCCATCAGGAACGTCGCATACCGTTAGACGCGGTGCTTTTTATTCAGTACTTGTAAGACCTGGCTTCCGAATACTTTCAGTGAACACTAACTACTGCAATAATAAAAATTGGTGGCTGCTCGTCAATAGCACTGATCCAGTCAGTGAACTGCAATGGCTAATTTACGAGCTCCAGGGAGCGGAGATGAATGGAGAAAAAGTCCATATTATCGGACACATACCACCAGGTCATTCGGATTGTTTAAAAGTTTGGTCAAGAAACTACTATCATATAATCAATAGGTAAAGTTTTATTTTTTTATACAACATTACCGTACATTAAGGAAACTAAAATCGCTGCTAACTGCTTTAGCAGAATGCTTTCTCAAAGAGAAGTCCATAATCATAAAGTCAGGAAATCTTACATCTAATCTTATCTTACATTATATTAAAATCGTACACACTTTTTCAATTCTCCAACTCTCTGCACGGTGGTCCTCGGCAAAATGCAACTGAAGCGTGTTTGCACTTTGGATTTTCCTTTTGCATATGATTTGAGGCCCTTTCAGGACCACATTTCAATAGCAACTAAAATCGAGGAATAAGCACTTTTTTTTAATTCAATTTTGAAAATTTTTTATAGGTAGTCAATGACGAAAATTTTTTTTCATGGGTAATCTAGAAAATTTATTTTTATTATAGTGTTTAACAATTGAATTATACATTAATTACAAATTTACAGTACACTTTCTCGCAAATATGTACAGAAGTGTACGTTACATTATAAATATAAATTTAAAATAATGTTTTTTTTCTGTTGAAAATATTATCGTGGTAAAAGTTAATATAAATCATATACTTTCAAAATATTTTAAAAAATTAATTGAAACTGAATACTACTGGGCACTAATACATTCTATAAGTACCTTGTAAGGATGAAAATGTGTATAGCAATATACCTTCAGTCAAGATCAAAACCATTTGTAAACAAAGCGTATATATGTGTCGCGTATATCCGTGAGTGTGTTGTCGAGCATGTGTTTGTATATCTGAAAATTCCAACGATGTTAGTGTACAATAATTCAGTCAGTGCTTTTGTAGCAGTCTATTTAACACCATGCCGCCGATTATTATAAAAAATCACGCGCGTACTCATGAGGAAAATCGCTCTGTTATTTTCTTACTTTGTTGGGATAAAAGTAAATGGATTATTGACATAACATCAGCTTTGAGAGATAAAATATGTAAACTGTTTAAAAGTTATGACGAAAAAAATGAGTGCCCTCCAAAAGTAGTGTGTGCATCTTGCAAGTCCAATTTATACCGTAAAAATCTCGACGAAAAAAAGATCTCGCCAATAGATTTTTCGCAATATAGGTTGAAGAAAGATACAAGATCAAATGCAAGTGCAAAGTGTACTTGTTTTTTTTTGTGAACGAGCAGGAAAGAATGGCAAGGATAAAGTTATTCCCAATAATGTTTTTGGAACTCAACGTAAGTCTCAGCTGAATGAAGAAAAAAAAAGAAAACCTCCAGTTATTAAATGCTGCTCAAAATGTTTTTCTAAAATACATGCAGGTAAAAGTCATATTTGTAGAAAAGCTACTGTAGTACGCAAAATTTCAAGCTGTGTTACTTCACTAGATTTGAAATCTAAAGAACAGATAGCTTCCAATTTGTTAAAAAAGGTTCTTAAGGAGAAAGGTGAGTCAAAGTCAGTGAAATTATAGCAACAGCAAGGGGGGCAGCATCTTCAAGTGACAATAGGAAAAGTAAAATACCAAAAGAAACTTTATTTACTGTACAAGAGTTTCAAAATATTAGAAATACATTTAATTTGAGTTACAAAGTTACTAGTGGCATTGCAACAGCTATTCGCGTGGCAGCGAAAAATTCTAAAATTATTGAATCTGATCTAAAGAGAAAATTATTAGATAATAATCACATTTTAAATCACCTATTTGATCGTAAAACTTTTGATTTTACTCGTGTAAAAGGGGTTGATGTTTCTAATAACTCGGAGCATGTAGTGTATTGTACTAATTTAAAAGAACTGATTGAATTTGTAACGGAGTCACGTGGTATTGAGGCAAAGCATTTACAATTTAGTATTGATGGTGGAGGCGGTTTTTTAAAAGTTTGCTTGAGTATACAATCGACGCTTTACCACAAGAGAATGCGAAAAAACGCACTCGACAATTGTACAGTGATGGTGTAGCAGCAAAAAAATTAGAAAATTCTAGTGTAAAAAAATTGTTTATATAGGTATAGCTCCATGCATTCAAGAAAATTATGAAAATGTCACACAACTATGGTCGGAATTAGGGATTAATGATTTTGAAGGAACCGATGCTACAAATTTAAAACTCGCGATATTATTGTCGGTATAATGTCTCACTCGAGTATGTATCCATGTTGTTGGTGCTATGCAAACAAAAACAGTCTCCACGTCATTGGCGAATACCGTCCTGTAGGTAACGCGCTCAAATATTACATTAAATGGTGTGATGCAGGTAAACAGAGACATAATGGTAAAAACTTAAAAAATTGTATACACCCACCCATTATCGAAACAAATAAGGATAGATTAATTTTAGATGTAATTCCTCCGCTAGAACTCCATTTGTTACTAGGGGTTGTCAATACATTGTATTCACACAAGTTTAAAGAATTTGCAAAAGGAAGCCAATGACTGGGCAGAGCACTGCAATGTTCAGCGTGAAATGACTCACGGAAGTCCTTCTTTTAAAGGAAATAGTTGTAAGATATTGTTAAATAATATCGATTTCTTGCGATCCAATCGTAACCTGGGTTGTTTGAAATATGTGGATGTATTTGAAAAGTTCAAAACCGTTGTTGACGCTAGCTTTACTGTTTCTTTAAATCCGAAATTTGTTGAATATATAGATGCGTTCAAAGATGCGTATCTATCTTTAGGTATATCTGTAACACCGAAAGTCCACGCAGTTTTTTTTCATGTAAAAGAATTTTGTGTTAAACATAATCTCGGTCTCGGCTTTTATAGTGAGCAAGCTATGGAAGCAGTGCATTATGATTTTTCCAAAATATGGGCTAAGTATAAAGTATCAAAAAAACATCCAGATTATGTAAATAAATTATTCAGAGCAGTCAGTGAATATAATTCACAACATATTTGAAATGTTCTTATACTTATTAATCTTATTATGCTTTCATTGCAGCATAAGTTGTGATTATTTCTGTATATATTTGCGAGAAAGTGTACTGTACATATGTAATTAATGTATAATTCAATTGTTAAACACTATAATAAAAATAAACTTTCTAGATTACCCATGAAAAAAAAATTTCGTCATTGACTACCCATAAAAAATTTTCAAACTTGAATTAAAAAAAAGTGCTCATTCCTCGATTTTAGTTTCTATTGAAATGTGATCATGAAAGAGCCTGAAATCATATGAAAAAAAGAAAAATCCAAAGTGCAAACACGTTTCGGTTGAATTTTGCCGAGGACCACCCTGTCTGGTTCTCCGCATCTCCAAAATTCATATTTTCGAAAATCTTATATTATATTAAAATCGAACCCACTTTTTCAATTATTTTATCTAACCGTAATTTGTCTATCTCCGATGTAACAAGCCCAATTATTGATTTCTTATATTTAGACATTATTTATGATAATCTGCTTTATATATATATATATGTATATATATTTTTGCCAATTTTTATATGAAAGTACATGTTCAAGGAAGCCGCTGAAATAATTTTCAGTCCTTCTTATTCACTATGACACTCCCTAGAATTTTTGGATTTTTAGAAATTGGCCAAATGATATTTTTAAAAAATTCCACAGAGCTTCAATCTTAACTATTTTTAACGTTTCGAAAACAGAGTTCTTCGTCTTTTGGTCAACTTTCAGGCAAAAATAAACTTTGTTTATACTACGTTTTCGTAAAAAATGTTACATATCAAAAAGTTGTATTTTTTCGAGATCTACAACTTTACCGTGGAAAATTTTTGCGTATAGTCTTATATAATAAAATCGTGACCCAAACATCGATTCTTTTTTTCTCGGCAAACTTTGTTTAAGGGGGTACCTATAAATCATGGAAAACCCGATTTATTTTTTACAATTTATATTTTATTTACAATCTATAAATAATTTAAAAAAAAGTTTTAGTTATGAATAAATCCATACAAAAAAATTATTTTAAATTACTATATTTTTTTAAATTCGCGCATTTTTTGGTAGTTACACAGATTATAGCCCCATAACACTGCATTGAAAAGGCGCAACCTAATCATATGTTCTTAATAATAAAGTTTTAGTTATGAATAAATCCATACAAAAAATTTATTTTAAATTACTATATTTTTTTAAATTCGCGCATTTTTTGGTAGTTGCACAGATCATAGTCCCGTAATACTGCATTGAAGAGGCGGAACCTAATCATATGTTCTTAAAAATAAAGTTTTAGTTATGAATAAAGCCATACAAAAAATTTACAGGCTTTGAGTAATTATTATTAAATTGCGATCTTTTTTGAAATTCGCGCATTTTTGGTAGTTGCACAGATCGGAGCTCCATAGTACTGCGTTGAAAAGCTGCAATCTAATCATATGTTCTTGTGCGAGTGTTAACTTACAAAGCTGTCAAAAAGTATAAGTTTTTTCAAGATCATAAAAAATACTATAAAAGATAAATCATCTTATTTTATCAGTAGCTAATGTAATTTTTGAGTGTATCACTTTGAGATATTTTCTTTTTCAGTAAATCAGCATACTGTACCATGAATAAAGAAATATCTCAGTCAACTGCTCACGAGGAAAAAATAAGTTTGATTCGAAGGGATGACATATAGAAAGATTTTCAAATCTATTACTGGTATGTAAACTACTTTTACTTCTAAGCTTGTGATTTTTCTATTTAATACTGAAGTAGCATTAATTTCTTTCAGGTTACAGTTGGTACGCACTGTATGATTGAAATGATGAAATCATGTTTTGTATTTGAGAACAGCTGATGATGTAGATAAGAATGTTGTAATGGGGACTGAGATGTAATGTTTGAAGAAATTGTAACATTAGTGAAGTGTAACTTTAAATGCATTTTTCTCATAACTATGTTTTCGGAGCTTACACGTAACCTGCAGACTGAACCATTGTCTATATTTTTATGATCCTGGTCTTAAAATGTTTCGTATGAATGCTATTTTGGACTGAAGCTATTTAGAAGCCTCTAAGAATCGTTTATCATGTGAGCATTCTAGTATAAGTATCTCATTATCTTCGTCTTAAAAAAACCTTTAACTCCTATGTTGAAAATTTTAAATAGGTGGCGTTTTACTAGAGTTACAGGTGTTTAAAGTTAATGCTTTTTCAAAAAAATATTAATTTGGCACCACTGTAACTTCGGACTACCAAATTCTTTTCTTTCGAAACTTGCAAATAGATATGAAATTTTTGTAGTAGAAAAGAATGCAAGATGACTCAGGCCGAGTATGTACCTCTCTATTGAGAGTACGAGTAATACAATATAGGCTTTTTCAAATTGAATTTGGTCTGCATCTTTACTAGATTTTATAATTTGTACTAAATTTTTTACGGTAAAGTTATAGATAAAAAAATACAACTTTTTTACATTTAACATTTTTTACGTAAACGTCATTTAAGGTGGTAGAATACTTATAGCACTATTTTGAAGATTTCCATCTGCAAAAATAATAGGAAAATAATTAGAATATAAGTATGAATAGATGCTTAAAGTTGAATACATTTCTTACAAAAATCGTCCCCGATGAGACCGTCCCTTTTATTTCACACTAAGACTAGAATACTCACATGATAATCAACTCTTAGAGGTTTCTAAATAGCTTCAGTTCAAAATAGCATTCACACGAACCATTTTAAGACCAGGATTATCAAAATCTAGGCAACGGCTCAGTCTGCAGATTACGCGTAAGCTCTGAAAACATAGTTATGAGAAAATTGCATTTAAAGTTACACTTCACTAATGTTACAATTTCTTCAAACATTACATCTCAGTCCCCATTATAACATTCTTATCCACATCAGCAACTGTTCTCAAATACAAAACATGATTTCATCAACTCAATCATATAGTGCGTGCCAACTATAACCTGAAAGAAATTAATATTACTTCAGTATTAAATAGAAAAATCACAAGCTTATAAGTAAAAGTAGTTTACATACCAGTAATAGATTTGAATATCTTTCTATACGTCATCCCTTCGACTAAACCTTATTTTTTCCTCGTGAGCAGTTGACTGAGATCTTTCTTTATCCATGGTACGGTATGCTGATTAATGAAAAAGAAAATATCTCAAAGTGATACACTCAAAAATTACAGTAGCTACTGATAAAATAAGATTATTTATCTTTTATAGTATTTTTTATGATCTTCAAAACACTTATACTTTTTGTCAGCTTTGGAAGTAAACACTCGCACAAGAACATATGATTTGTTGCGGCTTTTCAATGCAGTATTACGGAGCTACGATCTGTGCAACTACCAAAAATGCGCGAATTTCAAAAAAGATTGTAATTTAATAATAATTACTCAAAGCCTGTAAATTTTTTATTTGGCTTTATTCATAACTATTCATATTACGGGGCTATGATCTGCGCAACTGCCAAAAATGAATGAACTTCAAAAAATATAGTAATTTAAAATAAATTTTTTGTATGGATTTATTCACAACTAAATCTTTATTTTTAAGTTATTTATAGATTGTCATCAAATATAAATTGTAAAAAATAAATCGGGTCTTCCATGATTTATAAGTACCCCCTTAAACAAAGTTTGCCGAGAAAAAAAGAATGGATGTTCGAGTCATGATTTTATTATATAAGACTACACGCAAAAATTTTCCACGGTAAAGTTGTAGATCTCGAAAAAATACAGCTTTTTGGTATGTAACATTTTTTACGAAAACGTGTTATAAACAAAGTTTATGGGGCATGCGACGGCTCAGTCGGTAGAGTGTCGGATTCCCACGCCGGTGACCCAGGTTCGAATCCTAGTATCTGCCGATTGATACAAGCACCTCTGTAAAAACTTACATGTGCTTTGTTTACAAACACACCGCAGACCTCCATCGTCGATTAGCACCACATGGGAGCACAAACATGGCGACGTTAATTAAAAAAAAAAAAAAATATTTATTTTTACCTGAAAGTTGGCCAAAAGACGAAGAAATCTGCTTTCGAAACGTTAAAAATAGTTAAGATTGAAGATCTGTGGAATTTTTTAAAAGTATCATGTATTTGGCCAATTTCAAAAATTCAAAAAATCTAGGGAGTGCTATAGTGAATAAGAAGGACTGAAAATTATTTTGGCGGCATCCTTGAACATGTACTTTCATATAAAAATTGGCGAATATATATATATATATATATATATATATATATATATATATATATATATATATATATATATATGTATAAAGCAGATTATCATAAATAATGTCTAAATATAAGATATCAATAATTGGACTTCTTACATCGAAGATAGACAAATTCCGGGTAGATAAGATACCATATAATCGAAATATTTCATCGTTACCCGGGCTCGAAAACCCTCGGCTAGAGCCTGTACCAGGCCTGGTTTTCGGATGGCTGATCTTTCGGCAAACGATCCTCTCAGGCCTGGCCGAGAACTCTAATTCTTTTATGATCGAGCCGACATGAAAAGCTTAGCACGGGCCGCGATTTAGCCGACGGTCTTCTGACTCTCGATAAAACGTCGTCTGAGTCTCGGGCTAGGCCTCGCTATATATCGAATATTCATCGAGTAAAACCCGGATAGTCCCGGGAAAGCCCTGGCTTATCAGCTTTCAACCATTTACAAGTAAACGGCATACTATCGTCTCAGGCCTGGTCTACAGGATTGCAAATATTTAATTCACAAATAATTCACAATTCGAAAATGAATTATTAATTAAAAGAGGATTTAATTAATAGTTCCAAAATGAATTATTAATTAAAAGTGGATTTATTTAATACTTCCAAAATGAATTATTAATTAAATATGGAGTTAATTAATAATTCAAAAATGAATTTATAATTTAAAGTGAATCTAATTAATAATTCAAAAATGATTTATTAATAATTTAATTCCGAATTAATTCTTCAAGGAAAAAACGCCTTTTTCTAAGACAGGAGAATAGAGGTTATTTAAGTCAGGTTTCACGGTTTTAAAATTTTAAATTATACGTAATAACTTAAGGTGGGTCTACACCGACTTTTAAACAAAAAATTGAAAAAAAAAATTTATGTTTCTTTTTAAACCTCTACATTTGCAAGAACGTTTTAGGATTTGATAGAATAAAAAAATCTCATAATCAATAGAGTTATAACCATACAAAGAAAATAATTAACATTGCTTCTTATGCAGAACTGAATATTTAAATGCCATTATCTCGAATTTATTTTTCAAACTTCAAAAAGTTGCTCGCGCATTTAGTGTCGATGAATGTAGCTGTAACTCGCAGTAAATATTCCTATAAGGACTATTTAAAGAAGTAAGTATTTTTTTTTTTCAAGAATTGAGTACATACAAATTTTAGCCGATTAAATATGTATACAAAAAAATTGTATTTTTTATCATATATTTATTTAAAATGGAGAACTATTTTTTTTTTAAAGCTATTTACGATAGAAATTTATAATAAAAAATACCAACTATTGTTTGTTACGGGTTCTAAAGTTAGTGAGAATTCAATAGGTTGATATTGTCCAACTTAAATACTCAAGGAACTTTTTGAATTAACCTTTGTTTTGACTGCCAAAAAGTGCATTTTGTTCAATGAATTGAGATTAGGAAAGTGAAAATTGCTCAAAATTAGTATATATTCTTCTTTTTTGGTTACTAATAACATATTAAAATTTTGAAATAAAATTCCGGATGTTTAACAATTTTGAGGAGATGTGAAAATGAAATAAAAATTCCTACCTTACTGGCATCACATTTATATATTTGTTCTCAGAAGTAAATAATGTTTATAAAAATATTCCATACTATACAGTCCGTACTCATACTATGAATCTTCAGTTAAATTTTCAAAAGCTTGTATTATTAACTCTCGGAGAAAAATGCTGTAGAAAATATACAGCTATAGTTGCATTTTTAAACGTCTTTTTCTCCGAGAGATAATAATGAAAATTAAAAATATCATTTTGAAAATGTAATTGCAGGTTCCAGATAAGAATACGGTGGGCATAGTATAGCGTATTTTTAGAAATATTTATTTATTCCAGAGAAACAAATATAAATGTGATGCCTTTATTAAATATAACACTCTATGACCGTCTTCGGTGCCGGTAGAAGTCTATTTTCGTATGCAACGTTGATGAATCTGTCTAAATTTAATATAATCGATAATATCAATTTTGAGAAACGTGTGTTATTCAAAGTGAACTGTTAAAAAAATGCTGCCAATTCATTGGCACGTAGCTTTCTCAAACTAAATTAATGGTTCTAATATGACATTCTTTGTTGAAATTCTAATAAATTAATTTTAAATTGCTATATCTATCTCTAAATAATAGCTGAAAAGGGTGTGCTTTTTTATCATTGATGGTTTGACAAAAGATCATTTTTTACTAAAATTACAAAACGTTAGGTAATAATCCTTATCACAGGAATTTATTGTCTGTACGTAATTCATTAAAATTATTTAAATATTAAAATGAAATATAATCAGATGTTAGTACGTAGATTCGAAAAACGAAAAAAATGAGCCATGTACTGTAAAAAAATTTTCAAAAAATACATACCCTCAAATATCTTGAAACATAAAAGTCGTTGTGATCTGGGGAAATAAATCGGTTATCAGATAGTAAGAAGCTACCATTTTGGTAGGTTTCAGATCAAATGCAGTCGATTTACTCAGTATTTGCAGTTACTAAAAATCGATTTATTTACAAAAAAATTTTTTCCCTTCAAAAGAGAAAGATGAAACATGTAAAGTTTTACACAATATTCTTCTCCGTATTTTTAATCATCTCAATTTTTCTTTCAAAACTTTTGCTTCCTACATTTCAAATATATAACCGTTTGAATAAATAATGACGATTTCGTGAATAACAAAACAAGGGAAATAGCTTACTCAAAATTTCGGGTCGGAAAAGATAGCTAATTTTATGCTCTTTTAAATGTACTATCACTCAATTAATGATATTATTTCTGAGGAATAAAAAAAAAACTGAATAATTAAAACACATAAATCGAAAAACCGCTAAAAAACAAAAACGCATCGAAAAACAAAAAAAATGTATTTTTCAGTCACCTTACTTAAAAAGAAAAGAATATGTCACGAAATATTAATTTTCATCATGTATATTCAGACTAATCTTGATACACATCCATATACACACACATACATACGCATACACGCACGCACGCACGCATGCGCGTACGAACGCACGCACGGACACGCACACACACACACAGATACTCACACATACTTACACACACATGTACACACACATATACACATACACACTCGTACGCACGCATGCACGCGCGCATACACGCATACACGCATACACACAAATATATATACAAACATTTGTTTTCAAGATAATGTATAATGTAATTTTGCTTACTAGTGATTACGCTATAAAAGATTTATAGAAGAAATTTGTATGTCTAGTAATACTTTAGCAGATATGTGATATATTACAATTATATATATCACAAAATTGAAATATGTTATATTAGTGCTAAAGAAGGTTCAGACCAACAGTTCGATCCATAATTTTGTTAGGCTACTTCTTAATTTATATCTTCATAAGTAATTTTGTATTTTTGAACTATTGTTAAAGTTAAATAAAAAAATTAATTAAATAATTAATTAAAGTAACTTAAATATTTTCTTTGCATATTAAACGTGTATGAAGTTATGTTTTGTAAACTTTTTACTACTGTGCTCATTTCGAGCAGTATAAGAGATCGTTCTCAACTGTAACATGTCACGCAAATTAATAGTAGGACTTTAGTAAAATTTTAACATTTTACAAAAATTATTGATTATATTGCATATATGAGCTATTCTATAGAAAAACGGAAAAAATAATTAACAATACCTGTTCGGGACGCGGTAAGCCCCTGCATGCCCCTCACCCTCTATACAGAGAAAGCATTGCCCCCCGCCTCCCCATGCATGCTATTAACTTAAGGAGAGCGCGCGGGGGCGCGGGTGCGTATGCTTTCTCCCACCTTTTGACCCGCGAGGACCACTCAGAACAAAAGCGATTGTCGCGAGCTACTCGGCCTCTGTTCCGGCCTTGACTCCCAGTCGATGACACCAGCACGCTCATCGCGACTTTACAGCATTACGCGACCGCGTGTTACAAGCCGACCAGTTACACACACACATACACATCCTCACGAAGTTACAGCGAAAGTGGAAGAAAGATTTTAAAAAATTATTCAGTCTCCTATTCTCAGTTACCCCTCCCACGTGCCCGCTCTTAAATATCGCACGTTCTAAGTGCGCAGCGAATCGAATATCGCTACAACCATAATTATTAATAATTCGGGCTCGCTCTCGCGTTAAATAAAAGCGATTCGGTCGCAACATTTTGGTGCCGAAATTCGGGAAAAGACGCGCCGCCACATGTGAGATGAAAAGTGCAGTGAAAACTATTAAACAATATCTCTAAAACAATTCAGAAATTCGAATAAATTTAGTGCGCACTCTCTTCGGACACGAATCGCAAACAAACTCTCGATTGTTTTCGCGAGTGATTGAGCGTGGCACAGTACATGTGTGTGTAATCTGTGCGTGCTGTGCACAGAGGAAGAAAAAGGAGGTTTTGCTCCAGTAACCTGCCCAAAATCCAGGCGGGTGTAGCAAAATCTGCTGAAAAAGAGGGAATTAGAATTCAAAAATTCAAACTCCGCATCGAACGACGCGTGACGTCACAAAGAGAGGGTCACGGAACTCGCGCCAGCGACCACGAGGCTGCACGCCGCTCCACCACGGCTCTCGCCCGTTTGCTGCTGGCTGCTGTTGAGCAGCGCCGCCGTCGCCATCTTGCTGCGCGCGCGCTGACTATACCGTCCAGTCGACGCGAGAGCACGCGGCCGCGTGCGCTCATTCTAACCTCGCCACGCTGTGGAGGTTGTGCTTTTACGTGAAGACTTTCACCAGCAGCCTCGTCGTCGTTGGATGGAGACTACGCTATACGTCTAAGTATCATTTCAATTGAGCCTTTTAGCTTTGCTTTAGCTATCGCTTTATTAGCTTATATATCCTTTCGCTATCGCTTAATTAGCTTATATACCCTTTAGCTGCATATCCTCACGCTATATATATATATATATATATATATATATATATATATATATATATATATATATATATATATATATACGCATTGCCTTACTTTGCTACATTGTACTAGCCTATAATCTATAATCATGTCTATAAACCAAGATATTAAGCCCCAGCTATACCGTGATCAGCTTACGACTCGAGAGCGAATCGACAAATTTATTATTAACTGTGATAAGACAGGGGACAAAAATCTAACTTTCAAAGTGCTGCGTAACAAGCTAATCTTGCTAGAGCAGTACTGGAAAGAATTTAAGGATCAGCATAGGACACTGATCAACGATGAGACTCTCCAGGACGATCCTTACTTTGTGGATGACCATTTCTCTGGCGTAGAAAATCAGTATATATTAGCTAAGTCACATGTAACTACTCGTCTATCTCTTGCTATAGGTCAGGTCCAGAACGTTATAGGGAACGTTGCTACAGCTGACCCTGCCACCAACTATAGAGTACAAGATCGCAAAAAGAGTGGGACACATTTAAAGAGATTTTCTGCTTCATGGTGAAGGACGTACCCTCGCTCTCGCCTGTATTAAAGCTACAACATCTGATGTCCTGCCTTGAAGGCGAGGCTGCGCGCCGGCTGTGTAATTTCCAGATCATTGGCACCAATTTCAAAGTAACATGGGCAGCTCTGTGTCGCAGGTATGACAATAAAAGACTCCGTCTAGCAGTTAAAATGAACAAACTCTTGGGTATGTCGTCGATCACACAAAGGTAAGTAGCTGAAATTACCCGTCTTTTGGATACAACCAGACAATGCATTCGAGCCATGACCTCCCTTAGCCGGCCAGTAGAATTTTGGGTGATTGGTTTGTCCAGCTAATAGTCTTTAAGCTGGACAAGCAGACCAGAGAGGATTGGGAAAAATCCCTGGAAGTCGAGGACGCGTATCCCACTTACGATCAACTCTTAACATTTTTAGAAAATCGTATCAAGGTTCTTGACGCTGCCCGTTGCAATGACTTTGATGCTCAGGAACACATCAAGACTAAACAACAAAGCAATAGTGCAACAATGCCTTCAAATAAAATTAAATATTTTGCAGCACATCACGCATCTACTTCAGGTTCAAAGTCAAGCGTTCGAGCAAGGCCTGGCTGTATCCTCTGCAAGGGAGAGCATTTTGTTGGCTACTGTCTAACCTTTATAAAGGCAGCCTTGGACAAAAGGAAGAAGATCGTGGACGAGTTGAGACTGTGTGCCAACTGCCTGCGTCTTCGACACACATCTGCGACTTGCCCCTCCAGATACAAATGCAAGCAGTGCAACCAGGATCACCACACAACACTACACAGCGAAGCGTCTACCAGTGCTGCTCAGTCGGATAGATCACGAGGAGAGTTCCTGCCAAATGGACTGAAGCTACAACTGTCCACCATGCCCTCTTCTCATGTGAACGCATGCCACACTGTAGTGGGAAGCAATACACTGCTAACAACAGCTCTGGTGCTCCTGGAGTATCCGTCTGGTGAAGTGATTGATGTTCGGACCCTTATAGACCCTGCCTCCGAAGTATCATTTGTAACGGAGAGGGTTGTGGAAGCAATCAGGTTAAGAAAGTCCCCCCTCCAGATAGACATTTATGGAGTGGGAGGGAACTCGACTGTCACTACTACTTCCACTGTTATACTTAACCTAAAATCCAGGGTTGACTCTAACCTCAATCTGACTTTTTCAGCTGCCGTTTTGACCAAACTCACATCTCTTCAGCCAAAGCATCTCATCCGTTACGAGCACTGGCTTCACTTGCATGACCTTAGGCTGGCAGATCCACAGTTCCACCGGCCTGGACCCATCGACTGTTTGCTGGGAGCTGAATTGTATGGTGATATCATACTCAAGGGACTTTGCAAAGGTGGCCCAGGTAATCCCATAGCTCAGTATTCAAGACTGGGCTGGATTATCACTGGTCCTACGGGAAACAGCTTCGATGCCGCGCCAGCCAAGAAAGTCTATGCTACGACATGCTTTGTCGCTAAGCAGCTACAGCGATTTTGGGGGATAGAAGAAGTGTCCGCACCACTCCAGCTACCTCCGTCAGAAGCAGAATGTGAGAAGTTGTTCACGCAAGAACACTTTCGCGGTGAATCAGGCCGATATTTCGTCCGATTGCTTCTCCAGGATAAGCCGATCATCTCTCAATCCAGGGCTGCTGCTGTTAAACGCTTACTTCAGGTCGAGCGTCGTCTGCGAAAGGACGATCGACTGCGGGCCGTCTATGTCGCATTTATGGAGGAGTGCGAACGCCTGGGCCACATGAGGAAGATGCCTGTTGAACTCTCGACGTCGGCGTCCGTCTGCCACGTGCCTCATCATGCCGTAGTACGGCCAGAAAGTCAAAAGCTGTGTGTCATTTTCGATGCCTCTCACTCTGCAGGCAAAAACCAGCGACCCCTCAACGACTTTCTGCATACAGGACCGAAATTGCAGGCGCTGATTATGACCATTCTAACACGCTGGCGGGCGCACCTCTTCGTATTTACGGCAGACATCGTGAAGATATTCCGGCAAATCGGCATCGATCCAGACGACACTATGCAGCTGCGCATCGTATGGCGAGCCTCGTGACCGGAAAATAGAAGATTTCAAGTTACTCACTGTAACTTATGGAACTGCCTGCGTCCCGTATCTAGCTCTACGTGTTCTACATCAGCTAGCCAACGACGAAGTCTCGCGCTTCCCTCTTGGAGCGGCCATTCTGCGTGAAAATATGGACACCGATGATGCGCTGGCCGGCGCTGACACACTTGAGGAAGCTATGCAGGCACGCGATCAGCTGATTCAAATCTTGGCCAGTGCGGGTATGGAGCTGGACAAGTGGTCAGCAAACGACTACAGACTACTTCCTAGTAGTCACTCAGCACACCAAGTTGATCGCTCCTTCGACTCAGAAGACTCTATCAGGACTACACTAGGACTACGGTGGTCGCCGCACTCGGACTGTTTCGGGTATAAGGTCAAACTGCAGGCAACCAGAGCAGCTGCCACTAAGCGACTCATCCTGTCAGAAGTCGCTCGTCTCTACGATCCACTGGGATTAATCGCTCCAGTCTCCACCAAGGCAAAATGCTCCAGCAACATCTGTGGCTCACTGGAAAAGACTGAGACGTCGCTGTCAGTCCAGAAACTCAGGTAATCTGGAATGAGTTAGGCAGTTTAGATGCTGGACCAACTACAGATACCTAGATGGCTGCATACTACGCGGGCATCTGTCAGTGAACTTCATGGCTTCTCCGATGCGTCCGAGAAAGCGTACGTTGCAGCAGTCTACCTGGTCACCGCGGACCCCGTGCACGGCCGCCAATCTACACTGCTCGTGGACAAAAGCAAGGTCGCCCCAATAAAGACGGTAAGCATCCCTAGGCTCGAACTTTGCGGTGCTCTCCTGCTTAGTCGCCTCATCGTCCAAGTCTTGGAGGATCTGGCCGATCCTGCGCTACCTGTCTTCTGCTGGTCCGATTCGCAGGTGGTTCTAGCCTGGCTACAAGGAATCCCAACTGAGTGGCAAACGTTCGTCGCCAACAGAGTAAGTGAAGTCCTCACTTTAATTCCCAGAGCAATATGGGGTATCTTCGCTCTCAATGTATCCCCGCTGACCTTGCTAGGAGAGGATTGCTGCCAGATCAGCTGATTTTAAATGATCTGTGGTGGAAAGGACCCGAGTGGTTACTCAGCCCGACTGACGCGCCAGTTCAAGACTTTACCACTGCGTTGGAAAAGAAAAGCCGAGCCACGGTCATGCACGCTACACACGAAGAATCGATCGAGTCGATTATCTCTCGATTCTCCTCCTTTAAGTGCCTAGTGCGCACCTTTGCTTATATTTACAGGTGAAAGTCAAAGTGTGCTCACGCCTCTTCAAGACGGCTCGCCAAAGAGCTAAGCGCGGAGTAAATCGACAACGCTCGCACGCTTGTCATCAGGTAAGTTCAAGCTGAACACTTTCAACAAGACGTGGGGCAGATCCATGCAGGGAAATCGCTGGGCAAGGGCAGTCCGCTCCGCTTTTTGCTTCCCTTCGAAGATCGCCAAGTGATGCTTCGGGTGGGTGGACGACTACAGAACTCTGGCTTACCCTTCAAGGAGAAACATCCGGCCATCATTCCAGCGAAGAGCCATCTCGCAGAGCTGATAGTCAGAGATGCACACATGGCTACGATGCACGGAGGACCGCAGCTAATGCAGAGTTATATACACGGGCGTACTGGATAACTGCCGCTCGTATAAAAACTCGTACGCTCGCTCGACGCTGCGTCCGTTGCTTGCGTTTCCAAGGTCGTACTCTTGAACAGCAAATGGCCCCATTACCTGCGGTGCGAGTTACACCCTCGCGACCATTCTACCTCACTGTACTGGACTACGCAGGCCCGTTCGCCGTACGAACTTCAGGTGGACGAGGACAAAAGGCGTCAAAATGCTATGTGGCTGTATTCAAATGCATGGTTACACGTGCCGTCCATTTAGAGGTTGTATCAGATTACTCAACTAAAACATTCTTGATGGCCTTAGAGCGCTTTACCTCTCGTAGAGGGCTTAGTCACACCAATTATAGTGACAATGGCACAACCTTCAAGGGAGCCGATACCGAACTGCGACGACTGTTTCAGGAGGCTTTGACGTTTTCCAAACAGGTCGCCGCTGCCATAGTTTCCGACGGCATCAAGTGGACCTTCATCTCGCCACGAGCTCCGCACTTTGGAAGACTCTGGGAGGCGGCGGTGAAGTCCTTCAAACATCACCTTCGACGTGTTGTCGGAGATGCTAAACTGACGTTTGAGGAGTTCGCCATGGTGACGTCACGCATCGAAGCCTGTCTGAACTCAAGGCCACTTTCACCACTGAGCAGTGATTCCACGGACATCACCGCCCTGACGCCAGGCCACTTCCTGATCGGCGCTGCCCTGAAGGCACCTGCTGAGCTCTCCTCGCCCGATTCGTTTGTTACAGGTACCTCTCGTTGGAAATTGGTCAAAGTCATAAGGCACCACTTTTGGTATCGATGGCGCAAGGAGGTGTTGCAGTCCCTTCAGCAACGCACCAAGTGGCTCCAGGCAAGGGGCGTCCCACGCGAGGGCGATCTCGTGCTTTTGACTGAGGACCAGCAGCCGCCACTCCAATGGCCACTAGCGAGGGTAGAGAAGCTTGATCCAGGCCCAGACGGGCTCCCTCGAGTATTAACCCTTCGGACGCAGACTTCAACATTTCGACGGCCACTGACCAGGGTCATTCATCTACCAGTCAATGACGAGGCAACGTCTCACCTGGTCAGCGTCCGCGAGCAAGGAGCTCCTCACCTCCAATCAGCTGCACCTACGGTGGGCGGTGCACCCACCATAGCTGACGGCCCCCCTGCCATGGTGGGCGGCGTGCATACTCTATCAACGCTCCAGCACAAGTAGATGACACTTGCGGCGTGAAGAGCTCACGAAGATGAGATAATCACACGATACACACTACATACTTGTATCCGCGTTATCTTAATCTCACAGTTCCAAGATTCTTAATTAACGCGTTACTGTCAAAAAATAAAAAAATCTTATTTTTACATATTATCTTTACGCCTTAATTAACGCGTTACTGTCAAAAAATAAAAAAATCTTATTTTTACATATTATCTTTACGTCTTATTCTAAAAAACATTACACCACAATTGCTTGTCGGATATTATTTTGTTGCACTCGCAACGAGGTGGACGGCATGTTCGGGATCCGGTAAGCCCCTGCATGCCCCTCACCCTCTATACAGAGAAAGCATTGCTCCCCGCCTCCCCGTGCAAGCTATCGACTTAAGGAGAGCGGGTGCGTATGCTTTCTCCCACCTTTTAACCCGCGAGGACCGATGACACCAGCACGCTCATCGCGACTTTACAGCACTACGCGACCGCGTGTTACAAGCCGACCAGTTACACACACACATACACATCCTCACGAAGTTACAGCGAAAGTAGAAGAAAGATTTTAATGTAAGAAGAGACGGAGCAATAAAAGCTCAAATTGTTATTGTTAACCAAGTCTACAATAAATTATTCAGTCTCCTATTCTCAGTTACCCTTCCCACGTGGCAGCGCTTAAATATCGCACGTTCTAAGTGCGCAGCGAATCGAATATCGCTACAACCATAATTATTATTGATTCGGGCTCGCTCTCGCGTTAAATAAAAGCAATTCGGTCGCAACAATACCCTTTCTAGTACCAAGTTTGATTTACGGTCACATTAGCAATAAGCAATTTGAGCTTAATAAAGGCTCTTATTGAGTCGTTAATAACTCGTCTCCTATTGTTCAAACATTTTTTTCAAAACATACAATTAAAGTAGGCGTTAAGAGCTTCAATTTGAGATGTCAACGATCAAAAAGTATTATTTCCATGAAAAGTTATACGCAAATAAAGATAATGATAAAAAATGACAAAAATATGTTAAAATGAAATATTTCGTACTTTCTTGTCATTTTTGATATTTTTGTTATTTCTAACGTTTTATATCGATAACTTTATTTGCATATAACTTCGCATGGACAGAGTATTTTTTGATCATTGGCGTCTTAAATTAAAGCTCTTAACCTTCACATCGACTCTCTTTTGAGAAAAAAATTGTTGAATAATAGGAGTCTAGTTATTAATGACTCATTAAGAGGCTTTATTAAACACAAATTGGTTAATGGTGGTGTGATCATAGATCAAACTTGGCAATAGGAAGGGTATAGTTCACTATTTTTCCCGTATTCAGAATGCCAAAAGCATTCAAAAGACCGGATCTGGTAAGTCTGCGTAAAAATTTTTTTTGGTTAAGTTGTTTCCAATGTCCTGCTTTGGCTATCCTTGTCTAATCACAGTTTTACTATTTATTTGAATAGTATTTTGTTAATTGAAACACAAAGATCGATTTGTCCCCAATTCGTCTTAAAATAAGTAATATTTTGAGACCTAAAAAAGTATCTAACATTATTTCCTTTCAGATATAACTTCGGAATGCGAAAATTGAGGTTAGGTATTGCGTTCCGAAGTTCTCCCGAAAAATAAATAATGTTAGGTACTAATTTAAGTCTCAAAATATTCGTTATTTTAAGACGAATTGGGGACAACTCAATTAATAAACTAGTATTTTAATAAATAACATAAATGTTATTAGACAAGGACAGCGAATATGGCCTCCTCTTAAAGAATGTGATAAATTTTCTTAAATAAATTTTCAGTTTTCTTATAATACGGTAATACGGCCCAGCACTTTATAAATGTAGCAAAAGCTTTCTTAGACTTTTGTGTTATTACCATTTCCTATAGATAATATAATTGTTACCACGCGAAACTTTCCCTCCCTTGCTGCTTCTACTGATCGATGCATATTATACACTCACTATTAAGTTGTCATATTCATGTATGCTGCCTTCCTTCTCTCTCTCTCTCTCTCTCTCTCTTTCTCTCTCTCTCTCTCTCTCTCTCTCTCTCTCATATGCTGCTATATGCAACTTACCGCTGCAACAAAAAATTACAGCTATCACTGGTCAACCTGCACGGCTTTTTATCATCAAAGTGGCAACAAAACCTTGCCAGCTTTGAGGTTAGGAGCAGTGAGAATGGCAGAGACTTCAACGCAGCGCCACCTACCGACTCGAGCTGTAACAACGAGGCTACCGAAATGACATCTTCTGCAATCTGGTCCTAACAACGACACCTTTCCCTCGTAGATCGAATATCTACGTCGCCACCGCCACCATGGTCGACTGTTGCGCCATCTGCGGGGAGGTCCCCAGGAGCAATAATTCATTGCGTAAGTGCTGCATCTGTAATATCACTTATCATCCAGCGTGTAAGCCTCTTGCAGTACTTACTCGCGCGCAACGAGGTTTCGCTACAGCTCCAAACCAAAGCTGTAGCGTGCCAGGATTGTATAGAGTCGAAGAAGTCGTTGCTCGAGTCGGAAGCTCCACGTGCGACGAATATTATCAGCATGAGTGCGATAGAGAAAGAGATAGCCGCTTCCACTCCAGCCAATAAGAGGGTGGCAACAGTCGCGCGAGCCAATCTAGCGAGCAAGGCCGCGCCTACCAACTCCTGACTCACTCCGTTGCCAGGGCAACGCCTCACCCCCACCAGCAGCCAGCTCCGAGTGGCCTCTCTGTCTCCTGTGACGTCACTGAGCCCACCTATATCCAACATGGGAACTGAGCACAGCGGGGAATTCCCGAGCGACGTCATCTCAATCACGTAACTACAGAAGCGTAAATGATGTTAATGCGTCGGCTATACGTATGTTAGATTCGACTACCTTTAAAAAAGGGACGACGGTCTCCTGCCTGGTGGAGTACGCCAATTCTACATCTAGAAACATTGACAATGCACTTAATAGACATTCGACCTCTCTTGAAAGCAGATGGGATGCGATTGTTAAAAGGCTAGATTCGTTACCAGCAATACACACTTTAGCACTGTCAATTGGGTCCAAAATGCAGAAAATAGAGGATAAAATGTTAAAACAACACTCCCAGCTGGAGGAGATGATCAATGAAAAGCAAGTGCTTCGTCAAGAAATTGATAATTTAAAAATTAAAAACAAATTGCTACACAAAACATGTAACAATATAACAAACAATTTGTTGAATAAGATAGAAGTTAACTATAATGCGATAATAGACAGAGTAGACAATATAGAGGAGTTTAATTTTGAAACGAAAAACTTAGTCGAAAAAAATAGTGAAACAAATAAATACATTCATTATATGCTCAAATTTAAATATGTTTGGCATAGAGGGGGTCGTTTCCTGGTCAAGAGGCGTGATGGCGATGTCTCCCACGAATTTTTAACAGCAGTAGACCTCCAAGCAGTTTTAACATCATATGAAACTTCACTACTTGTACCAAATACTAAACAAATAACAGAAAATGTAAATGGAAAAGAGACGTCTGTTATTCAGACAACAAATCAAAAGGAGGCTGTCGCAAATGATTGTCTATCAACGGACACTGCTGGGGGGGGGGGTGCACTATAGGGGACTGAGAGCAGGATTTATCAACGTGACCTCTTTAGATTGTCACATCGATACAATCCGTCAACACATTCTATCTGGTCCCTCCTACCACCTCTTTGGAATTGCTAAGACACACCTTGCTCCCAACGTCGACGACAATCGCATTCGGATCAAGGGTTATTCTATTTTAAGATTAAATAGGAATGAATTGGGGGGGGGGGTTAGTTCTATATCTACATAATTCTTTTAAGGCCACTATATTAAGCCGCTCACGTACCATGCAGGATGGTACACCAAATATTCCTGAATATATTATGTGTAGTGTGCAACAGGGCGCCCTATTGAATCAAAGATATCTCAATTGCGAGAGTGTTCCTGAGATTTCGAAAAACCACGGTTTTATAGTAGAGAAAAATGGAATTGTTTTGATTAAAAAATTTTCTAATGATACGAAAAAAAATGCAAATCACTGGTCACCACAATCAAAGAAGTAATTCGTTATAAAGTTTTAGTAAAATTTAAAAACACACCAACAATCACTCTACAAATAGATTGAAATTGACATAGATAAGTCACACCCTATAGACAGATGGATAGACAGACGGAGTTGACATAGATGAAGACAGACTCGTGTCGGGTTTACTAGTCCCGCATCGAGCGCCTCCCCAGGTGGTGGATAAGTGAACATAAATATTTTTTGACTATAAATATATTTTAATACCAAATTTTGGATAAATCAATCGACGATAAATAAGTAATGTCCGCCATCTTGGATACGCCATCTTGGATACGCCATCTTGGATACGCCATCTTGAATTTGAAACCTGAACTCAAATTCGTTATCAGAGACATCAAAAAGTTCCGTTTACGAAATTTTTTAGAAATCAGCCAATAATAAGAAAATATGTGCACACCATTTTGGTTCAGCAATCTGGAATTTGAAATTAAGGTCCGCCATTTTGGATCAGACATCTTGAATTGGAGATTCGAATTCGGAATCGTAATCAGTGATTCCAAAAACCCCAACATACAGAATTTAGTAGAAATCGGTCAACATTAAAAAATACTAACCGCCATTTTGGATCCGCCATCTTGAACTTGAAATCTGACATCGGATTCTTGTTCAGCGACCCCTAAAGTACTGTTAATGAGTAATTAGGTCAAAATTATTGATGAATTATAATTTTTTCGATCATTTCTTACCAAAACATGGAAATTTTTTGCGAGATGCCTCACTTTAGACAGTTTTTTTGAGGTTAGAAATTTTGTTTTTTAAATACCTAACGGCATCAAAAAATAGACTTCTTGACAAATTTTTTCGTCTGCTCAAAAAAATGTTTTCTTCAAAATTGAAATGGGCAGGGGGGGTGGCTGTTTTGAAAAAGAATTCTCCACATATATATATATATATATATATGGATGATTGTCATAAAAAAGCTATTTTTAGGGTCGCCAATACATTGAGTAGAAAAGAAATATTATTACAATTACCGTGGCCTGTCGCCGTCGAACAATTCGCATAATTCTGAATTCATTAGACACTAACTTTAGGATTTAATTATATCCAACCTATGAGACTTTAAAGTACATGATACGTACAATATGTTCTAATTTTTTCAGAATTCTTATTTAAACTTATCTGTCTACAGGAGTATTACGAATGTCGCCAACTTTTTGAGTTTTAAAATTCCAGCTCAATTTATCGTATTGTAATGAGTACATCAGCTTAGTAGTGCCATCTAACCTATGAAGTTATTTACACGGAGAGAAAAATTTCGTCGTATTAGCGTTGTAGTGGTAAAGTCAAATCATCGGTCGGATCACACCACTGCTGTAGAACAAAGCAGTTTTAGCTTGACTCACCCCCAAAGGCGAGTAGCGGAAATGATAGATATTTGAGGTTAGCTTCTCGAATATTCAGATTTTATACCTATTAACTTATATTTTGCAAATTTTAATGGTTAATATGTTTGCAAAACTTAGTATATTAACAGTAACCCGTGTCTGAATCGCTATGCTATAGCTGCTTTATTCTACAGCCGACGTTGCTTGGTGATCATGTCATTCTACTGCTTAAGCCACTAAGACTGTAAGTTGCAGGGTCTCCGGCAGATGAACCTCTTCGAGATAAATCACGTCCCACTGCTTTCCTGCAAATATGCAACGCCGCGAGTACGAAGCGAGAGATTCACTCACTTCGTACTGAGACGCACTCGTATGCACCTCGTGCTTAGCTTGCTCCGTTTTGCAAACCTTTTATATTAGCTTGCGTATCTCGATTTTTCCGTCGATCTTCTCGTTCCGCGTGTGCCAACTAACTTGTACTCTACGTTTTCGAGGGAGGCCACACCGGATTTTAAGAAAAGAGTAAGTTGCACAGACTACTATTGAGCTTATTAAGTATATATATATATTGGGAATCTGGCGTCGCGTGCGTTTGTCGAGCATAGCACCTCGTGTCTTCTTTAGCATTCGTATATCACCGTCATATATTGTGTAGAATTCGCGTCCTTCAGTACTAACTTCTTCCCCCGTCGAAAACATACCGGCGTGCTCACCGTAGCTAGTTTTAGTTTTTATAAGTAATTCTATGTGTCGATCGATCACTTGCAACATCGTGCTGCGAGTTCGCGCAGCTCGCGCTCAACACATTTGTAATTTAATTGAAATAATCCTCAAGTTTTCATGTTTTTATCCTAATTTAATGTGTCATTCTGTATTTAGAGCATCGAATAAATATAATTTTCAAGCCTGCATGGGCGCAATAATCTGGGTTTTAATAGCCAAAATTTATGTCATAATATATATTCTGGAAAGTAAAGCAAGGATAGTTTCTCTCAAATCAATAGTTATGAATATTCTACTTAATTTTTTTAGTTGACTTTAATGTTTAAATAATTATAATGGTATAGATACAAATATTTTTAATTATTAATATAACTAATCTCGGCACATGACTGAATTTAAAAATCATTTCTATCTGTATCAATCTCAATCATTCTGGCTGCTATCGAGAGAGTGAGGTGTGCAGACAGTCAAAATGTTCAACCCAGAAATAAGTGAAAAGTAACAAAGAATACAAATTTATTATATATATATAGTAAAAATTAGTGTAAGAGATTTAGACAGAATTGACAGTACGCGTATTTATATGAAAGTTATCAAGTTTTGTTAGTGGATACTTTCTCGTAGGAGCAGCTTATGACTAAAGATGGGTTACTGGTGGGGCCCAGGACAATCAAATAGCCCTTAGGAAAGTTACTAGCCGTGAGTATCGTAACTTTTCGGCGAAGAGAAAGGAGTGAGTTCTTATTTATAAGTCCTAGATTAGTCCGCGGACCTAGATTAGTGATAGTGGCAAAGTTGGGCGTACCAACTCCGTAGTTTGGACCAAAGCCCAACGGTCCGCGAAGAAAGGAAGAAAAAGAGAGAGATAGTAAAGTGCTACTATAAGATAGTAGCTTGCCCGTTTTACGCTCTATACTGGTGACCTTCCTGGATTCCTATATTAGCCGCTCCTAGCTGCCCAGTACCTTCGTAGATCGGTGAAAGCGTGAGGTGTCAAGGATATGTATGTAGAATTGCGAATTTTCAGTGATATTGTAGCAGGAGAAAAATCAAGGGCCGATTCCCGGCGTGCAAGGGTACTCATTACCTCGCTTTCTCGTGGGCTCATCCTCGGCTGCTCGAGCGTTGGTTGCGCACCGCAACCAATCTTCATATACCACCTGTTGTATACGCCCCTCTCCTTCCAAGAAGCACGTTGAAGGCCGTTCTTTATCTCCGTCCTTGTTCCTTATATTTCTCGATACGATTTATGTCATTACCTTTTTTAATAAGGGAGTTTTACCTTATCAACATATTATAAAAATTAAGTTGACCCATTTGGTGAGCTTCGTTTAATAAAAGTTACGTTAGTTATTTACGAATACTGGCTGGAAGAAACGCTAAATCTGCCTGGTGCAGGCTTCCCCCACATGCTCGAAATCGCTACATTACGTAATCGCTATAAGCAATTTTGATTCCGGTAATTATAACATAATTATATGTCCTTGTGTCAAAAAACATATGATTTAGGAGTATTAAATTTTGCAGATTCTAAATATGTGATTTTTAACATGACATTATGTACTTTATTCATAATCGTTGCTGTAAAATCTATATAAAATTGTGGAGTAGTCATGTGACCTGCTAGTCGAGTTGAATTTACGTAATAAAAGGACGGGAGCCCGCACGAGCCCGGCGCATACTCAAAACGGCGTAAATATTTCGGGAAACTTTACTTTCGCGTATGAATACTTTTAGGAGGTCGCAAATATTTGTTTCTATTATGAAAATGCACAAACGCAACGAAATCTTATTATATAAAAGAAATGACAAATGTCTCGCATAACTGTGGAATTAGCCTGCTGCGGTCATCTCCATTGGCACATCCCCCGCGCTTCACAGGCTTCGTGCGCAAGCGCGCGAGCTCCAGTGCCTCTTGAGGGCGCGCGGACTTTCCATTTAAATTTAAAAGTATAGTTGTAACTTTTACTAATATTTTCCATAGTTTAATATTATTTATAAAAATATACGTAATACAGATATTTTATATAGTAGTACAAAAGAATATATGAAAATTCATACTACATATTAATTTAAATGTGAGACCCTGCCCCATTGCAACAGTATCTAGATAGTAATTAATTGGTATTACGGGACTAACCTCTACTGCCTTTTACAGAAATCTGAAGTGAGAAAACTGTTTAGACTCGCAAAATTCTTAATTTCCAGATCTTTCTCCGAATACATTTGATGAAACGTAACATATTGTTTGCGAATCCACCATCAGGATGGTTTATTATAGCAAACTACTGCGCTTTTTGGTGTAGAAAATTTTACCTTTGGCAAAAGCTCGGTCGAAGTTTAAGGTTAGCGGAACTTATGCCAAACTTCACAAATGAGACTTTGCCAAACTTGTTCAAATAGATTGGCTACGTTTGGTGATAGTTTCGCAAAACTTTAGAAAGACTTCATCAGAACTGGGAAGAAAGCAGCCCAAGTTTAGCCAAAGTTTGACATATGTTTAGAAACATTTTATCAGAACTTGCGAAAAACGGCGAAAGCTTGGTAAAAGTTAAACCAAACTTTTGAATAACTTTGTCACAACTTGTAAAAAAACAGCTAAAGTATGGCGAAAGTTTGGTAAAACTTTTGAATAAAATTATAAATTTAATATAAATTATGCAAAAGCTTTGCAAAACCTTGGCAAAACTTTCGATACATTTGATCAATACGTATAAAAAACAGTGAAAGTTAGATAATATTTCGAAAAAAATTATAAGATTTACGGGATACAAACATTAAAGAATTTTATTGTAGCTCAGCAGACTCTCAACTGAAGGTAGGCCTACATTTACTAAACCTTTTATTAAAATACAAACCCTTATTAAAATACTAACAAAATTTTATTAAAATATGTTAAACCGTTCATTGGAGTACAATCAAACTTATTTATAGGGTAACTTTGACACAGAAGAAAGATTCCTTATAAAAATGACCATTGAAATCATCTAAATTAAATATAAAACGTGAAAAATAAAATGATACTTTTTAAAATAATTTAATAGAAAAAAGGCTCATAAAGATTGTACATTAAGGGGTCAGTCTACTATTTTTTTTCGAAAACTCGATTTTTCAAAAACCACAGATTCTTCTAGTAAATATATGTAGAAATACTGGAAGGGTTTCGAGCGCGCTGTGCGTACACTTGGCGCGTCAAGCGTATAGCTGCTGTGTATACCTGCTTCTCCGTCCCCTCTTTATAAATTTTGGGTAGCTACTCAATGCTGTTAATATTTCGAAATAGTATAGTGTAAAATTCCACTGAGAAAGGTTGTATATAGTTAGTATACCTCTCTAGAAACCGTTATTCTGTTCTGAAAGTGCGTATCGAAAATCGTATAAGATGAATAGAAAGAGTACAATTTTACGGAATACAATAGCAGATCGTAAAAAAAGATCATTTCACGTCAATCGACATACATACGAAGACGATACAAGCCATACAAGTACATCGACTAAAAAATTTCTAAAACAGACCCAAATTTTGCAGTAAATGTAGACCAAAGTGTATGTTACAGCATTATAAACTTTGCTTTATTTCTGACTTTTCAAGGAATTGTAATTTGTAAATCTTGTAAAAATGACATAAGGACGTTCGAATGGAGGAAAACCAACATTACGATGAAGCTGAAGGATTAATATATGAAGCAGGCATCGCTGATTGACGGTGAGAACCTTTTTTTTAAGTTACACGTAAGAAACATCATATTATCGGGAAAAAAAAGTAAATCGCGTTTTTCTGAAAACAACGTTCTTTGACCTTCTTGACATCCTCCAAGAAACTATTGAACCGATCAAGCTGAATAAAAGAAATCTGTTGATGTGAATAAAAGAAATCTGTAGATTCTAAGTAGACTTGTCCCCACATCGAAGATTTAAAAATTAGTATTAAGATACTTTCCACTTTACTGTAAAAAGAGTTAATTGCGATGTAATAAAATAGTATTGTATGTAGATTACCCAAATTCTTTGAATTCGTGTGCATATTATAAAAGCTTAAATCTATTTTTTTTTTTACAGCCAGCCATTTGCAAGCAGCACTTAGAAAAAACCGCAGTCATAAACCTTGCATTAGTTGTCAACACACCATCAGCTTGTGAAATAATTCAAATTGACGACAAGGACGTTTCAGCTAGAAAAATTAAATAAATTATAAGGAAGTTAGAAAGCAAGGGAAAACGTGCTGTTTTTTTACAAAGAAATTCTTTTAATAAATCAAATTTTAAAGTAAAAATAATAATGTCTCGAGATATTATGGACTAAAAAAGTATTAAACTAATTGACTAAAAAAATTAACATTTTGGATATTGGAATTCAAATTATGCCCGTTTGGGGGCAATGCTAGATTTGACAATTGCGTAAAGTAAATTCATCATATTGTACATATTGTGAAAGTTAGTTATTTGCTTATTACTTAAATTTTTGGCATTGACTATGGATAATAGTTACAATTTGAATTGAAATCTCCCACTCTAAATTAAATTAATTTAATGTGCAATTAATTATGAGCCATTTTTCCATTAAATTATTAAAAAAAGTATTTTTACTGTTTAAAGCGTTATTATTTTTCGGTTCGTTTTTTAAAGCATTCATTTATCTACTTTTAGTGTTTTGTATTAGGTACATACATTTATTTGCAATTTTGATAAGCAAGACTACAAAATCAACGATAGAATGATGAATAATTAAAAGAAAAATATAAGACCTACTTCTTTTTTATGCCAGTTAATAATTACAATTTTTATTCTTACCAATTTTCAAAATTATTTTTTGCATGAAGTCAAGATGTAGTCCCACGCATTATACTTCATTTTGACGACTTTTATGGTCACTTTTATAAGGATACTTTTCTCTGTATCAAAGTTAGTCCTTTAATAAGTTTGATTGTACTTTAATGAACGATTCAATGTATTTTAATAAAACTTTGACAGTATTTTAATAAATGTTTGTACTTTAATAAAAGTTTTTGAAAATTTAGGCCTACCTTCAGTTGAGAATCTGCTGAGCTATAATTAAATTCTCTAATGGTTGTATCAAGTAATTGTACATTTTTTTCGAATTTTCATATACTGATAAAATTTCTTGAAAGTTTTGCCACAATTTCCTACATACATTTTTTTATTTAATATCGTGCACTGAAAAATCCTATAGAATAACTTTAACTATAAATTTAATAATGATGTGTACTGTTAAGGTTCAATATTGTATAGTTTTTCAGTGCAGAATATTAAACTAGAAATCCCTGCAGGGAATTTTCGTGCAAAAATTATTTCTGTTGAATATTTCTGTGCAGAAAAAATCATTTGTGCATGGTTTAAATTTTGAGAAAAACAGTAGAAACTATCTATTAGTACAGGAAAGCGATAAATAAAACTTCTACAGTTAGATTTATATTCTATAGAATTATATTAATATAATCAAAATGGTTTATTAATAACATGTATTATTGTTTTGACTTATATTTAATATTTAAGTCAGTGGAGTTAAGGGGATCTGACCACCTTAGAATTTAAATTAAATTGGTTGTATATTTTTAAGTAAGAATGAATTATTCGTCATATACTATAGTTTCTTTTTCGGTAAATTTTATATTTTATCGAAATATATTGGAGAACATTTTTTATTTGGTCGTTAGGTCACCAACCCATTTCTTCTCAAGCGGCCATTTTATAGTCGATTGGTTTTTTGCCTAAAAAATTGTCGAAAAAAAAATAATAATAACCAATAGCACTTTTCTGAAGTAAAATTGTCCGATCTTTCCGATTCTGAAGTCAGAATTTTTAAATTTCCGTTGGAAAATTTCAAAATGGCAGTTTTAGGCAAAAAACCAATCGACTATAAAATGGCCGCTTGGGAAGAAATGGGTTAAATATCTACCGAAATAAAACTACTATTTTTTCCTCGTCCACATGATCGTGAGAGTTCTAAGCATGGGGTTGAACTTTTCCAATGGCTACTTTGTACAAAATGTAAGTAATTCTGACAGGAGTGAAGGAATTTGTATTACAAATTCACAGACATAAGTTATAGTCTCTCAAATAAAAATTTATGATAAAAATGTAAATATAAAAAAATGTGACTTTGAGAGACTATAACTTATGTCTGTGAATGTTTAATACAAGTTCAATCCGATGCTTAGAACTCTCAAAAACATGTGGATGATGAAAAAAGGCAGTTTCTCTTCGGTGGATATTTAAGGTAACCTAACGATCAAAAAAAAATTGCTCCGATATACTTCGATAAAATATATAAATTCACCGAAAAAGAAAATGTAATATATCGTAAATAATTCATTCTCACTTAAAAATATATAACCAATTTAATTTAAACTCTAAGGTGGTCAGGTCCCCTTAAGATCTTTTAAAACATACGACCTAAAATATTGATTTTCACTCACGATTCTTAATAATTTAAGCTTTGTTAATGTATAAATGGATTAATTAGTATAATAAGTGTTTGAAAACAATATTCGTTGACAAAAAAAATGATTATTCACATGATTTTTCATATGATTTTTTAAATGATTTTTCTAATCATTATTCGTATAATTAAACATGTATATATATAAATTAACATATGAACTTTCATATGCTATTTTCTTGAAATTGTAAACAAAGTGAAATGGATTTTTATGTATAAATACCCACTTTGAGTTCTATCATCCGGATGATACATCTCAAACTAGGCATGAAATATAAAAACTACACTGAGAGAAAAGATTTGCTCGCACGTCGATACTTTAAAATTTATATGAGAGATATACTGATGTGGTGTTATCAACCGTACAGATTGCTGTCGTAGTTACATTATGGTTGCCGTTGCTATTTCATGTTTATCGCGGTAAATCAGTATATAGCTTTGAGAGCAAAGTTTAGTTGTAAGAGCAATAGACAGTTTGCTTCGCTCAATCAGAATCTGGCTGCTTAAGCAATACTTTTCTCTCAATGTACGTAAAATTCTATTTCTTTTATTGAAAAAATTAAAAAACATGTTACTTTAAATCATATGAAAATTCATATGATAATACATGTGATTAGTTTCATGATTAATCATAAAAAATCATATCATTAATCACATTAGATCAGACAAGATTTTTTATACGAATCAAAATCTTGAAAAATCATATAAATAATCATAATCGTGATGTTTCAAATAATATTTCACGTAATTTTAAATGATTTTCATATGATTTTTATATTAAAAGTCACATGATTGTTTTCAACCTAAATATATATATATATATATATATATATATATATATATATAATGCAAATAATCATGTTTTCAGCTTGGCATAAATCCTGAACCAATAGAGGTAAGGGTTTGAAATTTTTTTTACATGTTTTCGGTATTATATAATTTATTTTCTTAAAGTTTTTCCTAAAATTTCAAACCCTTACCTCTATTGGTTCAGGGTTTATGACAAGCTGAAAAACATGATTATTTGTATTCTTTTCATTTTTCTCAAAATGTATGTATTTTTATTTCCAGAACTATAAAAGATAAAGTACTTTAGTCCGTGCGTTTTGGAAGGAGAATTTGATGCAGATTATGATAGTATTGTTTGCATCACCAAAGTTGATGATTTTGATTGGTCCAAATTTCTACCAAGACACCAATAAAATTTTAACTAAAAGAAATTGACTTATTTAATCAAAGTTATACTCTTATGGGATCTAACATGTAAATCTGTTTCTGATAATATAAGTCAATTTCTTTTACTTTTTTCTCGTAACTGAGGTACGAGTATAGTACTATTCTAAATCTTATTTTATCTTAAAATATACATCTAAAACTATCATTCAAATATTTTGTAACGAAATTGCTTGAGGCGCTCAGCTTAAAATTTAATCGGTGTCATGAAGAAATATGGACCAATCAAAAGCTTCAAATTTGGTGATGCAAAAAATACTATCATATTCTGCATCAAATTCTCTTTCGAAAATACACGGACTAAAGTACTTTATCTTTTATAGTTCTTGAATAATACATACATTTTGAGAAAAATGAAAATAATCCAAATAATCATTTTTTTCAGCTTGGCATAAATCCTGAACCAATAGTGGTAAGGGTTTGAAATTTTTTTTACATATTTTGGGTATCAAATACATAACTTTCTTAAAGTTTCAGAGTTTAAAATTTTTTTATCTGTTCACTTGACGTGGAATCACTCATATATATATATATATATATATATATATATATATATATATATATATATATATATATATATATCTTCCTATATTATATAGTTGTTATCGTGATTTTGGGTATTCAGACCCGCCACTCCCCGCCGCCCCCCTCCACCCCCGCAACTGCCCCGACACTGCCCCGCCACAGCCCCTCCACTGAATAACGTGAAATTCGTTCAAAGTTTACGTTATATTATAATGAAGTTGCCCCTTCACCCCCTCTACCCCCTCTACGCCCCGTCACCACCCCCTTCACCACCTCCTCCAACAACATGCGACCCACTACACCGGCAGCAGACAAAAGCGCACGTAGACGATCACCGTGGGTTGTTACTCTCTCTCGAGCCAACTTGGTGGACAAGATGATGCGTGCTAAGCGCTCTATCACTAGTTTTCACATGGGGCATATTGACGTCACGTATCTTGACCAGGAGACTAAGGACCAACTATTAACGGGAAAAATATTTATTAATGAAATGCTAGACAGCTCCACCTTTCTTAGCTATCGGAGCATAAGAATACAAGCAAAAATTCGCGGTTTCAAGTATGTTTGGCATAGGGGAGGTCGTATCCTTGTCAAGATGCGGGACGGGGGTATCTCTCATGTTTTCACGAATGCTGTTGAACTACAAGCTATCTGTTTATTATATACTAATAAACCCACTCCCATAGACAATCAACGGGATTGTAACAGAGCATTATCGAAGCAGAATATCGCTCCACTGGAAACAGAAAATCAGCCAAAAAATATCATCGCAGACAAGGCATGACTAAGTGAACGCAGTGCGAGAGGGGGTCATCGTAGGGGACTGAGAGTAGGATTTATCAATGTTACCTCACTTGGAGGTTACATTGACATAGCCGTCAATACCTTTTGACAGGTTCCTCCTACCACCTTTTTGAGATGGCTGAGACGCACTCTCACCTGATGTGACTCATCACCTTGAAAATTTTCACACATGGATTGACGTAATGATGACAGATGAAAATGACGTAATACTTAACTCATGCAATCAGGTGGCACCATTCACGAGTAATCACAATTTAATCGACGTTGAAATTGCATATGGAGCTAACTTAGTACCGAAACCGGGTACCTTCAAGTACAGGGACTTTAAATCCATAAAACAGGATGACCTTCTGTCATACCTAATAAATTGTGATTGGATGCCGTTTGATTGCACTGATGATACAGATGTTAACAGACTGCTGGAGTGCCTCAGTATCAACGTATTGGAGTCTATTGACACGTTAGCTCCTGAAAAGCAATTTACGCCGAAAAACAAGGCAAATCCCCCATGGGTTGAAGCTGAGCTGGCGCTTTTGCTTGAGAAACGTGACACTGTACGGAGACGTTACGCACGGACCAAGGACGAAACCTTTAGGAATGAGTACCACGCCCTTGCCACAATAGTCGAGCAGTGCTTCAAGTCTCAGCGAGAAGCCTATATACAAAGTAGAATGTCTTACGCCCTTGATAACAAAAGGGATATATGGAAAGAGTTGAAGGGACTGGGACTCGTACCAAAATCGCAAGACGAGCTTCATAGTTTCACGCCGGACGAGCTAAACTCACACTTTACGGGTGTATCGATCTCCTAAACTGAAAGTGGCGTAGTTATGGACGGCATCTTGGACTCCGCCAGTGATGACGGCTTTAAGTTTGAACCTATGACAATATCAGATGTACTCCTGGCGGTTGCCCATTTCACGACGCAAGCAAGAGGTGAGGACGGTATCCCCCAAAGTGTGATAATCAAGACTCTACCTTTCATTGGCAATCACATCTTACGCAATTTAACTTCTGCTTGTCTACTGGAGTCTTCCCATCAACTTGTAGGAGAGCTCATCTAGTGCCGCTCAAGAAGATCTCTGTGCCATCATCGGCCTCGGACTTCCGCCCGATAACATTGTTGAGCTTCCTCTCGAAGGTGCTGGAGAAGATAGCCCATGACCAGATCAAGGAGTTCATTCATAGAAAGAAGATCCTTGACCCACTACAGACAGGTTTCCGACAGTATCACAGCACAGAAACAGCATTAATACTAACAATTCTGTTACTTTTTGACTTTAGCAAGGTGTTTGACACTATATCACCATCTAAATTTCTCCGTAAGCTGATTGGCATGGGGTTCTCTAGGGTTGTGTTATAGATATAAATAGCAGTGGAGATTCAGATTGGCTGACCACTAATTTGGGAGTGCCACAGGGCTCAGTCCTGGGGCCTCTGCTTTTCAGCTTGTACATTAACGACCTACAAGACGTACTGACTGGTGGTGATGTTGAACACTTGCTATACACGGACGACTTGCAAATCTACACTCAAGTTGCCTGGCGGGATCTGCATGAGGGTATCAGCCGTATGTCGGCTGTAGAGCGGGCAGTATCAGGGTGGGCCAACGTGTGCGGACTGAGACTGAATGTGGGCAAAACTAAAGCGATAGTTTTTGGTTCTGAATATAATATAAATCAGCTGCAAAATCTTGATTTGCCCGGCATTGAGTTTCAGGATGGCGGGCATGCCCCTTCTCTGGCACTGTCACAAACCTCGGTGTTGTCATGAACTCCAAACTCACTTGGAAAATGTAGATAGAAACGGTAGGAAAAAAGGTTAGCCGTGCCCTCTATAGCTTGCGATTTTTCCGTCCATGCACTACCGAGGCTCTGCGAAAGCAGCTTGCTTGTGCGCTGGTAGTCCCGCATCTAGACTACTGCTCCGTGGCTTATCTTGATGTGTCAGAGGAGCTTGAGACAAAGTTGCAAAGGTTACAAAATACATGTGTGAGATACATATGTGGTGTTACACAGGAAATATCTTGGCTGGTTTACTATAAAGGAAAGACGAGCGTACTTTATTAGCGTATTTATTTATTTATTTATTTATTTTCTGTCTATTTATATATTTATAGTTGCGCTCTCTTCTTCGCGCCGAGCACTTGCTCTTACAGTGCCTGCGTGCACAAGCTACGTCAGTTAACCCCTCAGAGGAATAAATCTAGTTATTTAACCACCAATTCTCGTTCTTATTCATCCGAACCTCATCTCAATCAACATTATTTATTTATTTATTTATTTTTTATTTATTGTGTAACTTTATTATCTATTTATTTATTTTCAACTATTTATTTTTATTTATTTTGTTTATATTTATCTGGTTTTATACACAAAATAAAATTTTAGCAATCAGTTCGAATGTATTTATAGGCATGAATGGATGCATGAATGTAGCTGTAACGTGTGTGAATATTTTAGTTTTTTTTTATAAAATTTACATGATAGACATATATTATAAATTGTGCGTATGCTATTACCAAAACTTTATACTAACTTTACCTGCTCGAAATGTAACGAAATGTGATAACATGACTATATGTGATTAAAAAAAAAACTATACTGTGACAAATACGTAAATTTAATTTAATCATAAGAAATTAAACTATATGTACATATATCCTTTACCATATTTTTGATTGTTATCAAAATAAAAAGTATATCTATCTATCTATCTATCTCCTCCATTTAAGTGTCTTCGTAAAGTATACTACTCACAACCTCTACTAGATACTTTCCATCGAAATCTATGTCTATGTTTTGAACGAAGAATACGCAAGTAAGTAAAGTTTTAACAGGTGGTTTTTCTAACTGGTCGTATGTTAATATTATTACCTTAACAATGTAGGCAGCGCGCTTCTGTACGGCTCGCCGCTCGACCTTTAGCTTACCTGCTATAATGCGAGTCTAACTCGCTTCAGCCGCGCGTACCTTTTGTACGGCGGCTACGTGTAGCCAGCTAGCTCCAGCTCGACCTCGGGCTCGTTCCTGCGAAACCAGGGAATAAGAGCAGAGACAGTGCGACCGGCAGTTAGGTTGTATGAATAATCAGAGAGAATATGTCATTCGATAAAGCACGTATATTCTTATATTACAACAATACAATTGGGCGCGCGCGAACCCCGAGCCTCTCGGGCGTTGCGCTAATAATTTGAGATTAGCTCGTACATGCGGTCGCCCATATAAGGAGCCGACGGAAGGGCCTCGGGCCACGACTTCCTCGGACGCGATTCGACGCGATATAATTCCGAGTTACTTGGTGCGCTAATGAGCGCCGGCGAAGAGTCTGACGATGCTCTCCCTCTCTCTCTCTCTCTTTCTCTCTCTCTCTCTCTCACTCACTCTCGTTCTCTCGGTCTGCTGCGACGCTTGGCCGACGGTGATGAGGCAGCTTCGTTCTAGACGGGGCGTTGGAGCTGGAGGAAGGTGACCGTATCGTTGAGCCTCGGCGAAGATGTCCGCTGCTTGTCGACCGATCCCTCTTTCTCTCTCACACTCTCGCGCTGAATCCTCTAACCGTCCTTCGCACTCAGGGACGCTCTTTACGGTCCGGCAGCCTAAGCGATAGTGCCGATTCTCCCGCCGCCTATTGTGCTCCGTATAGCGCGCACCGTCGCGCTTCCTCCGCGCTGTTCTCTCTCGCGTCCCGATCCCCTGTCGCGCGAATTACTCGCGCATTTGAATCTACGATACGCACGTGAGTTGCATTCGTTACAACCCCCCCCCCCCCCCCCCTCCCCAGAGTCGAAGTATCGGCCCGATTTCGACTCTGATCTACCGACACGCTGTCATTCGTGTCGAGGGTTATGGGGATCGGCCTTTTTATTAAAACAACTTGGACACAGTGATGTATGGGAGCCCTTCGGCCATGTTTATTCGTGGGCTGTCTCCCCTTCCTCACATAAAGTTATTATTTAAATTTGATGCGCCATAGCGTATAGGGCGCTCGGCTTTAAGGTGCCGAGCGCTAGTCACGCTGCGGCGTGTGTGGCCCCCAGTTGCGGCTTTTGCCGTCGTGGTCTCGCACATTCAGACATCTGTCGGAGCGCGTGACCTCCGGATATTGACAGACTGCGCAGTCTCTCCGGGTGGTGCGCTGTTGCTCCTCACTGTGCTCGGCCTCTTGCCGTACTCGCCTCAGTTTCGCCTGCGCAGTGCGAAACTGCTCTTGTGCTTCGGCGTATTGCCGGTGCGCCTCTTCGCACTCGCGCACTTCCCTTTAGCGGCGCTCTAGCCGCTCTTCACTTAACTTGCGCAGGGCCTCGAGCTCCTCCTCTCGGTCGAGGACGCGCTGGCGCCAGTGTTTGGCCGCCTGTACGAATTTGGGCCCGAATCTCCTCTCCCCTTGGTAGTATCCAACCCGATGGTTCTCATCGATGTACGACGAAATCATCGTGTTCACTGAGCGGTTGACTCGCTCAACCGGATTGGCCTGCGTTGTTTCGTGCCGTACTTTATATTTTTCCAGGAACTCGTCCATTGCGCGGTTCTTAAACTCCGTGCCGTTGTCTGAAAGAAACACTTCTGGAGCCCCGTAACGCAGAAATACTTTCTCGTGGAGTTCTCTCTGGACCGTCTTCGCATTAGCCTTCTTGATGGGGATAACTTCTATCCAGCGAGTGAACAACCTGAAAGACGAATATGTACTCATACCCGCGCGACGTCCTCGGTTTGCGGCCCATTATGTCGCCGGCGACCACTTGCCACGGACGATTGACAACACGCCGGCCTAGCAAGCTTGCTGGTGCACGTTGTTCCACCTTTACTTGCTGACACGTTAGGCACCTGCGTACATACTTTTCGACGTCTAGGTACATCCTAGGCCAATAATAATCGACCTTGACCCGTGCGAGAGTTTTATCTCGCCCAAGGTGTCCGGAAGTAGGCTCATCGTGACATTCTGCGAGGATCTTAGCTCGCTCTTTTAGCGGTACGGCTAGCTTCCATGCGTCGTCCTCTTGCAATGATATGGGTAACGACTCGTCTGGGCGATAAACGTACAGTTGCCCTCCTATGACTTTATACAGCGGGTAATCGCTGGGAGCGTTGAGCACTTTCTCAATGCACCCCGCGTACCAGCGGTCGTTGGCCATGTTGGCCCAGGCGATAGTAGCGTCACGTAGTTCGTCATCCTTGAACATGCGGGAGAGCGCATCAGGCACGTCGTTTAGCTTTCCGGCTCTATACTCTATAGAAAAACGGTGCCCTTGTAGCTCCAGCGCCCATCTCGCGAGTCTGCCCGTGGGGTTGTGCAACCCACTCAGCCACTTTAGACTCTGTCAATCTGTCACGACCCGAAAATCCTAGCCTTCGACATAGGGCCTGAAATTCCGAATCGCCCAAATCACCGCGAGACACTCAAGTACGCTTTGGTTTTTCTTGGTGAGTCTGGTGAGTGGCTCGGCAAGCGTAGCGAAGTTATTTAGAAACTTGCGGTATCACGAAGCCATCCCCAAGAAGCGCCTCAACTGCGTCAAGCTCTTGGGCGCAGGATAAGTTATGATCCGAGCAATTTTTTCCGGATCAGGCTTGAACCCGTCATGGTTGACCAGGACTACGAGGTAGCGCACTTCCTCTCGACAGAATACGCTTTTGTCTCGGTTGATCGTCAACCCTGCCACTTTGAGCCGTTCCAACACGATTCTCAGAACCTCTAGGTGCTGTTTGAGCGTCTCTGTGACGATGATTATGTCGTCTAGATACGAGTACGCGTACGGCTGTAAGTCAGCACTGATGATTTCATCGATCATTCGTTGAAACGTAGCCCCAGCGTAGGCTAATCCATATGGCATTCTCTTCCACATGAATAGCCCTTTTCCAGGTACTGTAAACGCCGTCAACGGCCTTGCTGCTTTAGCCAGTGGTATCTGGTGATAAGCGCTGCTCAGATCCAGTGTTGTTATGTAACGCGCTCTCTGGAGTTTACGTTGGATATCATCCATGTTCGGTACCGGATATGCATCTGGTTCCGACACTGAATTCAATTTCCGATAATCCACGCAGAACCGGTATTTACCGCCTGGCTTGCGCACCATTACCACTGGGCTGGACCAGCCGCCTGTGGGTGCGGGCTCTATAATCCCGGCATCGAGCATTTCTTGCACCTGCTTGTGCATTTCTTCCTCGATTTTCTGTGACACTGGAAAATATTTTTGCTTTATAGAGCGCGCGCTCCCCACCTTAATCATGTCTTCCATGCGGGTAGTGCGCCCTATTGCGTCACCCCCTCGCGGTAGGATTCTACTTACGAGCGCGTTCACTTGCGCTCGCTCTTCCTCACTTACGTGAGCGAGTCCTACAGCAGAGATCGCTAGCTCGCTATTAGAGCCGACCCCGGCTACTTCCAGTGGGACTAAAGTTTCCGTCTCATAATTTAGCAATATTTTAAATAGGGATGCTAAACTAGCTACGGAAAAAATGACAAATTATTTCGAAAATGAAAATTCTACACAATGATTATAGGCTGATACCGTATCTTGCCATGCGCTTATACCAAGATTATTAACATATACAGATCCACCGGGAGATATATTTGAAAATCCAACGGACAATTTGCAAAATTCAGATTCTAATCACGATACGAATGGCGACTCAATCTTACACAGGTTTGTATTTTTAAATATTTCATTTCGTTGTAAAATATATCGATTATATCATATATTATTATATATTATATAATTTTTCAATATTTTAAATAGAGCTGCTGCACAAGCTACGGAAAAACGACAGAGTATTCCGAAAATGAGAATTCTACAAAAGGTTTGTTTTATTGTAATGTATTTTTAAATATATTTTTATATGACATTATTAAAACAAAAATAATAATCCAATACCTAAACATTTGCAGAAAACTGTGTATGGACGATACGATAGACAGTATTGTAAATCTTATTCCTCATATAAACAAATTATACTTTAAAACTGGAAATGAAAGACAAGAGATCGATGGAAACGAAATTTTTTTCAGATCACGGAAGTCACATAAGCGTTATCAACATTTTATCGCTTTTCATAAAAAACGAGCTGCAGGTCTACGTCAAAAAGTAGGTTATTAAAAAGTTTTGCTTTTAATTTTTTTGTCGTTGTCGTTTGATATATGCAAATATTGGTGAATATTGTAGATTTTTTAAAATTGTTTTATAAGATAATTAAACCCATTCCTCAACTACAAAAAAATTTTAAATGATGGTATGAACACTCTAAACTTAAAAAATTTAGCACATGACTAAAAATATTTTTGAATAATTTTTGATCATTATTGTAGAGTATTTGTAATATGTTTGTGTTAAGGGGGTTTATCTGATTAAGGAATTGACAAACAGATTTTAATGAAATGTGGAATACCAGTAGACATAATTCTCAAAATGATTAAATTAAATTTTCGTGAGACGAGACTACCTTAGAAGCGAGATATATTATTAATACTTTTATTTTAAGACATTTAGCATGGAATTTTATGAGAAATTGCGTTTTTGTTGTTTACATTAGCACATTTCAAAAAAATAGACAGCTTTTCTTGAAAATCTTTGTATTGTAAGGCAAATATTTGACGCACACTTATTAAGAATAAATTAATTGTTACAAAAATACTTAACTTCAAAAATCGAGTTAAATCGGTGTTTGTATTGAACTTTTTATACATAAATAAAATGAATAGAATTACTTGAATTATATGTATAATCGTAATATTTTGTAAGTTTATTTATACAAAAACTTAAATAAAGTATACCTCACAAACAAAAAATTTTAAATTTGAGTTTTCATTTATTTTAACTACCTATGTACCAGATGAACCTCCTTAACTATAATATACGATCTATAACTAATTATAGAATAATCAGTCCCGTTTTACATAATTTTCAAAAGAACTTTAAGAACTTTTAGATGTGGAGATTATTTACTACTTTTATTTGTTCAACAGTTTGAAATCTTTAGAGGTTATTAACATTGGACTTGGGCTATATTAAAGTGAAACTGTGTTGTAAATAATAAATTAGACAAACGCCCAGATCCTGGTAAGTAACCTTACTCATTTTATTTTTTTCTTTTATGAGGATTTGCCTCCACATACAAAAGAGTTAATCATTCGGATGAAAGAGAAGAAAAAAACACTTAAAAAACTGCGCGCGAACGCTACATTTTTATTCGCCAGTCGCGTACGAGATGGTCAGAGAAAATTTTCTCAAATGTTTACCAAACGCGAGGACTCTCAATAAATGGGACTTAACAGTAGACTACGAACCAGGAATATGCAGCAAAATAATAGAAAATGTTTCAACAATGACGCGTGAAGGATTCAGTTTTTAATATCACATTCGACGAAATGGGCATAAAGAACTCGGTATCTTATTGCCAAAACCCACATGAGATTAAAGGATTTGTCGATGAGCCAGCTCGAAGAGGTAGATAAAGACGGCTACCGCAAACCAGCTACAAAAGCACTTGTTTTTATGTTAGTGAACATAAATGGGGGGTTCAAAACGCCGGTAGCGTATTACTTAACCCATTCTTTAACAGGAGATGAGAAAGCTGTCCTTCTTAAGGATTTGTTGATTACACTAGAGAAGAATACTATACGCGTTGTAAATGTTACCTTCAACGGTCCTGAGTTGAATCAGAAGACCTGCGAAGTTTTAGGAGCTAACTTCGATTTCGGCAATAAGGCCAATTTTAAATCATATTTTGACCATAGAGCTACGTCGAGACCTGTTTTTGTTTTTTTCGATCCGTGTCATATGTTTGAATTGATCCGAAATTATTTTGCGCTTAAAGGCCCAATCATACAAATAAGAAATTAAAAGATGAACAGTATGATGAAGGAAGGCACGCTGCGTGCAAGATAAAAAATCGCCATGTGTACTTCCATAATGAAAAAATGAAACTGTTTCTTGCAGCACAGGTGTTGAGTTCGGGCAAAAGCATTGGAGTACCTCAAAAAAGATATTGGAGATGCAAATTTTAAGGACGCTGAGGCTACTGCTATTTTCGTAGTGTTTTCAACGAAATCTTCGATATTTTGAATTCGAGGAATAGGTTTTATAAGTCGCTGAGCAGGAAAGGCGTGTTATAAAAACAACAATATTATAAAAAATGATACTGATTTAGAATCAAGCATTAATACAAATTCTCAGATATTGAAAATAATCTTAGATCGGACTGTCAGAGTTCCATTAATTTATGCATTGAATATTTAAACCAAGTACATATTAGCAGAGACACAGAAAATACAAATGCTGTCAACGAAGTTATTGATGTGTCCAAAAATATTAAGCAGCCGACAGTCAAATAAAATAATAAAAAGCCGCAAGTTACAGGCCAAAAAATGCAGTATGAAACAGTAATCGAAAGAAAATCAGTACTGCAGTGTCCCGGCGTACGAACAGGATTTTTGAGTTTCATCGTTTGCCTTGTGAATCTACATTCCCTATCTCAAATGTTAATTTCGAAGAAAATCGTAAAATATGTTTTTTCTTATAAATTGTCGCAAGACAACGTTGAAATGTTTTTCGCAGTGATTTGGCGAATGAATGGTTATAGCAAAAACCCAACAACAATTCAATTTAAATCAGCGTATAAGAAAATAATTTTGAACAATATTAATGTTATAATTCCGTCTTCTGATAACTGTACTCTTCAGGAAAATACTCTTTTAATATCAAACACTAGTGAAAGTTCATTTCCTGAAAATCCAAAAGGGAGGTTTACTATCTAAAGGGAATCGAAACAGAAACTAAAAGTAAGGTAAGGAGTAATAATCATAAAAAAATTAAGTTCGAACTGCATAACTTTTTGCATAAACATTCAAGTCTCGATTCAATGAATTGGCTTACAACAGATTACCACGACGACATAATAAAACATACTGCGGGTTTTGTACTCCATTGTTTGATAAAACAAATTCATTGCCATGATTGCCTCCGTATGCTGGATGGTCAAGTATCCAGCACATCGAAATTAACACATTTGAAGAATAGAGGAGGCTTAAAATTTGCATCTGACAATGTTATTTTGATTTGTTGGTCCACCGAAAAAATTATACGGGAAAACAAAAATGATTATTTATGATACAATGACGACATCGATCAAACTGACTATGTTTTATGAACCATGTCGATTAAATGTTTGTGAAAATGAAAATGAAGAGTAAACTTTGAAAGATAAAATGCGAAATGTTTGTAATGACAATGTTCCTGTGAAAAAATTGTGATCATCCTAGGATTGTATTATACACGTATACAGGTGCGCGTTACGATGTAATAATATTTGACAGAAAAATCGCTGTGATTAACTGTATGTATTACGATTGACACCTTCGCATTGTTATTCTATAGTATTTATATAGTATTCTAACAGTATTAAAATATGTAATAAAATCTAGTTAAACATCTACGATGAATTAATAATAAATGTATCACGAAATTGAAGTGTATGATTAAAATATATTTTTTCCACTACAAAACTAGTTTTTCCTTTAAAACTTATCCAATTGTCCAATATATTAATTCCCGACTAAAAAAGTAACCATATGTAATAAACAAAATGAGTATGGAAGACATCATGTTATATAGAGACAAAATCAAAAAATATATGTGAACTATATGAGTTTGATTTAAAAATCAATTAAATAAATTGCCAAGTCCTCTTTTTTTATAACATTTCATGGTAAAAATGAGTCATATATAGTTATATATAAAAATATGAAAATCATATATATTGATGTATAATTCTATATAATTTTATATAGTTATATATAACTCTATATACTTATATATAGTTATATATAATTATAAATAACTATGAATAGTTATAGAGTTTATACATTACAATGTATAATCCCAATATATATTCATATATAATTATATAATGCTTATTGAGTAAAAGTAAAAAATAAATAACTAAATATAATAAAAGCATTCAGTTTATCCCGTCCTCTTATGTACAGTCTGCATATATGTATACGCTATATTATTCGCTCTCTCGCTCTTTCTTTCTCTCTCTTCCACGTGCTTCTCCCCTCCACGCCTGAGCGCTTCCCTCTCTCCATGGCCTCTCCTGTGCTCTCTCCGCATGCACCTCACTAGCATCTTAGTGTGCATGTATCATTAGATAGAGATGCGAGGGTCACCAGTGCTCTCTCTCTCTTTCTAGTCTCCGTACGTCTCCTCTTACAGAGTCGCCTATGCTTTGCCCGTTCTATCTGTAATATCTCTGTGGGCGGGACGCTCGCGGATATAAATAGAACGAGCGCAGCGGGGCTCGACACTCAGTCGTGACTGACTGTCCTGCGTTAGTGGCCTAACAAGGTAGCTCTCATATGCGAACTAGCGCGACTGTAATCTCTAGAAGAGCCACAAGCTTCAGCTTTGGCGCTCAGTATCCTATCCGCCTCTTGCTGTAGTATTTTGGAATCCATCTTCTTAATTATTTCATTGTACAATTCACATGTTTCATTTGAATAAAAAACCTAACTCTAAATTTAAATATCCTACTTTGTATTGCAAAATCCCATTTCCTATTCAATATGCATAGTCAGGACGCACCGGGGACCTTGCGGCATCGACCTGGGAGGTTTTGATGTGCCAGGCCAGGTTTTCACCAGAGAGCCTCACCTGCAAACGGCCAGCGCGCTGTGCGAGTTTACGCTCTCAGGGTTTTGTCTGCCAATGCGCGCGCAACACGTACGTGTAGCGAGCGCGTATTTAGCGGGATTTCCCTGCTTGCTGAGCACGAGTGCTAACGCGCACTTGTGTGTTATCGAACTGGCATAAAGCCCATACGCTGCATTTCAGGATATCCGAACGTGGAGGCCATAGGAACGCAGCATTTATTATGTTTAGGTCCAGCACGCGAACCGCATTTCCTAATTTAATTTTAACTCAAATAATATTTTATATAGTTAACAAAAGTCATGGAATCTATGTAGTATTTTACACTTTTATGCAGAGACAGCTGCCGTGGTTAGAAAGATATTTAATAATGACGTGCCTATGAATGGCAAGCTAACGTCAATAATTTCTGACCACGGAACACAATTTATGAGCAAAAGATAGATTGAAACCTTGAAAACTGAGGGTGTCCATATAGTGTATTCGTCGATTAGACACCGTCAGAGCAATGTAATCGCGTGCGTGCATCGTGAATTTGCTGGTTCGCTCACCGTGTATTAAAAAATAGATCGGCGAAGAGAACCGTGCAGAAAACGCACTTTACATTAAAAAGCGGCGACCAAGTGTTGGTGAAAGCACTAAATGTATCAGATGCCGAAGGCGGCAAAATTGCGAAATTTTTCGATGTATGTGAAGGACCGTTCGACGTTCTACAAAATGTGGGACTCGACACGTATTTACTGTACGACCCTATTTTGAAGAAAGAGCACGGAAAATTCCATTTAACGAACTTAAGACTCTATCATAGGGAATAAAGTACGAGTAGTATTAAATTTACAACTATATTAGATTACGATTAAGAGTAATAGATGGATAAGTAAAATCAATAAACCGCCGTTTCGTCTGAAAAAATAATGATAGAAAATAGAAGTTTTCAACCCTACAAAATTGGCGAAATAATTCAAAAGGATAATCTGCGCAGTATAAGCAAATAAAAGATAAAAATCTCTGGTAAAAAATTATCACTAATCTTTCTTTATTTTTCTGCAACAAGTAATATATTTTCGTAAGAAATTCTCAATAATTTTTCATAAGAGCATAAATATCTCAGGTGTAAAGTTTTTACTAAAACAGACGCTGCACAGCGACCCGCGGGAAATGGAGTTCATCGTTATCGCCGTCACCGTCGTCAGTTTTCAATCGCGAGTAAAAGCAGTCTTTCTAAGGACAATAAGGGTACTACTTAGGTACCTTTTAGGTTATGTTTTTGTTGATAGTATCTGAAGTATCCCCATTCTCTTTGCACATTGGAAAATATCCGATTGTCTCTAAAAAATCCGGAATGAATCAGTTGATTTTCTTTTCTTTGATTCCCAAGCACCCCCACATATTACCAGTGCTACCGGGTACCGGTATTCATCCCCTGTTCTCTATTTTCTCTTCTGTATTATTCAGAAGAGTCAAGTTTGGATTTCGCATATCACTTTGATTCTTGAAAAACTTCATTCTTATTTTTCGTGCTATGTCGAAGCACCACCGTTTCTTTTGTTGCACTGGAAAATACCAAACTATTTTGAAAGAATCTGAAAATGCATCAGTTGATCTTCTTTTCTTCGATGTCTGTTTCCCACAATCACCTTCTCTTTTGGGAAAGTAATATCATTATTCACCTTTTGTGTCTTGATCGTAGAACATATTAATTACAATCTATTTCGCTAAGTATGAAATTCGTCTACGATTAACTGTAACGAAGTCACAGCGACTCAACAATTGGATGTATCATTAGTTTTTTTCTGACCACGTCGGAAGAAATAAAAATGTGTGCATTCTATGACTGGAATTAAAGAGAATACCAGTACATACGTATATGTCAGATACTTGTGGCTAGATGGGGGTAAGCACAGTCATTCTTTCTGTTAACGCTCATTTACCTGCACCTTTTAGTGCAAGAAATTTAATATTCGTTTACGTAAAGAAAGGATGGTTGCACTTGCTCATGTGGAAAAGGGCCCCTAAAAGTTGGTCTGCTAAGCACTCTCGGCCAACGAAAACTTGGTACACCTTTTGATTCGGATACATGAATTCGAAAGCTTCAATTTAAGCTCTATTTCGTTTAGTCCAGTCATATTAATGATTTTTTTAAAAGAATGTAAAGAGGGTATGATGCAATTGAAACTTGATCAAAAGCGTGTCAGAAACATAGAAAAAATATTTGAGACTCGCAAAAACTTGTGTAACATTTTTAGGCTCTAGAGAGAAATGTGTTGCCACTAGCAAAAAATAAAAAAATATGTACTGGTAGGCATTAAAAATTCCTAATAATGGGCCCTCGGAAGTTAAAATTAATTAGTTTATTAATTAATTAAATAAATAAATTAATTAATTATTTTTAATTCGCTTAAATTATTATATAGAAACTTTGTGATAATATGGCCTTGATGGTAATTATAATGTGTACGAAATGTCAGCAAATCCTATTAATTGTTGCAAAAACCAATTTAGTAACTAAAAAAACATTGTGGCAAATATTAACTACAGCTTTAGGACCATACCGACAACTCTTCGATGTTTCATTATCATCTTTAAGACTTGTATTATAATATCCAACTTGAATCTAAGTGATTTAATAATTTGAAACTATTTAAAAGTGTCGTAAAAACAGTGTCAATTTTTCGTCATGGAAAATGGGCTCAGTATTACAAAAAATGTTTTAATTTATGTGCATTGATATTCGAAAATCTATTATATTTGTGTAAATTTAAAGCCCCGAAAAGTTAGTCTGCGATATCTCCAAGCCGAGAAATTCTTTTTGTTTTAATTAACTTGAGTTTTATTTGCAATATTAAGATCCGAGAAAAATAGCTTCATTTAGAGGGATACTTTAAGTATGTGCATACAGAAGTGTAAATAAAATAAAGTTGAAATCGAGAAGCCGTGCGCACGCTCTTTTTAAAATCACTTGTACACCTGTGGACATTGATTCTTAGCGAACGCGTTTGAATTTAACCTTCAAAGTATATCAATATATAGCTCATAAATAAATATACTTTGTTGGTTAAATTAAACGTTCGCTAAGTACAAATGCCCTCGAGTGTACTCAGTATATTGATCTCGGTTTAATATGAACATCATATCGATCATTTTCTTTTATATTAATATCAAATATATTTAAGATTAAAGTTTATAATAATTATATTTGTTTTATGTAATAGTATTTCAAACTATATTGAAATGGATTATACAATAACGTTATACTTGGCACAATTATTGAAACTTTAAAATGTAGTTGAAACTATCAAATCCTTGCTGTATCTAATCATGAGACAAAAACCATTAATAATACGAAGGATTAAAGGTATCATACTGAATACCTTATAATTTAATGTAAAGTATTTTGTAATCCCTTATTATGTACCGTTAAGTAAAAATTGAATCCTTACAATTAATATATGTAATATTCTGTATAATACACATATCGCTCTTATATTATTATATAATAAACTATATATTTTAGTAATACTAATACAATTTAAAATAAATACAGTAAATAAATGTAAAATTTAAAATATGGTATTCTTCAAAAATAAAATTATATTTAAAGTTCAGTTAAATTTCTTTGTAACAGTCACACCAACAATATTATTTCATTTCATCTTTCTTTTTCAGATGTACAATTTGATATAAAAAAAAGGAATGATTTGACGTTATATTAAGCCCAGATAATCAATACACCGAGTACATGTGATTTTAGAACGACCGCTGCAGCGCGTAGGCCGACTCGAACGCCGCCTCCACTCGCGCTGCCGCCGCCGCTATAACTCACTGCGCTGGCATCCGCTGATGCGACTTTCACTATACTTACCGATTCTTTTAGACGACAATTTTAACTTTATTTTATTTACACTTTTTTCTACACATACTTAAAGTATCCCTCTAAATGATGATATTTCTTTCGGATCTTAATATTGCAAATAAAGCTCATAAATTAAAACAAAAAAGAAATTTATCTTTAGAGCCAAAAAACGGTTTATCCTGTATTCTTTCACTGTTCGATGTTACACAAATTTTTGCGAGTCACAAATATTTTTCCTATGTCTTTAACACCCATTTTATCAACTTTCAATTGCAACATTCCCTCTTTACATTCTTTCTAACAAAATTAATATGACTCGATTAAATGAAATAGCGCATAAATTGAAGCTTGCGACTTCCTGTATATGAATCAAGAGTTGCGCCAAACCTCCGTTGGCTAGGAGTGCTCGGCAGACCAACTTTTACAGGCCGTTTGTATGTGCGTGCGGAATTATCCTTGTCTTATATAACAGAATACAAATTTTTTTTTACCAAAAGGTGCAGGTAACTGGGCGTTAGTAGTATGGTCTCACTTACGGGAGACATCTCCTCTCCGCCTTTGCCGTATATATATGTATTTTATGAGAGGAGGAGAGAGGGATAGAGAGAGAGAAAGGGAGAAAAAAAGTCGACATCAATGAACTGCTACATTGGCAAATTTTAAAATAAGTGAAGCTAAAATTTAATATGGAAATTATTTTAATCAGTTATAATATATTTTTAATATATTCTTTTCATTTATTCAACTGTAAATATTTGAATGTTATAATAAAACAATAATTTTTTTTTAATAATATAATTTATAATTAATAATTAATTATTTTTCAGGTGGTGGTAAATAGGTAAGTTAAGGAATAAAGATAATAATAATTTATATTTAAATTCATTTATTACTCTTAACCAGTTTATATTTTTTATAATTAAGAGAAAATGGAATCAAACTTACACAAATACATAGATTTCATTAAATATATGATTAAATACAATTTCGTTTGTCAGAACTTCATCGTTTTCAGCTTTAAATAATACAGCGACATTTTCTTTAATAATAGCTTTACCATTAGTATCATTATTTGATAAGCATTCTAACACAACTTTTTTACATTTTTTATACGTTCATATAGATTTTGCACTTTATAAATTTTTACATCTATTAAAGAACTTATATACATTAAATCATCAAAAAATACTTTTTTTAAATTAATACTAGGTACCTACGCACGATATTTTTTCTTCACTGGCTCTTTATCTCTATCAGCATTTCGATTTTCAACTCGATCTTACAATGATTTTTCAATCATGACGGTTTTTCAGTTAAAATACGTCGTAAAAATGATATTTATTCTTTCGTTCATATTAATAGGTTTTCTCCAACGAATGATCCTTTCATCATTTAGAAAAATTGAAATTTCCTCAAAATTTTCTTACAGCTGATCCCATTCTTCACATGTTAAGTTTATTTCCTGTGACACACCGTCAAGCGATACGATAGGCTCAAAATGTCCACTTTCTTTATTTTCTTGTAGACCAATAGTAAACAATTTTGATTTACTATTGTTTAAATTATATGTTGAGTTGATGAAAGACTGCTTGTATAATAGACGATCAGACATCTTGATTTATAAATGAATTTGTTGTAGATATACTAGTTCGTGTGATTCCTTTAGAGGTTAGCAGCTTATTAAAACAGCAGTTTCATGAATTTTGCTGAATCTCATACACGCACCTTGCAGAGGGGAGCGGGGAGGGGGCGAGTGAATGAGGTGGCAACAAACGTTCATCAGGAGTCACGTATATCGTATATTGGCTTTTTAAAATTGTTGAGTGATCATTATATATAAATACTTACAAAGTTAATAACGATATGTTTTACAACAATTTCGGGTATAGTTCATTACACTTTTTTTATAAATTTTACAAACAGATTTTTTTTCTAGTCTCAAATTTTGTCTAAATATTTTCTTAATTAACTTATTGTAAAAATCTGATGCTATCTTATCGTTTTTTTTATAATCTTTTGTGAATACATACTAAATACTTGCATACCAAAACCGTTGATTAAAAAATGCGAAAACATCACACAAAATTGACTGCAAACATCTGAATTATCACTTTGCATCTTCTCACTATTCCACCTTAATTTTTGCAATTTTTTCGAAGACGATCAATATGGTCCGTAACGTTTGGTGTAGTTCCATAACTGTCAAAGTAATAACCATTACCGACTTGATCAACATACATTGCGATTCAATGTTTATCAGGCTTGGTATGATCTTCTGTATTAGCCACAATCACTGCTGGTCGCGACCATACTTTTGGAATTTGATTTGATGGATAGACACCGTACGTCCACAGTGGAAGAAATCATAAAGCTGTCATCATTTCTGAGGTGTTCATTTTCGTTTGTGCATGCTGTTTGTAAATTTTCCGTAGAGATATGAATAATCTACTTTTTTATTCTTTTTACTTCGCTTAATTCGCAATTATATTGTTCTAAAGAATTTTTCATACAATGTAGAATGCAGTATGCATCGAATGGTGGTAGTTTATCGGACTTCGGAAATTGCTCATTTTCTTCCAAATTTATAATTTCTCTTGCCATAACTTGTTGCAGTAGACTGACTTTTTCGCATCCATGCGTTTAAATTAATCTAGCGCGTTTCGATAATTCGCGTAGATTAGCAAATAGATATTTTTCAGGTACAAAACCTTCGAATCACTCGATTCTATGCTTATAAAGAGTGAACCAGTTATTTTGTCTTCGTATGTTTGTAGGTAAAGTACTAAAATTATACATCGGTGTTATTATCCAATGAGCCGTGAAACTTATATTAAGGGAAACAACAGCTACTTATTAATTGATAACAAATCCATTATTTCTTTCTTTACATTTTCTGACTTCGGCTCCTAAATAACGACTGAGCATCTAGCACGCGAATTGAATAAAAATTCAAATCAATGCATCAGCAAATTTTTTTTAACTACTATAGTCAACAATTACTTGTCTTGACGAATCAATTTCAAGCACGTTGTCATATTCACTATACACTATGCAATTAATAGTTGATTCTAGTGGATCTGCGATTTGTTTTTCTATTCTCATACTTTCATGTTTTATTATATATCATGAACAAACAGCTTTCGTTTGCATAGTTTTCGCTTGAAATCATATTCCCCTGATTTAAAATATGAATTCCGGTTCCAGAAAAAAGGGTATAATATGCGTCCAAGTAAATATTTTCTTGAAAATGTGGCTGAAGAGTTTTCGATGGTTTTTGAGTTCCATCGACGTACAGAGAAAAAAATTAATATTATAATGTTTAAAATTAAATGGATTGCACTTTTCATCTCCGTTAAATGCTTTATTATCAACAAATCCAGTTATTATGCATTTTGGTAGATGCCCAAGAATTATGTTATCGAATGTGTCTCCAAGAATTCCTCCTCTCATAGTAACTGTTTTTACTTCTACTCGGGTCAGAGGGTATTTGGCTGTTGCTTTTGATAGCGGTCTAGTATGAAACATCATAATTTCGTCTAGGATACCGTAATCGTCGCTGTCTGTGTAATTGATATGCGGCCTGAGACTATATCTATTCTAGTACCTGCCTTTATAATTGTTTTTCTGTCAAAGATTTTAAATTATGAACTACTTTATTGAGGCCCTGAAATAATGAAGGTCATAGTACAGCTTTTTCAATTTTGTATTCATTTTCTCGACAAATTAAGAGTAGACAAAGTTCTCTTTTTGGATAGCGGTATATGGAAATTAATGGTCTACACTGATTGTTGTGTTCAAATCATCAGCACTATTATAACTTTCCTCTTCTTCTTCTTCAACTTGTTCTTTTTCTTTTTCTTCTTCTACTTGAATATATCCTGTACATCGTTCAAAGATTGTAATTTGCTATAAGCATTGTGAAAATGTTTTTCTAAATTTACTTGCGGTAAGTCTATTTCGCCTTCTTTCCATAGTTCCTTATTGTCTACAAATACTCTTGGTACACCTATTGCTGTAAGTAATTTTGCAAATTGAGTGCGCCCAGTTGTAATACGAGTTTTTCTTGCTCTCACAGTCTCAATTATTAAGTCTACTATATTCGAGTTTTCAATCGGTTTGCCATTTATGTTAACTCTTTCCTGTTCATCCCACGTTGCGCGATCTGCACCAGCCCCATGCAGGCAAGAAAGTAATTGTATTGTTCTTGAGCGGTACTTTATAGGAACACTATCAATAATATGCAGATCACTTATTGATATTTCTTTTTTATTAACAAATTCTACTTCTTCTTCTTTATCTTTCACTTTCAGTTCCAAAACTCGAATATCGCCAATAAAATAAAGTTATCTCTGTATAGCTTGACAGTAAAGTTGCCATTTGTCGTGTCCATTTGTATCTGGAGAGTTTAAAATTATACTTATCTCCTTGTCTACACGTGAGCACATCTTTTTCAAATATTTTATCAATTTTATTTACATGATGATTCTGTTTAAAATTTTATTCCGGAACTAGGATCATTTTACGTGCGTGTTCCATGACTTTTACACTTTATGTTGAAATATCGTGAATAGAATTAATATCTGAAGTTAAAAGTAACGACAAAAATTATCTACCTACTTTTTTAATAATTATTGATTTTTTTTAAATTCCATGTACCACTCCTATGAGCCAAGCTGCGAAAAGTTTTAGCGTGCCTCTTCAATTTATTCTTTTTCGGATTCAGTAACAGGAACATTACCAAGTAAAATATTTATTGTACATTCACATATGCATTTTATAAGATCTGTCTTTGCTTTCCGTAAAAGTGCGTTTCTCTATTCTTTATTAAGATAACTGAGGTCGTCCAAAACAGTTACGTATCTTTTTGGAAAGAAGCAGCGTGCTTCCTGAGCCATTATAAATCATAAACTTATGATTAATTGATAAAAATCGATTATTTATATTTCTCTTTTTGGTATGTACACGCATTCATTTTGATCGCTTGGAAAAATGCAAGTACGAGAACGAAGTTCGTCACTTGTAGTTTGGGTTATATCAAAACTAAATATGAATGAGGTTTCGCAGTTGCATCTTTAAAAATTTCCCTTATAAATAGAGGATTTTCAGGATATATTTGTCGCGCAACATGTCGAATTTGCGCCCGATCTCTAGGATTTTTAAAAACTACGAGGTATGATACTTTTAATGAAATATCTGGTGGTACTTTATAGAAAAGATTTTGTGAAATAATAATTATACTAAGATTTTTATAATGATTATGGTTCGTAAGAGTCCGCAAATAGTCCGCAAGTGTCCGTAAAGAGTCCGTAAGAGTCCGTGAGACTTCCGTAAGAGTCCGTAAAGCTTCGGTAAGAGTCCGTCGGAGCTCGTATGGCTTCCGTTAGAGTCTGTAAATAGTCCATAAGAGTCCGTAAGGCTTCCGTAAGAGTCCGTGAGGCTTCCGCAAGTGTCCGTAAAGAGTCTGTAAGGGTGGGTGAATGGATGGATGGATGTATGGAAGGATGGATGGATAAGCGGAGCAATAGGGAACTTGCATGAGTTTTAATTTTAATTATAATCAATAATATTACTTTAATGAATTCAAATTTAAATGCAATTCAAATGTTTTACACGTTTCAGTACAATTAAGATTTTGAAATTATTTGCAAAGCTATTCAGGAGCAGGAAGTAATATACACTCGGTGGTAAGATAGTCTTGGTCTAGCTGACGGTATTTAACGTCACATTTACATATACCTTATAGTGTAGGTACCGTCAAATACCAAGTCAAGTGACGCCAAATATATAAAAAATATGTTACCGGCAAGTGTACATTATCCACCAGCTACAGCGGGATGTAATGTACATTCCCATCCGCTCCGGCAAAGGCGCTCGGCATGCCAAATTTTCAATTCATTTTGCAAGCATGGAAAAGGGCCTTTTTCACGCACGTTTTGAGAAAATATAATTAATCACTTTCTCGTCATCTCCCAAACGATTGTCTCATTTTACCCCGAAACTTTTAGAAACCGTGATTTTCGAGGTGTTCGAATTATTGAAGTAAACTTTACGTTTGATAACATAGGAGTCACGTGACAAATAACGTTATAACTTGTAAATTACATGAGCAATGGCGTGCGAAATTGCTTCATAATCTCACGTAAAATCTCATAATTTATCACATGATTAATCACGAGAGTTTTTTAGTATGGTCACATTCTAGTTCTTCACAAAAAATTATCTGAATCATTATTAGACTAACATGTATGAGTATATTGAGTTTTCGAAAACGTCATAAAATTGCCAAATGTGCTATCCAAGTGGGCTATTCTTCGTGGGAAAATCGCCGAATGTGATATCGTTCATGGGAAAATCGCCAAATATGCTAGTTTAAGTTAAAAATTATGAAATGTGTTAGCCTTCGTGATATAAATCCAAATGTGCTTTCTTTCGTGGTAAACGCAATAATTGAACTAGCATTCCAAAGGGCAATCGATACATTGCCTACATATTCTACCATAATCGAAACAAAGCAGGGCGCAAAGGAGACGGTAATATACGGGACAAGCAAACCGGTTAATAAGAAGAAATTAAACATCTTTAACCCCCGCTCGCAAGGCTTGGCCAAAAATTTTGACCTCTCACGAAAGCTTTACGGACTCTTACAGAAGCCTTACGGACTTTTACGGAATCCTTACGGACTCTTTCGGACGCTTTATGTACTCTTACGGAAGCCTCGCGGGCTCTTACGGACTCATTACGGACTCTTACGGAAACCTCACGGACTCTTACGGACTCTTACGGAAGCCTTACGGACTCTTAGGGACTTATCACGGACTCTTACGGAAACCTCACGGACTCTTGCGGAGTCTTCCGAAAGCCGCACAGACTCTTACGAAAGCCTTACGTACTTTTACGGACTCTTACAGAAACTTTACGGAAGCTATACGAACTCTTACGGAAGCCTTACCGACTCTATACGGACTTCTTATGGAAGCCATATGAACTCTTACGGACTCTTTAAGAACTCTTACATAAACCTTACTGAAGCCGTACGAACTCTTACGGATGCTTACGGAAGCAATGCTAACTCTCACGGAAGCCTTACGTACTCTTACGGAATCTTACGTAAGTCTCACAAACGCTTACGGACTCTTTACGGACTCTTACGGTAGCCCTACGAACTCTTACGGAAGCCTTGCGGACTCTTACGGACTCTTCACGGACTCTATCGGACTCATTACGGACTCTTACGGAAACCTCACCGATTCTTACGGACTCTTGCGCAAGCCTTACCGACTCTTTACGGACTTCTTACAAACGCCATACGAGCTCTTACGGACGCGATGCTAACTCACGGAAGCCATACGTGCTCTTACGGATTCTTTATGGACTCTTATGGAAGCCATACGAGCTCCGTGGGACTCTTACGGAAGCGTTACGGACTCTTAACGAACTTCTTAAGGAAGCCGTCCGAAGTCTTACGGTCTCATTAAGGACCCTTACGGAAACCTTACGGAAGCCATACGAACTCTTACGGACGCTAACCGGAGAAATGCTGAAACTCACGGATGCCTTACGTACTCTTACGGACTCTTATGGAAACCTCAAGGTCTCTTACGGATACGTTACGGACTCTTTACAGACTCTTGCGGACTCTAACGGACTCTTACTTAAGTCTCACGAACTCCTACGGACTCTTCACGGACTCTTAATGCCCTACGAACTATTACGGAAGCCTCACGGACTCTTGTGGAAGCGTCGCGGACTCTTACGGAAGCCTTACGTTCTCTTACGGACTCTTTATGGAGTCTTCTGGAAGTCATACGAGATCCTTCGGACTCTTACGGAAGCGTTGCGGACTCTTACGGAAACCTCACCGACTCTTACGGACTCTTGCGCAAGCCTTACCGACTCTTTACGGACTTCTTATGGAAGCCATACAAACTCTTACGGACTCTTTAAGGACCCTCAGGTAAACCTTACTGAAGCCGTACGAACTCTTGCGGAAGCCTTACCGACTCTTTACGGACTTCTTACAAAAGCCATACGAACTCTTACGAACGCAATGCTAACTTACGGAAGCCTTACGTACTCTTACGGACTCTTTCTGGACTCTTATAGAAGCCATACGAGCTCCTTTGGACTCTAATGGAAGCGTTACGGACTCTTAACGAACTTCTTACGGAAGCCATACGAACTCTTACGGACTCTTTAAGGACCCTCTCGTAAACCTGACTGAAGCCGTACTAACTTTTGCGGAAGCCTTACCGACTCTTTACGGACTTCTTACAAAAGCCATAAGAACTCTTACGGATGCAATGCTAACTCATGAGAGCCTTACGTACTCTTACGGACTCTTTATGGACTCTTAAGGAAGCGTTACGGACTCTTAACGAACTTCTTACGGAAGCCATACGAAGTCTTACGGACACATTAAGGACCCTTACGGAAACCTTACGGAAGCCATACGAACTTTCATGAAAGCCTTAGGGTCTCTTTACGGAATTGTTATGGAAGCCATGCGAACTCTTATGGACTCTTTAAGGACCCTTACGTAAACCTTACTGAAGCCGTACGAAGTCTTACGGACGCAAACGGGAGCAATGCTAACACTCACGGAAGCTTTACGTACTCTTACGGACTCACACGGAAGCCTCAAGGTCTCTTACGGATACGTTATGGACTCTTTACGGACTCTTGCGGACACTTACGTACTCTTACGGACTCTTACGGAAGCTTCAAGGTCTCTTACGGATACGTTACGGACTCTTTACGGACTTTTTACGAACTCTTGCGGACTCTTACGGACTCTTATGGACTCTTACGTAAGTCTCACGATCTCCTACGGTCTGTTCACGGACTCTTACTGTAGCCCTACGAACTCTTACGGAAGCCTTGCGATCACTTACGGACTCTTCACGGACTCTTTCGGACTCATTACGGACTCTTACGGAAGCCTTACGGACTCTTGCGGAAGCGTCGTGGACTCTTACGGAAGCCTTACGTACTCTTACGGACTCTTTATGGAAAGAGTCATACTCATATGGAAGCCATACGAGCTCCTTCGGACTCTTACGGAAGCGTTACGGACTCTTATCGAACTTCTTACGGAAGCCATACGAAGTCTTATGGACTCATTAAGGACCCTTTCGGAAACCTTACGGAAGCCATACGAACTTTCGTGAAAGCCTTAGGGTCTGTTTACGGAATTCTTATGGAAGCCATGCGAACTCTTTCGGACTCTTTAAGAACACTTACGTAAACCTTACGGAAGCTGTACGTACTCTTACTGACGTTTACGGAAGCAGTACGAACTATTACGGAAGCCTTACGGACTTTTTACGGATATCTTACGAAAGCCTAAAAAAAAACATCATGGAGGTTGCAATATGACGGCCGCAATCATGGACGATTCTATTTGATGATTAATATTGCTAGATAAGAAACATAAAAATACTGTTTTGTAGACTGAATCACCATATCTACATGTTTTTTGCGTTGCTGAATTCGAATTCAATGTTTGTTAAACCCCATCTGGTCACTATTCGTCCTTAACCTTAAAAATACTTTGTGACGTCCAACAGACTACACATAAGATTAAAGCTACAAACTTTTAAATGCGCCTTTATTTTGGCCTATGCTTTCGCACAATAGCCAGGGTCTCTAAGGCAAATTGTATGTACTTAGTCCCTAATGTCTCGAACCCTCTTAATGAGGGTTCTCGGCTTTACTTCAATCCTTAGAAATGAACTATTTATTAGTTTATTATTTTGTTATATGGTTATTTTTATCCCCGTGATGTTCAAAGATAAGTTTTATTGGAGGGTTATACTATACGTGATTAAATATTAATCACGAGGCGTATACCCATAAATATTGCTTTAGTATGCTTTACGCTTTCATAAAATGATGGCGAGGCGCATTACTAAAGTCTGCTGTTCTATAATTCTAAGGTACGTTAGCTAAAATAGCCTGCGAGGTTCAGAATGTATAGAAATCACTGGAATGCTGTACGCTACTAGATACTAGTGGCGAGGTGGATTACCATGTGATATATTGCGTTCGATTTTATATGAATGTATATATATATATATATATATATATATATATATATATATGTGTATTAAATGTGAATCCCTTTTATTTATAATAAAACTGTTTATTTAAATTGTATACAAGAAATAGTACAAAATCGTAAACAAAATATAATTACTTTTTCGGATATTAAAACTAAATCGCCAAATATTTGATAAGAAACGACAACCGATCTCGACATATAAGCAATAAAAGATATTTTTTTAAAAATACATAACCATAATATATTGAACTAGCTTGTCACGCGGTCTGCGGCGTGCGACCCGACTGGTACACCAAATACTGAGTTTCCAGTAGTGCGCTCGGTCCGATCTGAGTTACAGCTGGATGACAATACGGATAGCTTAAAAAACTGATTCGGCGATTGACCTGTTGATACATCAGTGAGATCTGACAAAAGCTTGCCGGAGAAGTTGTATCGGCAGATTCCTATACAAGGTGTCTGCTGTCGATCTGCACCGGGCAAAAGGGGGGGGGGGGGGATGAGTAGTAGAGAATCTGTAACTGGATATAAGGAAAAAGACAGAGAAAATGACGGGTAAAATGACAGGTAAAAAATATACAAGATAATAAATGCAAGGAGAACATCAGGGAAAAGGAAATTAAGGTGCAAGGAGGGGTAAAATTATAATGGGCATAGCTTGAGTACTGGATTGGCATATCCCCGAAAGGGGCCGACGGTCAACCCCCACTCATACGAATATGAATATGTTATCGTTTTAGTCTAATTATTTCGTAAAGCATGGCTTCCTTAGCAAAATGTTAAATACAAATAAGATATACTATTTGTGTTAAAAGATAATTTATTACGTAAAAGTAAAACAATTCAGTATATGCAGTACTTTTTTAAGTTTTAGTAAAGCAATGGAAAAAATCTGTACTGAGAAGTATTATAAGTTATCCTCAACAATATTCATTCTCCTATCCCTATCATTAAGGGGCTACACTATTTTCTAGTACTGATAATGGGGTCGATTTTCTGGGATTTAAAGAAAAAACTATATAGCATCAAATGTTATGGAATTTTCTGGACTGTATTTAGCATCATTTAATATAGTTCTACAAATTCTTTCACGTTGAAATATGGAGTTATAGCCGAGATATAAGCCATTTCTTGGAGGTCCATAAAATAAAAGTAGCAAAGCGGCTGCAGTTGTAAGTGACGTCAGAGTGTCTGAAATAAAAAAAAATGGCGTTAAACTAGATAACATTTTGCATACCATGAACTAGGACTTCGAAAAATATTGAAAATTGACAAAATGGCCGCATTTTGAAAAATAAGTTACGAATTTTGCAAAAGAAACGTCCGTTTTTGGGATTACAATTTTCCATTTTTTAACGGATCAAAGAGATCCTAGTTCATAGTATATAAAAGCATGTGCTGAGTATTTCCTAAAAATTTCGAATCGATTCATAGATTTGTTTTATCGAGTTAGAGTTGCAACCATTTTGAAAAATGCAGGTTCGAGAAAAACGCGTTTTAAGTTTTAACTACTTCAGTTTCCGCACGAGAATCGGCTACCTGGCTGCCGAGCGGCTTCGCTTCAGCAGCCTGCCATTTCGATAATATTTCTGACCCGTCTCTAATATTTTGGGATATTATTCTTTAAATGTTAAACTATCGAAAACTCCAACAAAAATGAAATCGATTTTTTGAAAGTAAGAAACTAGTCTAGCCCCTTAATATCAAAAGACTCCAACGCAGGATTACAAATGAGAACTCCGAACCGTTTCTCAGCTTCACTAACAAGGAGAGGGTACACCCTTCGGAAAATGAAATTCGATCAGACTTTGGGAGCTATTTTCTGGTACCCAAAAATGAAGCCTAGTACCCGTCATTCATTCTAATGGGCCCTTATTTTCGAGATATAAGGCAATTTACTCGAAATATTTGTTACTTTAATGAAAAAAGATTCCTCTTCTTCTAACCATAACTCTACAAGATTTAATTATGTATAAATGACTCAAAATATAATAAAAAGTAGGCAAGAAGACCTTTAATTTAAGCACTATTACGTATATAAAAATATTAATCTGATTAAAAGTTATTTACAATTGAAAATGGATACGGAAATTGCATGAATATTCAAAGAAATTTAACTCATTTAAATTCGTTGATTTTCCATATGTTTAATGACCATATTCAATTGTTAATAACTTTTGATCAGATTAATATTTGAATACATGAAACGTCATCTTTCACTACAACACAAAATGCACTCGTCGCTATGTACAAACCCCCTTCACAGAATCTTTTCACACAACTATGGCACTCATTACTCAACTGCATCTTAAATACAAGCAATAATTCCGTTTATATAGGTCGCAATTTTAACGGTCACAATGATGTCTAGGGCAGCAATCACGCCGATACCATCAGCGAACATCTTCAAACTATTATCTCTAACAACAACCTACTTTTACTAAATGACGGCACCCATAAGTAGAGTATACCCCCCTATGGCGAGACGGTGACGTCACGCCGCGACGGCATATCTGGTGGCTGTCTATGGCGTATACTCCTCACCACGTATGGCTGTCTCTCTCGCGCCCATGTGATAATGGGTTATAGCCCCCACTCGCGCCCCGTCAGATTATCTGTCTCGGTCATACGCATGGGGAGGGTTTCTATGGCGCCCCCCATCCTCACTCAGACAGTGTCTCTCTCGCACTCATGCGGGGGTGTTATGGCGTACGTTCTCTCTAGCGCTCGCCGGAGAGGGAAGCCGACACTGACGCTGGCGTAGTTTCTCTCTCCCTCGCACTCGTACAGGGTATGGTATGGCGTGTGCTCTCTCTCTAGCACTCGTGGGGGGTGGAAACCGGAGCAGTCGATGGCGTAGTTTCTCTCTCTCTCTCTCTCGCTCTCTCTCTCTCTCTCTCTCTCTCTCACACACGATCATACGGCACTATGTTATAGCGCGGGCTCTCTCTCTTGCACTTGTGTGGGAGACAGGCTGTGGTGCCGATGGTGTAGATTCTCTCTCCCTCGCACTCACACACGGTATGGCGTGTGCTCTCTCTAGCGCACGTGGGGGTGGAAACCGGAACAGTCGATGGCGTAGTCTCGCTGTCTCTCTCTCTCTCTCTTTCTCGATCTCTCTCTCTTTCTCTTGCGCTCTCTCTGTCTCTCTCACTCTCTCTTACACTCTCACTCTCTCTCACGCTGACACAAAAATCGTGCACTGCACCGAACTTTCTCACTAGCACATCATCACTTTTTTGCGTTTAAAAGGTGAGGTTATCTCAATAAAAACAATATATTTTTAACTAAAACTTATATTGTTCACACTTTTTTTAAATTGAAAAAATTACTAGTTTTTCACTTTAAAATTTGAACAAACATCAACCTAATGCGACATATTTAAACACTTTGAGCACTTGCACACTAACTCCAACTGTAGTTCCTCGCGTAATTTACGCGTCCGATGCCGTATTGCGTCGTACTCCAAACGCTCTACTCTGGTTGCTTCACTCTGAAACATAAATTAATAAAAATATATTAGTATATGTAAATATTGCATAAAATAATATATTAAATTATTTTTAAAAAGTTGAACTACTTACAGAAACGGGATTTTTGTCCAGCATCTTTGATAGCTGTCTCCGATGCATAGCTTTTCCATTCTGCGATTTTTTCTGCAATCAAAAAGGAAATATTTGTTAAGTAAATAAAAATTAAAAGCATAATTTTTAAATATAATATAATATAGGTACCTTATCTTCGTTTTCTTCGTATTTCCTATTTATTTCGCTGGGCGTAAGTACCCTAAATCGTCTACTTCTGTTCCGCGTAGTTCATTGCTGTAATAAAAGAAAGAAAAAAAATTAATTAGAGCAAAAGAAATAGAATTATTAAATAACATTTATTTGTATACATACCCTATTGAATTGTATCATCTCTTGTAGTTCGCGAAGCGAATCCTCCATTCTGCTTACGCCTCTGACTAGGCATAGACTCACACTACGAGATTCTGATGACTGCAAATTAAAAAATATATATTAAATTATGTTTATTATTCTAAGAATATCGCACGATATACGTTAATTATAAAAAATAATCTGTACCTGGTATAGACTTGTGCATTCGTGCTCCATTTTTCTTTTTTCTTTTTACTTGTAGGAGAAAGAAGTTAGTGGTGAAGAGATGTGTTTCGAGCTGTAGAGATCTTTACAGTTTGAAGAACGAGCGACTAATGAGAAAATGTTACGCGAAATACCAAAAAGAAAAGCGCGGCTCTAGTGGGTAGTTGGTGGGCTGGTACATAATCCACATCTGGAGATAATGCTCACCTTCTCACCTAATACTGGTATACGGTGAAGCTGTTGGAGAAAGAGAGAGAGAGAGAGAGAGAGAGAGAGAGAGAGAGAGAGAGAGAATAATTATGAAAATCTCTTTGGTATTTGTAGATTTAGGAAAATAGAGATAAGAGGACCCTTTTATTTATAAACCAATATGTATGCTTCCACTTTCGGAGGGTGTTTATTTTAAAATACAGTTAGGTATTATTTTCATTTTTCTTGAAATAACAAATATTGAGATGTTATTTTATTACGTTTTTAAAGTATAATAAATTTTTCATAAATTTTATTGTGGGTGTATGAAAGGAAAAAGGAGTAAGGAGAAGGAAGTATGGAAGAAAAATAATCAAATTTTGTGTACAAAAAATCTTTTCTCTAAAATATATATTGTTTTGAGAAAAATTATTTACATAGATAACACACACGGACATAAATCTTAAACTTTATGTAATTTTATAACCAAATGCAAGTGAAGTTCCATCGGAAAAGAAGCGCCGTTTGGTGAGGACGATTTCACATGTCTTTTTCTCGTCAGTCGTCACAACATAAAAAGTCGCGGTTCGCCGAAAACTCTTAAACGATAATTTAATGGACTCTATTTCTCTTTTTATAAGACTAAGCATACTATTAAAATTAATGTATTGACTGTTGTGGTAATTTAAGCGAATACCCTTAATTTTGTAACATTCGAAAGTCTTATTACTTGAAGAGGTGCCTGTATAACTGTAAAACTTTGGTCCGCCAGATAAGAAATGTGTAATGTAAGCGTCGTCACTATACGACACAAGCTCATTTGTCATTTGTCCTAAAAAATTACCTAACTCGGGCTCGTAGGTATCCGATGAGTTTTCATTTGTTACGAAGATGACTGAATCTGTGTCTGTGTATAACAATCTCCTATTTAATTTGCTTAGATATTCGTACAGAACGAGTCGCGCTTGAGCTGTTGTATAAGCAGCTATTGCAACATTAGTATGGCTAGAACCTTTTATGGAATCATCTTTGTATATCCAATTAATACGTAAAATATTCTAAGCAATGAGAAGCATACCTGTGATTTCCTTATCTTTAGCCATAATAAAGCTTAGCAGCTCTTTTCTGCATTTAACGAATTCAGTTTGCGGTAAATTATCTCGCTGTCTGAATTTACCCCAAAATGAATTCAAACAGAGCTTTGCTACAGCTCTAAGTCCTGGATTTTTATAAATTTTTTCGTAATCGAGTAAAACGCCTTCTTTTTCTTTATACTGGTGGATGTACTTGCGTTTTTTTTTCCTCGTCGGTACATTCGGCAGGCCACCCATCTGCTTGTTGTTTTAGCTGAATAAAACTATTTATGTATTCACCAAAAAGACCGCCATTTCCTTTGGCATCTAGTTGAGTTATTTGATACTGCCAGATTACGTAAATGTCTAATATTTTATAACCCATACTTAACGCTTTATTGATTTCGTCGGATACCCACGTACCCCCGAGTGCGCGAATATTTCGATTTTCGTGGGTACACTCGTCAAAATTCTCTGTCTCACAACACGTTCAACAAAGCGGAAAAAGTAATTTACATCTCATTTTAACGGGCAATACGGAGATGTATAAATCCCGTGGAGGCAAGATTTTACATTTCACAAGTCCATTGACTTAATGAAAATTTTGATAATTTTTACCAGTTAATTTTAGGCATTCAGATTTTATAAAAATTTCTGGATGTCCGAGGGGAAATTTACCAGTTTTACAGATATATGGATATAAAGAGCATATATCCGTATATCTGATTTTGTCTCCATGCTGTGCAATATATGATGTCACAAAGTTTTCTGTTCGCCCACCGAAAAAAGCGTCATGTGGATCTAATTTAATTTTTGATAAAAGCGGGTCATCTTTTAAAACATTTAAAATTTGTGGTTGCGAGATTTTCATACGTTCAAACTCGCACTCCCAAATCGTCCCCACTTTATAGCCCAAATCTCGAATTTCCTGTAATTTTTCATTTTTACGTATAATTATTGCAACTTTACTTTGCGCAAGATAATTTTGAAAAAGGCTAATATGTTCCAAGCTACAACCTTCCTGTGGTATATTTTCAATATTTATATTGGCTGCTTTCAAAATATCGAGAGCATATAATTTCTGGGCTCCTCGTCGGCTGTCGCAAGCTAATCTCCAATTTTTTAAATAATTTTCATTTTGCGTATCCGATTGATATAACAGGTAGGCCATGCCAACAGATAAAGCCCTCGGTAGACAAAGGTTATCGTCATTTTGTATGGTGATGATAGATCTCTTACGTATGCCGTGTCTTTAGTTAAAGTTTTACTGCCGTTTTTTGCCTCCGTTATACCTTTAATAATATTAAAATCAATAATTAAATCGTTTTTTTTTAATATCAAAATCGCGTGCACTTTGTGAGTTTTCGAATATAACATCGAAAACGTTGGTATACGCAAAATCTTTAACAAACTTTAATCACACCCAATCCCGGCACACGGACGAAATGAGCGCTTGAGACATACGCCGCTATATAATCGGTTTGGCTTTCAGCCTTTGTTACAATATAATTATAAATTTGTTTTATACTCTCGCGCAACCATTCGACTGGATCGTTATTCGGTGGCGGTGCGGTTAATTTTATAACTAGGTGCTCGCCTCACATGCCGAAATGACGTGAGTTAGAGGATTCGCGCGCTACTATTACATAATTTCGACGCGTGTCTTCACCGCTGCCTACTTGAACTGGTATTTCACGCTGAATAACGGCGGTATCGTCGTTGGTCACTTCTTCGAATTCGCTTTCAGAATCGGATTTGTAGAGCTTCTGCAAACGTGTTAATGTATTGACGTGCCGTACGCCGTGATCTGACAATAAAGAAAAAAACGTGAATTTGTAGTTTAATTTAAAGTTATTTAAAAAAAGATGTCTATGATTTAAAAAATAAATCACGGTTCCGGCAAGCCTCGGAAGCTTTCGCTAACGCGAGATAACAAATCAATTAATTCATTCGGATCGAAAATATAAAATAGAATTTGTAGTTTCAGCGTGCGTTAACCACATATCTTGTAGCCAACGTCGCTCTCGCGCTCGCGGAGCCCATAGAACTGGTAAATAATTCCTAGGCATTACGCCATTGTAGGTAGAGTTTGGATAACCCTCTTCAATTTCAAGGATATCTAGATGAAAATTAAAAAATATGTAGCGCATGCATTTTAGAATATGAAAAATCTTATTTACTATTACTTACCATTATTATTAAAATTATGAATTGGATCCTCTTGATCGAAATAACTGCGTTGTTGTTCACCATACGCATTAGTATGCGTGGTGGTGTTAAATCCTCCATTAATCGGTACATGTTATTCCGTGCTGTATAGGATGTCGATGGTAGGGGTGCTGGGTCAAACGGCACTCTCATCACACGCTGCGCTGGAGCTGGTTCTTCCTCTTCTCCCATGGCTCTCTCAGCCCCCGTCTCCAGCTTCTCATCCACCTCCATGATAATATGTCCTTCGTAATGTGTGGTAGCATCCGAGTTGACCGACGCTCGATCTCCATGCTAGATATTTCCGACGATCTATCGCTGTCGAAGGAGAGCGTTCTACGGGCCCCTGCATCGATACAACCAGAACTCGCTGGAAGCGATCTCGTGCGATAAGCAGCGCGTCGTCGTAGTGGTGGCTGTGGTGGTGGTGCTGTAGGTGTGCGCACATTTTCATCGACATCCGGATTCCGATTCAATTCGTGTCTTCTATTATCATCGACATCCTGGAAAAGCCGCAATCGCGCTGAAAAAACATATTTTTAATACACATAATTCACTTTTCACAATTTAATTTAACAAACACTTTCACTGCCACATACCGTTTTCAGCCTCATAATCTTGAATTAAACCACGACGAATTATAGTTTCCCCTGCTAAAAGGGTCGCAGCAGCGGACATACGGTAGCTTCTCTGGTAAAGAAGAGCTATATCGCGACACGTGCTAAGTCGTAATAACCGTCGTAGCTCATCGCGAAGTTGATCATACGACAAACTACGTATTCTCCGCCTAATTAAATGCGTGCCAACTAGAGGCGTGTTAGTTAAGGCGTTGACCCTAATATCTGTTGCTAATACGCTGTTGCGTAGAGCTCTACATTGCTCGCGTGTAACTTCCATTTTTAATTCGAAACGCTTGTGCAAAATGAAGAAAGATGAAAAAAAAGATGAGCGGATAAGTGAGATGTTTACGCGAAACAGTTGGGAAAGAAACTGCTAGCTCCGTGGAAACTCGACAGGCTGATTGACTACTTCTAAAGGGGCTGGTAGCAAAAGGGATAACGAAGTTGTCTTCATGGTGGCAGTGGTGGTGGTGGTGGTGGAGGTGGTGGGTCTTTAAACTATCTCTGAATCTTACGTAAAGTATAATCCTGCGATAATAAAATATCGAGAAGCGAGAACGAGCGAGAGAGAGAGAGAGAGAGAGCGAGCATGTAACAGAGGGGAGAGAATGAGGAAGGGTGAGAGGTAGAGAGGATTAGAGAAATAAACATTCAATGCTTGTAATAACATTGGTTATCGACACCGGAAATATGTATCGGTGGTTTCTTAAAATAGAATTTCGAGAAACCCCACCACCACTACTACCATCGCCAATGCCACGACCACCACTACTATCTATCATCCTCTTTTACAAATAGCGAAAAAGGGTGTGTAATGCTGTGTGTATGTATGTATGTGTACCATTTTCACTAATCCCTGCAGTATCAATTAGAACAGTTTTGAATGTGGAAGTGTGTGTATGTGTGTGTGTGTGTGCGTGCGTGCGTGCGTGCGTGCGTGCGTGCGTGCGTCCGTGTGTGTGTGTGGCCATGCATTAGGAGGTGGGAGACGTAGAAGGCGTGGTCAAAGGGTTTAAAAGGATTGAAGCAATCGAATATTCGTCAGATACTTTTCACTTGTGCATCCATTTGCAAGTGCGTGTTGCATAAATCCTTTTAACAATGGCTCAAGCTCAGGTAGAGAGAGAGTCGTCGACTGGTTGTAATGCCAGTAAACGGTCTAGTAGAGCCTTAAAACTCCCTAATAGCATTCTTGCTACCTGCTATGCTTTAAACGCATCAAACACGAAACGCTTAATTATGGGTTTTGAGTTAATAAAAGACAGTGTATCGAATGATAGTGCAGCATTAAAGTATGAAATAGTTTTGAATTTCATAAACGCCGGCGGCCCTAAAGCAATTCAACGTGAATTGAATATAAATACAAATGTGTGGGGTCTACTACAAGAACATTTTAATTTGATTACGACTTACTTTACCGATGATTATCAGTATTACGAAATATATGGTGGACAGCGTACTTTGACTTTAGAAAATTACGAAGTATTCTTCACAACATCTTATGGAGCAAAGTCATTTTTACTGGAGCAACGTCTTCGTTCGTTTGAAGAAATATCCACGTACAAGCAGTCCTGCGATGATGAGGACAAGGAAAATAAAAAAATTAAATTGTACCTACCTTCCATAGTGATGCAACAAGTTACATTCGATGGCGTCAAAACTGTGAGTAAATGTGTCAATGCTCAAATTACACGTCTTCAAGAACATGAAAAAAACATTGACGCTTGTGCAGCATTCCTGAAAGAGTATATACGTAATATTCTTCAAGAGCGTTTTTAATCCGAAGCTGAGAGAAAAAACTTGGTGTGCAGCGAAACTGAATTCATCAAATTTGTCAACGACGTGTCGTCGCTCGTATTGCTATATCAAAAAGTTAAACAAACTTTACCAGTGGACTTTACCGATAGCTATTTCAGAGTTGTGTTCGAAGAACTGATTGCGTTTCATTTGATGTTTATTCGCGAAAAAATTCGTAAAGAAATGTTTGATGAATAATTATTGAATATTAAAAATCAATTCCATAGTTTTAAGACAATAAAGAATAGTGCTTGTATTTTTATATTTAAAAAATAAACAGTTTTAAAATATATACGCTATGTAGAAATAAAAACGATAAGGTATTTTGATTTTATTTTGTATAATATATGATGTATTTACTCTCTAGGCAAAACTTATTGGAATGTATCGAATGTTGTATATATTATCATGTATCTAAAAAAACATGTAAATATATATATATTGAGTTAGTTAATTTATTGCGCCAAAACGCTAGATGGTTGCTTATTGTTTCGATTAAGCGGGACTAGTTCGTTAAATTGATAATACGTTAAAACAGAATCGTTAAGGGCAATATTTTTAAAGATGTTTTGGCGATGAGTATTAATGTACTCGTCATCTAAACAATTTTGAAAGTATTGCCCTTAATGATTCTGTTTTAATCTATTGTCAATTGAACGAATCAGTTTCGTTTAATTTCGAAACAATTCGTACCCGTCTAGCGATTTATCGCAATACACGAAAGCGTAAAACAAAAAATAAAAATGTATTTATTATTTGTATGCATGTATTTGTAAATTAACAAAATGTAATCTTTTTTCAACAGAATAAAAAAAAAATGTTGTAAAAAAATATCCCCTTCATCTTTTATTATCTGTGCATTGTAAAAAATAAAAAACTTTCTTTTCATTTTCCTTAAGTGTAAAAGTAAAATTGAAAAATTACAATTTTTGCGCCTGATTTTATTATTTTACAAAATATTTACAAAGAGTAGCGACTGCTAGTTTAGCTAACACTGCGGCTGCGGCGGCCAGCAAGGGTGGCGCATAAGCTGATTTAGTGCGCCTGCCGTCCGCATGCTGATTAGCGGTACCGAACGACACACGCGGAACAAGCTGATTCAAAGCGTGTGTCGTCCGCGCCGCGCCGCGCCGCGTGGGCAATGTTTCGATGTTTTAATTTTCTTTTTTCATACAATTAAATTTGAAACTCTAACATACGATGTTCAGTGCCAAACAGTCGTTTATCGTACATGAATGTACATGCTTTCTTTTTCTTGCATAAAGAGCACTGTGATTGTTGACATAAATCATGGATATACGACTTCATCATTCATTCACTATGATCGCTAGTGGGCCGAGTTTCTGCGGAAAGACATTCTTTGTCACGCGCCTACTGCAGCATCTCGATCGCATGTGCGACGTACGGTTTGATAGAATTCTTTTGTATTACGGTGAGTGGCAAGAGGCATACGAACGCAATTTTAAACCAACATACGGTAAAATTGAGTTTCACGAGGGTTTACCAGATCCGGCAGATTACTCGCGAGATAATTCGCGCAAAAAATTAATCATAATCGATGATCTCATGAGAGAATCCTCGAATAATACAATCATGAATCACTTTACTAAAGGCTGCCACCATAAAAATATCAGCGTCATTTTTATAACTCAAAATATTTTTCACAAAGACCAGAGAGATATTTCACTAAACGCGAATTATTTAGTTCTCTTCAAAAATCCTCGCGAACGTGCACAATTTGTTTATCTCGCTCGAAAAATTTACCCCGAAGACCCTAAATTTTTTCAAGAGGTGTACTTTGATGTAACAAAACAGAGTTTCTCTTATTTGTTTATTGACCTTAAACAAAACACACCCGATAATCTACGTTTTCGCGCATGTATTTTTCCTTATGATGATCGACATTACGCGTACGTACCCAAGAAAAAGTGGCGGTAATCACTATAAGTATTCAGTTTATATATCGAAATGGAGCAGGCAACATCCACACATCCTCAGTCTTCACCGGACTGTTCGTCAAGTTGCGGCTGTTCAGGAAATATAAAATTTAATTTACTGAAACACTTTACGAAAAAGTGTATTGCCGTGCTGCATGCACTCTGTCACGTCGATGTAAAACAACGCAAGATTCTCTTACGAACGGCCGATAAAAATCTCGTGCGCCGTATATGCGAGTGTGCTTTAAATATTTTAAAAGGTAGTGTCGCGTTAAAAACACAAGAAAAAAAAAACTTTCCAAGCATAAGCACATTTTGACAAAACTTATCGATAAACTCAATGCTAAAAGCTGGTGCGCGAAGAAACGGCAAGAAAATGTGGCAGTGACGCAGGTGATGAAATATATATGGGTAAACGAAAACCGAAAAATTCTACATCTGGTTGGAAAAAAAAGAAACGCATATTACTTGAAAGCGGTGATAGTTTCATTCCATACCTATTAACGCCTGTAATCGGCTCATTCTTATCAAAAATCCTCGATACACCCTTATTATAGGTATTCTTACGTGTACTAGTGTGTGTGTGTGTGTGTGTTAACGGACGTATTCATTTATAATCAGCATCAGAAAATCATGGAGCATGCTCGCAAGATGATAATCATCCCTGAAAATGCGTTAGACAGTAGCAGCGGTGTGAACGGCGACAGTGGCACCAGCTACGCGGTCGATTCTCAAACATACTCAAGATCTTTTACAAGTACTCAAGAGGGAGATGGTCGGAAAGATTATGGACGTAAGAACACTACACCAGCCTCTATTGACTCAGTACCCGAGAAATCAAATATCTCGAGTTTCGATAGTGTAAAAACCCCTGGTGATGAATTTTCCAGACTAGACGAGGAAATGACTGGAATTTTAAATTCAAATAATTTCAATGACGATCGCGAGAAATGGAAAAGTTTTTTGCAAGCGCTACAAAGATATTTATTTTTTATACATAAATCCCAAAAAAAAAAGTTTAGATTTTCCAAACAATGTTTTCTCGCAAAACGAGAGCTCTGATGCTGATTCTTTATCGACGACAAAGATTTTATCTAGTGTGCCGAAAATGTATGCCGATGAAGCGCAACGAATGCTGGATTATTTAAAACTTAATATCGGAGATCGTTTGAATTGGGATAAAAATGGTGTAGTTTCGATTAATGGGAACATTATAAAAAAATCGAGTATTATCGATCTCGTGAATGACGCTTTACGGGAGAGAAGAAATTTTACTGCAGTCGGTAGAGATCAGTTTGCAGGTCTTCTACAGGCCGCAAACGTACCACGCGAGTTTGTGAGTAATAAAGATTTTTGGGTCGAAGAGGGGTCGTTCGTCACGTCGACAAAACAATTCATATCCCAGCGCTCAAACAGTCCAAACAGTGACGCTGAGGGCACCAGTACGCAAAATACAGGTAAAAGACACAGAATTTCTACTCGAGCTAGAAATGTGGCCAAAGTAAAGACACAGAATTTTCGAAATTTAACTACTAAAACGCCAATGTCTACACTATCGATTAATTCCGGTAATCAAGAAGGAAGAGGTGGAGGTTGTTGGCTCTCTATTGTTACAAATTCTGACGGGAGAGATGAAGGTGTGAAAGTCAAGAAAAGAACGCTCTCAAGTACATTGAACATAGAACTTTTATTCCTTTTCGGTAACTTACGGAAATACAATGGCGCACGTTCGTCGCCGCAATACCCTGGCGCAGCAAATGAACAAAAACGAAGAAGACTCAGGTTTAGCCCGTCAAGGGACTCGATCCGTGTCGAGAGGCCCCGTCCGTGACAGTTCGCGCGTCCGTATCAGTCGACGATCGAAGCAACAGTGAGCTCCGACGCCGCTCGCGGCGCCGCCGGAGCGCTTCCCCCCTCTCCGCGCCGCGACAGGAAGGAGGGGAGCGACCCGCTACAGGGAAGCAGCGAATCGAATGGAAATTTTCGTACACTATGAATTTATAAAATTAATACAGTATGAGTAAGAAATATGAAAAACAGTACGTTAATGCAGTACACGAAGCAAGTTTCCCTGGTGCTAGAAAACTTTTACGAATAAATAAAAAAGATCCACCTAATCGAATTCACGAATGGTTAAGTAATCAAGATGCCTATACACTACATAAACCAATACGTAAGAAATTCCCTAGATTACATTATAACGTACAGATGATTGACGCAATGTGGGAACTTGACCTGGTCGATGTACAAGCTCTAAAATCTCATAATGTCGGGTATTGCTACTTATTAGTATCAATCGATGTTTTCTCAAAGTTTGCTTGGGTACAGCCAATGACGCGGCAAGAAAAAAGAAGTGCTTGTTAAGTGGGTAGGTTACCCCGATAAATTTAATTCCTGGATACGGCAATCTGAACTGGTATCTATATAATAATAATGATGAATAATTACGAATTTTATCTCGTACTAGCGAGCAACAGTAGTATGCGTTACTTTGTTAATAACACTACTACATGTTTTACTACACAACTACCTCGTGAAATCAGGCTAAGCGGAGAATGGTGCGTAGGTCTATCCGAAATTCATATTCCCTGTACCATACCACATGTAACACGTCATGGAAATGAAACAAATTATAAGTTTTATACTAGCCAAGACATTTTACAGAACACGCAGAACGTCAACGAATTCTACAAAATTCCTTATGGTATATTTAAAAATATCGAAGACTTTGTAGAATGCGTGAATAATTCAAGTGCTTTAATGCTAAAACATCAACGCTTTGTGCCCTCGGCTCGAGCACAGAGATATTATAAACTTGAACGTGTTTGTAGTACAGAGACCGGGTGCGGGTTCACACATTTCACGCAGATAGATGAGAAAATAGGAAGAATATTAGGCTTCGACCCGGCTGTCATAAACCCAACGGAGCCCGACGGCTCAATCCCCACAGGTAGCAACGGCGCCTACCGTGTCGGCTCAGCGTTTATGAATGAGATACCTATTAAGAGGGGAGACTCGAGTACAAACGAAGTAGATCTTTCTACTCTACAATTCATGCTTAACGATCGGCATATTTCTCTGATCGGTGTCAGGCCAGCTTGCTTAGCACGAGCTATACCAGAACATCTCTTTATTTACTCTGATGTTTGCGAGCCCTACACAGTCGGTGATACACAAGCTTCGCTTCTACGAATTGTCTCGCTCGATAACGCCAAGTATAAATTCGGGGCTACAGTAGTCAAATATTTTGCACCTATAAAATACATACCTTTGATGAAAAACGCTTTTCATAATATCGAATCGATATAAGAGATGCTACAGGAAATTCGATAGCATTCGCGTATGGGACATTGACCCTAACGCTTCATTTTAAAAGGGTTCTTTAGTTCTACGACAATATGAGTCATTGTATCACATATTACGAAAATCAAATCGGCGGTAGTGGAGGGGGTGGAGTACGCAATGTTTATATTGGTTCTCGCTGGCAGCGCGGCTCAGGTCTCGGCAGTTTTTTCACTGGTTTGGCTAGATCAATATTACCCCTTTTCTCAAGAGGATTGAGAGCAGTCGGAAAAGAAGCTTTGCGCGGTGGCATCAACGTATTGGGTGATTTGGGAAACAACGTTACTTTCAAAGATTCGTTTAAAAATCGTCTGAGCGAGACACGTAATAATCTAACAGATAAGGTTAAAAATAAACTCAACGAAATGTTAATGACTGGATCTGGTTATAAGACTGTAGCATTCAATAATGCTTTACAGTCTTTGAAACGGCGTTCAAGCGATCGCATCGCATCAGCGTTGATCTCATTTAAAAAAAGAAAGAGAAGGAGGAAAAGTAAAACAGTAACTAGTGGTAAGAGGAAAAAAGCACGCTCTACACGTAGTGGTAATAAGAAAAAACGTCGTCGCACAGGTAGTATAATTAAGAGGAAAAGAAAGGGCAGCACAGGTCGACGTAAGAAAAGAGTTTTACGTAAGAAAAAGTCAACGATATTTTCGATTAAAAACTGAGGCATCATGTCGTTCTTACATAGCCACAGTTATTGAGTGCATGAAGTCGGAGCTTTCGTTATTTTCCCTCCCGCAAATTCAAACTTCCATCGAAGCTAGCGAGTTTGTTCATTATAAACCAGTATGATCCCTCAATGACAACTCACCATTAGAATTCGTCGAATCGAGCAATGGCGAATATTACCTGGATCTCGCACATACAATGTTAAGTTTTCGCGTACAAATATTACCAAATGACCCTGAAAATAATGAAAAGGTGGGGCCAATCAATAATATGCTGCACTCAATGTTTAATCAAATCGACGTGTTTTTAAATCAAAAACTCGTTTCACCCCCGAATAATACTTATCCATATAGAGCGTATATCGAGGCGCTCCTAAATTACGGTGGCGGGGCAAAACAGTCACATTTAACGACAGGATTATAGTATAATGATGTCGCAGGTAAAATGAATGCACATCCCGAGGCTGAGGAGGCAGTGTGTAACAAAGGGCTCGTTCGACGCACTAAGCATACATACGCAGCCAAAATTGTAGATCTCCAAGGAAAAATACACGGGGATATCTTTCACCAATATCGACATCTTTTAAATGGAGTTGAGCTGCGACTTAGACTTGTGCGATCGAAAGATGCTTTTTGTCTCATGGATACATCTACCGCCGGAAAATTTTATATTCATATCGTAGAGGCAACATTACTTATCCGACGCGTGAAAATAAGTCCCAACATTTTATTAGCACACGCAAACGCGCTCGCCAAGACAACAGCTAAATATCCTCTTACGCGTGTTGAAATTAAGTCATTGACTATGCCGAGCGGTATATTAGGAGACACGCTCGATAATGTTATCTTGGGGCAACTACCTAAAAGAATAGTGCTGGGTTTTGTGGATAATAGAGCATTTAACGGTGATTGTACTTTGAACCCTTTCAATTTCGAACATTTTTCAATTAATTTTCTATCTCTATATGTTGACTAGGTCACAGTATCGAGTAGACCTCTACAGCCAACCTTTACCAGTTCAAGTAAATTATAATATAGGTAATGAGGGTAATGAGATTAGTCGTAACGACTATCCAGATGGATATTGTCTTTTCGCATTCGACCTTACACCGGATTTATCAGCAAATTGTTCCGATCATTGGAATCTTGTACGCCATGGATCTATACGAGTGGAAGTACGATTTGAAACAGCTCTCTCGAGAACGATAAATTGCGTTATTTAAGCTGATTCGTTGCGTCAAATCATAGTAGACTACAACTCGTAGGGTTTAGGCGGAGTCTGAAAAGTCAAAGGCAAAGAAGGGGAAAAATGCAAAAAAGTGGGCGTGGATTTTCTTACAAAAACGACACTCAAAAGTCATTCTTACGTAAACAAGCACACATCGCTAAATATCTGGTTAGTTTAAAAATTATTTTTGACTGTGTGTAATTTTAACTACTTAAATTAAAAATGGAACTTGTTATAGACATTCAACCTTCATTTGATAAGAATTATAAATTTTACCCAAAAGAGGTGATACCATAGCGCTGAATGGAGAGGCCTATGCTCACTGGCTTGTGAAGCCGCCCCACGAATTTTCTCAACTCAACAGCTATTTACAAAGGACGAATAGTACGCTTACAAGATTTGTGCATGGAATAGAGTGGTTTGAAGGAGATACATCAATGAAACACGTTCAAGACAATTTAAAAGCATTTGTGAAAAATTCTTCGAAAATTTATGTTCTCGGAAATACAAAAGAAGAATATTTAACGGAACTACTCGGTCGTAAAGTAATCAATGTGGAAAAATATTGTGGTCCAAGTTTTTCGTCACTCGATTACACTTTTAAAGACATTATTTCAACAGGCTGTGTGCATCACAAATCAAAGTTAAATATACGGCGAAATTGTGCGTTACATAAAGCTGCTTTGATTAAAAACTGGCTGCAAGAAATCAAAGAAAAATTCAAACACTCGACCAAAAAAGCCGTAAATCCACTCCCACGCAGTGTAATCGAGAGAGCGGAAGAAGAGGACGAGATGCAGGAAATCTTGGAAATTTACACTACAGAATTTCGCAAAACAGTTGCACATCATTCGGACGACGACGCGGACGACGACGACGACAACGATGAGGTTCAATCGTTATCGAGTATAGGTACAGAAAGAGAGTACATCATCGACGAGGATCACATGTCGCCGCAAAACGATTCCATTGTGACAGTGCGGGGTGATGATAAATCAGCGGAACTAGCGTTAGAAGAAGAAAAAGAAGGAGGAGAAAAACCTACGATCTGCGGAGAAATAATGAAGCACGATGAACACGTGCCAGATACTTCAAACGATTCGATCATTACCGGTAGCCACAGTGAGTGTTTGTCCCGCTGATCATATCGTCAGACGGTTCGCTAAACCTGCGGCTTTTGTAATTAATACGGATGAGAGCTGGCGACCAGGTAGACATTGGGTAGCCATATACATCAACAAAGCAAGGGTGGGTACGTTTTTCGACAGTTACGGCCTGCCCCCCATATCGCCATATCATCGAAATGCTATACGCAGAAACAGCGTGCATTATAACTGGAATACCAAGTGCCTACAACAGACCACTTCAATTGTATGCGGCTATTACTATGTCGTATTTCTTTATTACATGTGTAAATTTGATTCTCTTAATGGATTTTGTTTATTATTCAACAATAATTTAAAATACAATGATACTGTAGTTTTATATTATTTTAAAAAATTAGTCAAGAATTTTAAAAAGAAAACACAAAAGTGTAATAGATTATCACATGCGTTAGAGAAAACTGTAATAGGCAACGGCTTTTGTATTCAATCATATTCAAAAATGTACTTTTGGAAATGATGATTCGTAAAAATAATAATAATATGAAAAAATAATTTTTTGTACACTAAATTTGATTATTTTTCTTCCCTACTTCCTTCTCCTACTCCTTTTTTCCTTTCATACATCTACAATAACATTTATAAAAATTTATGATACTTTAAAAACGTAATAAAATAACATCTCAATATTTGTTATTTCAATAAAAATAAAAATAATACCTAACTGTATTTTAAAATACCTCCGATAAAACACCCATCCGAAAGCGGAAGCATACATATTGGTTTATAAATAAAAGGGTCTTCTTATCTCTATTTTCCTAAATCTACAAATACCAAAGAGATTTTCATAATTATTCTCTCTCTCTCTCTCTCTCTCTCTCTCTCTCTCTCTCTCTCTCTCTCTCTCTCTCTCTTTCTCCAATAGCTTCACCGTATACCAGTATTAGAGGTGAGCATTATCTCCAGATGTGGATTACATACCAGCCTACCAGATTTTTGTATCAGCGTGAGAGAGAGAGAGAGAGTGAGACTGTGAGAGAGAGAGTGAGAGAGACAGAGTGAGCGCAAGAGAAAGAGAGAGAGAGAGAGAGAACGAGAGAGAGAGAGAGAGAATGCGTTCACGCTATAATCCCTACCAGCACGAGTGCATGCAGTAGAGAGAGAGAGAGAGAAACTACGCCATCAGCAGCACAGCCTATCTCCCACACAAGTGCAAGAGAGAGAGAGAGAGAGAGAGCCCGCGCGATAACATAGTGCCTTATGAATGCGAGAGAGAGAGAGAGAGAGAAACTACGCCATCGACTGCTCCGGCTTCCATCCCCACGTGCGCTAGAGAGAGAGCATACGCTATACCATACCCTGTACGAGTGCGAGGGAGAGAGAAACTACACCATCGGCAGTACAGCCTGTCTCCCACACAAGTGCAAGAGAGAGAGAGCCCGCGCTATAACATAGTGCCTTATGAGTGCGAGAGAGAGAGAGAGAGAGAGAGAGAGAGACTATGCCATCGACTGCTCCGGCTTCCATCCCCACGTGCGCTAGAGAGAGAGCACACGCCATACCATACCCTGTACGAGTGCGAGGGCGAGAGAAACTACGCCAGCGTCAGTGTCGGCTTCCCTCTCCCGCGAACGCTAGAGAGAACGTACGCCATAACACACCCCCACATGAGTGCGAGAGAGACACCGTCTGAGTGAGGGTGGGGGCACCATAGACACCCTCCCGATGCGTTTGACCGAGACAGACAATCTGACGGGGCGCGAGTGGGGACTATAACCAATTATCACATGGGGGCGAGAGAGATAGCCATACGTGGTGGGGAGTGACGTCACCGTCTCGCCATAGGGGGGTATACTCTACTGCCATAACTATATCAATAAAATCAATACCAACAATCATTTTGCTTGGACCTGTCCTTTGTTTTAGCGACCATTATCCCCTGTCCATAAGTATAGGAATGGATATTTAACCCAAAAGCTCCCTTCGGTTCAACCTAAAAAAGTGGAGAGACTCGGACTGGATCAAATTCCAAACCTCCTCGAGGAGTTCTCACTTGACAAATTCTCTTCCACAGAATATAACCCCGAGAAAGGACACATGTGCGTGCTTTCTCCCACTTTCTTCCTTCTTGATTTCGACGAAGCGAGAACAAAATTAATTGTTCTCGCTGAATATGGTCGAGTGAAGTACTTAATTTCCTTTTAAAATTCAAATTACACAGTTAGACACGTCCTATTAGATAGTATTTTAAAAGTAATAAACGCTCATTTTACCAAGTGATTTTTAAATACATAATCATTGAAATCCAGACTCTGTATCCCTTCACCCTTATTATAAGCAAATTTAAAGCCTACTTTAAATTCTTGTGTTTTGGACAGCTAGTGCGAATAATTGTTTATAAATACTTTATGTAATAGATTATAAATACTGCATTCAATAGATTATAAATACTTTATACAATAGATTATAAATACTGTATTCATTAAATTATAAATACTTTATTCAATAGATTATTTTTGGATTTCAATAATTTTCGGTATGCTCGCTATTTTTGTAAATAGAATAAGAGAACTTTTCGAAAGCCGACGCGCCAACCAAGCTGCTTTTCCCTTAAGCAGTAAGTTTTGACTACTTAGTTCCAAAATCTAATGAGTTCTATATTGGGTCATATCTGGTATACTTGGAAAATTTCAGCCCGAAATTTGTCGGCCTTCAAAAGTTATGGCGACCAAAAAATTTGTCCTCATACGTACGTACAAATACACACATACACTAGGATGGTCCAAAATTTCCCGAATCTTAAAATTAAAAATGAGATATTTTATTCGCCGGTTGCTTAAAGTTAACATTAAGCGGTCTCTACCACCGCAAACAGAGTTTAGCATTTGATTTTAAGCACTTTCATTACATTAGATGAACTAAAAATAATTGTATGTTAATTTATCTAGCTACCAATTTTTTTACGTTTATTATAAGTTTATTAACAACTTCACTGCATTAGGCGAGCACAAAAATTTTTTTCTTTCTAAATAAAATTGTGTTTTAAAAATAATTGTAGATTGTCTAAATCAAAATCACAATGAATATTTGATACATTAATAAATGTTATTACGCACTTATAACATTATTTGCACCATATATTTGTACAAAGAGCGGAGAGCTTATTAAGGAGTTTAATTTTTTTAGATGTAATGTAAGACTATTTAAGCGATTTTGGGGTATGTTTAGGTTAGGGACAAATACTGACAAGTTAATGTTATACGATAACTATTATATTTTTTGAGCTTAGATTCGACTAGTGGCTACTTGGATTCAAACGGATGTCGAATCTCGATTCAGCGACCCCGAAAACATAGAGGTACTTTGGTTAGACTTCATTCCTAAACGTAGAAAAGTGTAATCTTAACAATTTGGGGTATTTTTTAAGGTTAGGAACGAACTCTGACTAGTTGTGAACAGAAGTTGTGGTGGTTAAACTGTATTACTCATCGTAGAAAAGTGTTATTTCAATGATTTGAAGTATTTTTAAGGTTAGGGACGAATAATGACCAGATAGGGTTTAGCAAACATTGAATTCGAATTCAGCACCGCCAAAAACGTATAAATTCGGTGATTTAATCTACAAAACAGTATTTTTTTGTTTCTAATCTATCTATATTGATCATCAAACAGAATTGTCCATATTGCAACCGCCATGATATTTTTTTTAAATCACCAGACGGTTTTCAATAGAGTTTTCAAATATGAAGATTTTGACACGATCTTTGATGTAAGAAAAGTATACGAAACAAATATTAATAACTACTTTCACATATATATATATATATATATAGAATAATTAAAACAGAGGTATTAAAAGATAGTTTATGTTATATTCTTTTAGACAGTATAATTTGTTTTTACATTTTTTTACTTCATATTTAGTAATTATGTAAAATTTAAAAAAAGTGCTAAGCGTATTCGTTGGCGTGCGAGCGATTTCGCTCTGAATCTTGAAGACTTTTGTATGAAACTGTCCATAAGGGAAATGAGATACTTACTCTATTAAGGCGTTATTAATTATACATTAGTTAATTACTCATTAATCTAGAACTTCGCATAGCTATTTTTTAAGTTATTTCTTTATTTTTATTTGAATAATCAACAATGAAGTATAGTTGCTCTATTCGGACCGCATGTCCCCTATTTGATCAAATTTTAAATTTAGCTAAATTTAAAAAAAGAACTTTTTTATTGCTTCATGTGTTAGAATTGTCAAAAGGCAACATAAATTCGTAAAGTACACGTCATTTTCTTTCGATTAGTGTATCTTACAATAACGTAAAAGTTTGTTTTTGTTAAAGAATTGCGAATATCCATTCGATTAGCGTATTTCGCTATTACTTTATAGTTAGTTTTTGTCAAGGAATTACAATTTTAAACTTAAACATTTTTAAATTTGAATACAAAATTTATTATAAATTTATAAATTAGATACGAAAAAAAGTGCACTTATTCATAAACAAGGCGTATTTTCCTTACAATTTATATATCTAACAATTACTTTGTTATTTTTGTGAACGAAATACGATTTTAAATGTTGAATATGTATCTTGTATGATCACATTTTGCGGTTACCATGACTTTTGAACGCCTTTATATTTTTCATTGGAATTTCCTAGGTTTATAAGTAACTAAGCATTGAACTGATTAAATTTTTATGAACGTAAAATCACTTTTATCAATGTAAATATTCATTAGCTAATTGTGCATATCTGTTTGAGAAAGCATTGTGCTAAGGCAGTTAGCTGCGGTATTTTGTAATACTTAAGCGTTCTATCATGATTAATCCGAAGAATATTTCAAACAGAATCATATGAACCTGCGAAAAGGCATTTTGTATGCCTCTGTAGGCTTTTACATTGTAATTGTTTTCTCATGTAAACTATTACTTATATAAATGTAATTTTGGCTTAAATAAATAAATAAATAAAGTATTGTAGTGCATAATTAATAACAAGCATTTGAAATTTTATATACATTATTGGGACCGGAACATCAACTATATATACATACTAGTATATAGTAGTCATGTAAAAATAATTGAAGTAGCCTCCTCTAACAGCTTCAAACATTGACCATTTGGTGCTGAATGTCGCTATATATAGATATACTCTATGTAGCAATGGAACCTTCTCTGACAGTTTGCGAAGCTCACCGTTCGGTGGAGTTCCGATCGCAACAGATTAAATTTAATTAACTTTTTTTTTAATTACATATATAACTAGGGAGTCGAATTACTATTGGGAGCGCTATTGCCATAAAAAAATTGCGCGTTTGAAGGATAAATTAAAAAATTTCTCGCATTGCAGTATACCTATATACGTACCCATTAATTACGCCATTTTGGCTTTGAGGTTTTGTTGCGATTATTTCTAGTTGAGTGGGGCCCTACTGAAATTTTTTTATAAGATCTTCCATGAGATCATATATGTGATCTTATGCAAGATCTTATATTATGTAACACAAATTGAGTAAATTTCTAAAAATTATTAAAATTTTGTAAATATTCGTTATTCATATAAATAATGCTATTTTTGGACATACCATCTGGATGATACCTCAAGTTTACGGGTCTCTAGACATGTTTTAAGCTGTTCTTAACATTTTAAAAAAAAAAATTGCATTTACATTACGTAAGATTTTATTTAAGAATTTACATAAAAATTTGCATTTACATTACGTAAGATTTTATTTAAGAATTTACATAAGAATTTGCACAAAAACTTACATAGAACTTACATCAGAACTGGTGTAACCTTTTAAGTAAGTCCTTATATAAGTTCTTATATAAAATCTTAAGCAAATTCTTATGTAAGTTCTTATGCAAATTCTTATGTAAGTTCTTATGCAAATTCTTATGTAAGTTCTTATGCAAATTCTTATGTAAGTTCTTATGCAAATTCTTATGTAAGTTCTTATGCAAATTCTTATGTAAGTTCTTATGCAAATTCTTATGTAAGTTCTTATGCAAATTCTTATGTAAGTTCTTATGCAAATTCTTATGTAAGTTCTTATGCAAATTCTTATGTAAGTTCTTATGCAAATTCTTATGTAAGTTCTTATGCAAATTCTTATGTAAGTTCTTATGCAAATTCTTATGTAAGTTCTTATGCAAATTCTTATGTAAGTTCTTATGCAAATTCTTATGTAAGTTCTTATGCAAATTCTTATGTAAGTTCTTATGCAAATTCTTATGTAAGTTCTTATGCAAATTCTTATGTAAGTTCTTATGCAAATTCTTATGTAAGTTCTTATGCAAATTCTTATGTAAGTTCTTATGCAAATTCTTATGTAAGTTCTTATGCAAATTCTTATGTAAGTTCTTATGCAAATTCTTATGTAAGTTCTTATGCAAATTCTTATGTAAGTTCTTATGCAAATTCTTATGTAAGTTCTTATGCAAATTCTTATGTAAGTTCTTATGCAAATTCTTATGTAAGTTCTTATGCAAATTCTTATGTAAGTTCTTATGCAAATTCTTATGTAAGTTCTTATGCAAATTCTTATGTAAATTCTTAAATAAGTTCTTACGTTATGTTCCTGAAAAAATGTAAAATATGGTAATTCGGCTCAAAATATGTCTAGCTCCCCTAAACTTGAGGCAACATAAAATGCAACATAAAATGCAATTAATCTAATGTCCAAACAAACTTCTATTCAGTTTTATTAAGGAATTATACACAATCGAAGCTTAGGCCTACTTTTCTCATAAGAAATCTAGTGTATAAAATAAGCTTTTATGCATATTATTTGTTACTTTATGCAGTTATCTTTTGTAACTTTATTAATTTGAACAATATAAGAATACGAAGTAGTGAATAAAAATGAGTATAAACCTATTGCTTTTTCGTCATTTCAATTTAAATTACTAAGCAGAATTGGGGTACTCCAGCTGACAATGTTATTTATATGACGCTCTCGAAAGTAAAGCTAAGAAAACGTTGCGCTGCGCTCTCAGGTAGGGAAACTTTGCTTAAGTATTTTTGATTGAAAAGTGGTTATGTTATTACATATTTCACTGTGTAAGTGCGAATAATAATGCAACGGATCATATGAAGGTTCATATAACTGATTTAAAGAAATTTTTCACCTATAAAAGTAACTTTTTAATAGTGACCAGAATCGTACCAAGGCTGATCGGTATGGAAATAACAATCACGTTTGCTTAGGTGACCGGCCATACCCCACTTTTTCCTTTGTAAGAGTAATTGTCGGAGGTACATTCTGTGAGAGAGAAGTTGTCAAGTGAGAACTCCTCGAGAAGGTTTGGAATTTGATCCAGTCCGAGTCTCTCCACTTTTTTAGGTTGAACCGAAGAGAGCTTTTGGGTTGAATGTCCATTCCTATACTTATGGATAGGGGATAATGGTCGCTTAAGAGGTTATCCTCTTCTACCAACTAGGAACAAAGGTTAGGGGAGACAAAGGACAGATCCAAGCATAATGGATTGTTGGTATTGATTTTATTGATATGGGTGCCGTCATTTAACAAAAGTAGGTTGTTGTTAGAGATAATAGTTTGAAGATGTTCGCTTATGGTACCGGCGTGATTGCTGCCCCATACATCATTGTGACCGTTGAAATTGCGACCTATATAAACGGAATTGGTGCTTGTATTTAGTATGCAGTTGAGTAATGAGTGTCATAGTTGTGTGAAAATATTGTGTGAAGGGGGTTTGTACATAGCGACAAGTGCATTTTGTGTTGTAGTGAAGGGTGATGTTTAAGTAACTACAAGAGACTCGAGTATTATGTGGATATTTGGGATCATTTCAATAAGAGAGAAATAGAAGATGTTTTTGATTTTAATAGCTATTCATCCACCTTTATTTATTTCTCTTTTTGTCTAGTGATAGTGAAGTTGCTGAAAGCCACGTGTGACTCGGAATCAGCTTCAGTTTCGATAAATATGATGGCGTCATAATTGCTGGCTATTGATTCCAGTTTTGCTCACCTTTGTTACTAAGGTTTACAGTTCCTTTAAAAGATTCGGAATGATTTTGTGTTTGAGTTACTGGCTATTTTGGAATTTGGTGAGAAAGTTTAGTGCCATACTTAGAATTGAATTATTTTCAGGAATGCCGGACTGAGAGATAAGTGGTAGAATTAAAGAGCATATTATTTCTCTATTAGAATTGTGACAGAGTCAGTGACACTGTGAAGAGTTTCAAAGTATTGATAGCTCTTAGTAGGACAGAATGAATTGAGAGAAGGACGGCAAGGAGGAGAGCTACCTGTATGAGAGATGGGTGTGGAGTGCCGATCTGGAAAGAAGTTGGATTGATCTGTTTAGATTTGAGTTGGTAATGCCAGTTGGGCGTGAGATTGAGTTTGGCTGGAACCAGGGTGTAAGTTAAGTAGAGGACGACGACAAGAGGATGAACGTTTTGAGTTTCTGAGGTTATTATTTATTTGAAGCCTGTCGCCATCAAACACTTCGCGTAATTCTGAATTTATTAGACGGCTTATTAGAAGGCTTCGGTAATTACTTTTAAGCTATATATATATATATATATATATATATATATATATATATATATATATATATATACCCCATTAGCCAGATGTATGGCAAATTGTTAGCAATTTGACATGCACGTTTTGCTCACGATCAAGTCAATTATGAGGACAAAGTGAAGGCAAAATTACAACAACTATTGCTCATGATGTGCTGGCGTATCATAGCCATAAATTGACATCATATTGTCTTCATATTTCTCGATTTTTATGTTACACAAATTTCCATCAATATGCTGTTATTAATTTTCTCCCTATCTCTCTCGCACTGTCGCATATTATATGAGTAATTTTATTGAATATTATGTGAATAATATTAAAAAAAAATAATATAATATATTAATAATATTGAAAACAAGTTGAAAGCAAATTGATGTACAAAACTTGCATCAACAGTTATACATCAAATGTAAGTAAATCTGCGTCCGTATATGGCAGCAATTTGGTGGCAAGCATTTGCAGTCAATTTTACGGCACATTGACATCAGTCCTTGATATTCGTCATTTCTTGAGCGCAAGTTGGAAGCAAATTGTTAACAAACATTGCACAACAACTATTGCCGCGACTTTGCCATGGCAAGCCTGGCTAATGGGATATATATATATATATATATATATATATATATATATATATATATATATATATATATATATATATATCTTAAAAGTAATTACCGAAACCTGTCGCCATCAAACATTTCGCGTAATTCTGAATTTATTAGACAATAATTACTTTAAAATTTAATTATATCTAATCCTATGAGACTTTAAAGTACATCATACTATATGTTCTAATTAATTCAAAAATTTTTTTTTAAATTTATCTGTCCACGGGAGTATTACAAATGCGCCAACTTTTAGAGTTTTAAAATCCCAGTTCAATATATATCTGTTACTGTTACTATAATGGCTATGGTTCTCTAACATGAGATGCTGATACGCCATATTGACATTCAATTTATCGTATTGTAATGAGTACATCAGCTTAGTAGCATCATCTAATCTATGGGTCGGAGTTATTTAGTTCGAACTTCAGACAATTACGTAAGTGAGCAACCCGGCTTTTATTCGCTGTTAAAGTGAAAAGTAGATAAAGTGAAGATATATATAGATAATTATTTTGCCTAATTATAACTTACTAATTCTTAATATAATGATATAGTTGTTCTTAATATAATAACTTATTCTGATTTTGTTTAATATTCACTCGTCCTAATTATAATCATATAATGTTATATGGGATGATTGTAAAAAAAACGGTAGTTTTAAAGTCGCCAATACCACTGACTAGAAAGGAAATATTATTCCTGTCTGGTAAACGTTTGAAGTTCTTGAATACGATTGATTTGAACATCTTAAACACAAAACAAAGACAACTATAATGCTATATTTTTAATATACATATCTTTGTTTTGTGTTTAATATGTTCAAATGCATCGTATTCAAGAACTTCAAACGTTTACCAGACCGTAATAATATTTCCTTTCTAGTCAGTGGTATTGGCGACACTAAAACTACCGTTTTCTTGACAATCATCCCATATAACATTATATGATTATAATTAAGTCGAGTGAATATTAAACAAAATCAGAATAAATTATTATATTAAGAACAACTATATGATTATATTAAGAATTAGTAAGTTATAATTAGGCAAAATAATTAACTAATCAATTTTGCGTGTATTATCTTCACTTTATCTCTATGAAAATTAATCACGGCATTAAATTAATTACTTTAACGTTTTATTAGCAAATTAGCCAATATTTTAAGATTTTCGGATCGGTAAGGAAGGAACGATAAAATTTGACTTTTGCACCCATATTCGGATACATTATCATGCAAATATCGCCCTTACGGTAAATTGGATAGGTGTATTACGTTTGGAAATAATTAACAACATTATCGCAGTTATCAGTCTCATAATAAATTCAAAGGCTTCTATTTATGAGTAATATCCTGCAGACAATTTTTGAGTATGTAAAAGAGTACTTAAAGTTATTATTGTATTTATTATGCATAGAAAATCACTGCCTGCGCAATGTACACATACACATAACATGAATCTTTACGAACGTTTTGCATATACTGCATATATAATAAATTTGTGTTGGCACTTTGATTCTCTCACAACCGTGTTTCGGTGTTTTCGCCATGTGTAGGCGCTGAAGTCTACGCGAACCCTGCTGTCCCTGTACTCTGTAGCCCATGGTCGTATACCCAGTTCTACCTGAAATTATAAATGGCGGTAAACTCTTCCAGGCCCACGCACGTGTACCGGTGTACTAGGAATATATCGAAGATCTAATACAAGAATTCGTAAGTAATTATAAAAATACTGCATAAATTAATAAATGCAAACGAAAAAAACGACGCGATGCTGAGAAGAAATCTTCGTGCAGACTGGACGGAGTGTAAATCGCCTGTTGATAGCAGCTGCAACAACAAGATAGAGCGGGAAGAAGCTAGCTGCGATAATGTAAGTTTAATCGTTAAATAAATATTGCTCTCTCTCTCTCGCTCTCTCTCTCTCTCTCTCTCCATCTCTCTCTCTCTGTCTCTCTCTGCGTGATGCACTTTGCGTGATGCACTTCGAGTGCCAACTGCAGGTTATGAGGGCCATATAGTGTGCTCGATAGTTTTTGATAGGTATTTAGATGTGCTTATTATTTGTAGACCCTAATTAGGTACTTATAATAATATTCCAATAAAAAAAAACTTTTTAAAAGGTAAAAATGCAGCAAGTATGATACGTTTTTCAAACTCAAAATTATTTCTACGAAACATTAAACTAATAAAATTTACTTATCTTTGAGCTTTATAATAATTAAACGTGATTTCAATTTATGAAAATATCTAACCATAATATTCGTCAAACAATTGTTTCAAACTGGGATCAGATGTAGGATCTTTTCTTCGTAAAATTATTGAGGATTATTTTCAGGTTGATATTCGAGCCTCATTATACTCGTAGTTATATACACTACTTGTCGGAAAAATTGTTGAACTTACACAATAGTTTGTCAGTGTATTCATGATGATCCAACTGTTTACATATTATTTTAAACTTGAAACAGAACTTAAACGAGTGTAAATAATAAATCCCTAAACACAAAACGCATAATATAACCCAATTAACCTAAGTTCGAGCAATTTGCAATAAAATACAAGCTTGCTTGGATTGTAGTCGATTTAAGGTTCAACGTCTAAATATGCTTATTAGTTACATACGGTGTCTAAGAGGTTTTCATATCATTATAATAATTCATATACTCGTATATATCTATTTTTCAGCACTGCCTGTCAAAAACGGAAGTGTTTCACATTGTTGCATCCCCCCGCAGAATAATAAAGTAGTAGAATAATTAATTCTTAAACTTTGTACTTATTCATTATTATAATTAAAGCTAATTAATAAATTATCTATTTAAAATTGATTCCAGATGTATTTTTTGATAAAATTCCCTACAGTACACGTGCTTTGTATGCAGTCTTGGAGTATTTCATAAAATATTCGTCAAGGTCAATTGGTTTTCAAATATTGAATGAAATATTCAGATAAACCGCCAAATTTTGGACATGTTCCACGAAAGATTCAGTAAAGCCGTTTGATCTTGGAAATATTACAGAAATATTTCTGTAATATTTCAAGAAAGATTTAGTAATACCATTTGATCTCGGAAATATTACAGAAATATTTCTGAAACATTTCATGTAATATACCACTACACATTTCTAAAATATTTCAGTAATATTTCACGAAAGATTCAGTAAAACCGTTTGATCTTGGAAATATTACAGAAATATTTCTGAAACATTTCAAGTAATGTTACGATAAACACTTCAGAAATATTTCTGTAATATTTCACGAAAGATTCAGTAAAGCAATTTTATCTTGGAAATATTACAGAAATATTTCTGAACCATTTCATGTAATATTCCGCTACACATTTCTGGAATATTTCAGTAATATTTCACGAAAGATTCAGTAAATCCGTTTGATCTTGGAAATATTTCAGAAATATTTCTGAAACATTTCGTGTAATGTTACGCTAAACAGTTATGAAATATTTCTGTAATATTTCAAGAAAGATTCAGTAATGCCATTTGTTCTTGGAAATATTACAGAAATGCCCCGTAAAAGCGGACATAACAATATTACAGTAATATTTCATTGAAATATTTCTGTAATATTCCAAATCTGACAAGAAATATTACAGTTATATTTAGGAAATATTTCAGGCTGTGTGGGTAATAAATTATCTTTTAACACAAATAGTATAGCTTATTTGTATTTAATATTTTGCTAAAGAAGCCATGCTTTACGAAATAATTAGACAAAAACAATAAAATCGATTACAAATACATATGTATATGTATGTGCATTCATTCATATTCGTATTCGTATGAGTGGGAGTTGACCGTCGGCCCCTTTTGGGGATATGCCAATCCAGTACTCAAGCAATGCCCATTGTAATTTTACCCCTCCATACACCTTAGTTTCCTTTTCCCTGATGTTATCCTTACATTTATTATCTTGTCTATTTTTGACCTGTCATTTTACCTGTAATTTTCTGTCTTTTACCCTATATCCAGTTACAGATTCTCTTCTACTCAGCCCCCACCCCCCCCCCACCCCCCGTTGCCCGGTGCAGATCTACGGCAGACACCTCGTATAGGAATCTTCCGCGATCGCAGATCGTACCGGGCGCACTATTGGAAACTCGGTATTTGGTGTACCAGTCGGGCCGCACGCCGCAGACCGCGTGGCAAACTAATTCAATATATTATGGTTATGTATTTTTAAAAAAATATCTTTTATTTCTTATATGTCGAGATCGGCTGTCGTTTCTTATCAAACAAAGTTAATTTTTTTCGTTTTTGATGAAGATTTGAAATCAAAGAGTTTTGATAATTAATTTTGTCAATTAATTTTTATCGATTTTTCTTTATAAACATAAACTTATAATTTTTTGCTTCCTAAAATAAAAAAAAAGACATATTGGAAACATATTTCAGGATGTGTGAAATAAAAATACACTATTTTAATAGGGTATGATCCTTAAGAACTTTAAATATGATTTTTAGCTGAAAAAGAAGAAATACGCAGTTAATAATTTTGTAAATAACAATTCTCACAAGTATATGTATTATTTCAATACAGTTCACCTTAAAAAAGTTCCCTTCGCAATAATATCTCTTAGATAATTAATTGACCCCCACCTTTAGTTTCCTGCGCGCAGACTTCTGGTCACTTAAAATTAAACTATCAAGATTTACAGGTTTTGAACTACTTATAATATGTTTGGAGTTAGCCCTGTTCCCGCGTATTCTAAGGAACTGGCGGACAATCCCAATCTTGCCTTAGTTTACACACGAGCGAAGGATGAGGATTCCAATAAGGTTGCAGAAAGAACGCAGCAAAGCTACTATACTATTTCGGTATTTATTTGTACACTATTTACAGACGCCGGAGCGCACGCCATAGCTATGGCGGTAGAAGCGCTCTGGGCTGGCGGCAGCAGGCAACTGCCGCTGGGCGGAAATTCTGTCCGACTAGAGCTCTGTTCTCGGCACCAGGACTGGCTTCCGCGGATGTCGCTGGCGCTCGTCGCTAGCCCTAGCCAGCTGGTTACTTGGCGGGGCGACGGGGGGCGCCACATATGTATCTTTATAGGGTGATGCTATACAAACTTCCTATTTTTTACTTGCACCATTATCTGAAGCAATGCACCATTTCTGAAAACAAAAAACTAATGAAAATTCACATTTTTTCCCATTAGTCGTATAATACTTATATTTTAAACGTATTTTAGGGTATTCCAAATAGGATCATCCTATAGAGGCATAAATTACAACTGATTTAATCCCTGGAGGACCTTACTTAATATTCATGGCTAATCAAGAGGCTGCGCGCAGGATCTGAAAACACAAAATTGAGTAAGACCGGGTTCAACTTAAAGTTTGTTAATATACGAAAACATTTAAGTAGTTTACCTCATTCATATCTATAACATTCTTACTTACTCAAATAACTATTTCGACATAAAATATGTCATTATACACTCTTATAACCTGAAAAATTGATGTCACATAAGTATAATGTAAGAAAATAGCTATACAAACAAAGTGTGAATAATTCACATATACCACAATTCCAGACTAACCTTTCAGAGTCTTGTAATTTCCTTAGTAAAATGTCCTTCTATGTAAAGTTTCTCTAGAAAACAGGTATTATTTACTGCTAGGATTTACCTTATTTATGTTGGTTTTTCTGGAAATAAAAATAGACACAAATAACTCATATCTTTTAGATGCCCAGTAATTAGTAATTACGCTCTGATGCTTATCTCATTTAATGAATTTGTTATGATGATACACCGTTTTCCATATGCTCTTTATATTGTCAACAAAATATTTAACAGTTGATAGAAGTAAGCTCGGAATTGTCCGCATTTATAAAACAGCACGGCGGTCCTCGATCAACTTTAATTTAAAAACTAGCAAAAACGCTCGCTTCGCTCGCGAATGATATGTTTGATCGTCATAATATTTTTTACCAAATGTAATCAAATAAAATACACATTGCATGATAAAATATATTTTAAATTCGAATTGTTTTAGTATGACAATCTTTAGTAATGTATACCAAATTTCATAAGAAATTGTATACCAAATTTCATATTATATTTTATAATGTTATGGCATATATAAAGTAACATTTATTATACAACAATTATTTATGTGAATATTATTATATTGATAATATTATGGATTTTTAATATATAATTAATCATTATGAGAAAAATATAATTATTATTATTGATGACAATTAATATTTAAAATATTTCATGAAATATTCGTCAAGTAAAATGTCAATAATAAGTATTTAACGTGTAATTTGCTACGTATGTAATTGTGTAAAAATCGCACGATAATCGCGCATTTCATTTTAAATAAAACCAAATTCTTCAAAATACAAAATTAGTCGACGGGGTGGTTAATTTATGTGTTACCATCTGAATGATGACGTTTCAATTATGCCTGGCTACCTTGCTTACTAATTTTGTATTTTAAATAGTTTTATTTTATTTAGAAATTTATTTTAGATGAATCATGCGATCATTCCACAAACATTATATAATTTTAGCGTGATTACTCTACTAATAAAACACATGTAGTTAATTATGTATTTTTTCCAGTAAAATAATCATTAAACCTATCACTTAATTACCGTATTAGAAGCTTTTTACAGAAGCTTGGAGTGCGTTGTTGCACGGTTTGCGAGATCAAATGTAACATAAATGTTGATATAATATATAATTTTATTTTGTAATGAAAATATACGATCATTAATGAAATCATATATAGTACAATCCTTGTGACGTAATAATAAAATATAAAAACAATATAATATCATAATACGACATTAAAATAACTGGATTTTATAGTTAAAAATAAAATTTAAATATTATAAACAGGGTAAACATTTCTAAATGTTTTAATCACGTGTTTAATCATATGCACAATCATATGCATAATCCATACTTTTTACGTTTTTTCTTGCAAGATTTTTACGGGAAATCCTGTAGAATTCATTTCTGAATTTATTTCCATAAAAACTTGCAAACAAGGAAAATAATCAATTGAATTTGAGGTGTATATATATATGTACCATATATTGCATATAATTGTGTCGTGATCTTTCGTTGCATCGAATTTATTTAATATCTAATACAAATAATTTGATTGAATAATTATCCATTTATTTTTATGATTTACTTACCGTCCAATTATATATTCTATATTTAGTTCTAGGACAATCAAGTGAATATAAAAACAAAAATTATAAAAAATTATGTAGATTATTTTGTATATAATAGGTCATGTGTCTATGATATTTGTCAATTATATAAAATATTCAACAAATCAAAGCAAAATAGAGACTACTAATCAAAATCACATAAATTATATTATTTTATTCAATTAATCAAATTTTTTATATGATTAAATCTATCAAATATAAAGACAATTGTTTACCTGTCAAAATTAGAATGATGCACATTAGATGTATAAGCAATAAAATTCTCTTAGTATCCTATACATTTTTAATTTACAGGTGTCCATAATGAATATACAATTTTCGTATATATTTATTATTTTATTTACTTTATTACATACTTGTGTGCGTAATTATAAACTTAAATTAATATATCTAATAATTCATCATTATATTATATAAAAATATATATACAAAAATACGTGTTTAATAGCAACACAGGCAACAAAAATCTAACTAGTTTTCTATGATTAAAATAAAGCTCTTTTTGTCTACTTTTATTGACATTTTTTACATTTTCTCCAGCATCAAAACTAACATAGTAGTAATATGAAGTAGAGGTACCATTTTATATTAAAATAACGCATATTCGAAGTAAAATAGCCCGTATCTAGATAACCAGGGCGCATTTGAACAAACTACGACGGCAGGGCTTCATTTTTGGGTACTATTGAAAATCGTTTTCCACAGGTGGGACACTCTCCTTATAAATATAAGAAGCCAATTTTATATACTTTATCAATAATTAATTTAAAAAATTAAACATGTATAAATGATAATCAAATTTTTATTCCATGTGACAATATTAATAACACATTCATTACAATACGTTTTCAACTATTTTTAATAGTCTAATAATATATGTTGGATTGTGACTAATGTAACTTTCTATAAAATTTACAGCAGTCTCAACCGTTTTTTAAAATTCAAAATTTTCTTGTATTCTTTTAAATATTTTTTTATGAGTTAGTATTTTCGTCACAAGTTCTGCATAATGAGTACAATTAACTGCAAGGTAAATAACAAAATTTTAAATTAACTTTATTTTTTTTCGAATAATAAGGCAATGAGATATAACTAACAAGGAGTGGGAACACCCTCCCGGAAATTAAATTCGGTCAGATTTGGAAGGTGTTTTCTGGTACCCAAAAATAAAGCTTATTACCCGTAATTCATTCTAATGGGCCCTTGTTCTCGAGATATGAGGTAATTTACTCGAAATATTCATTATTTTATTTTAATGAATAAAGGTACCTATATTCTTCTAACAATAACTCTACAAGTTTTTATTATCGATAAATGACGAAAAATATAATAACAAGTAGGTAAAAAAAATTTAATTTAAGCTCTGTAACGAATAAAAATATTAATATGACGAAAAGTTATTTACAATTGCCTCATATCTCGAGATCAAGAGCCCATTAGAATGAATTACGGGTACTATTAGGCTACATTTTTGGGTACCAGAAAGCACCTTCCAAAGTCTAACAGAATTTCATTTCCCGGATGGCGTGCGTTGTCCTTGTAAGATAACCTTAAGGTGATGCGTTAGACTTACTTTACCGATCGAGGCAAACCAAAATAAAATTTTCGAAATCAGAATCGATTTTCTTTTTAGGGATCGCTTTATATAGACTGAATAAATAGCGGAACACTGAAAATTTGAGTTAAATCATTCTATTTCTCAATAGAAAAGCGAGATATGCTTCATTAACTTCGTTATTTATTTGTGACGCGAGCTTCAAGCTATACGTGTTAAACATACGGCGTAAATTACTTCGTAATACATATAAGAATACATTAAATAGCAGCCAAAAAGGTAGTGCCATTTCAAACACTAGTTATTGCAACTGTCTCGCTATAGCTCGTGTCTTTATGTATAAGCACTATTTTCAACATATTATAATAGCCCCTAAAGTTGGTTTAAAGTACTTATTTTTTTTATACAAAAACAATTAACGGACGTATATAAAAATAAATATTTTATTTTTATTTTTTAATATGATTTATCATAAATTTATTATCGAATAGAATAGGAAATTGTTGATTACCAACTTTAAATATAAAATTGATTCTTTCATTCATTGTTTTCCCTTATTTAAAGTTTTGCCTCGTATTATTAAGATATCTGTAAAGAATATATTTTAGTCAAAGTTTGAAGAAAATACATTCTTTAGATCGTTTACTAAAAACCAGTAATAATTGTACTTAGCTTCTTTTAAGTTTTTAATTTCCAGTTAAACTAATGTTAAAAAATTCATAAATAGTTGTTAGGATCACTATCATTTACTTTTATAGTTTCTTGATTTTTCTATAATTTACTTCTTGTAGACGATGTCCAGGTGTCAGGATGACTCCCAGGTCGACGGGACATCGTCTACAAGGAAGAACACCAGGTAAATATCGAATATACCGAAAAAAACCTGCAACTTCCTGTAGACGATGTCCAGGTGTCAGGATGACTCCCAGGTCGACGGGACATCGTCTACAATGAAGAACACCAGGTAAATATCGAATATACTGAAAGAAACCTGCAACTTCCTGTAGACGATGTCCAGGTATCAGGATGACTCCCAGGTCGACGGAACATCGTCTACAAGGAAGAACACCAGGTAAATATATCAAATGCATCAAATGGATTTCCAGAATTTCCGTTATTGATGTCCAAGTATGTGCTTTTGTTCGCTTCCATCAAACATGATTATATCTCAAATAATTTTCTCCAGCATCAGTCATATATCGACCAACATCTGACTTTTTTGTATCTCAGATACATATGCAAATCATTTTATGTTATGTATATATTTCAAAAACATATGTTTTATTATAATTTTTATATATATATATATATATATATATATATATATATATATATATATATATATATATATTGCTAAATTGTATGTTTGTACGTCCGTACGTACGTACGCTTGTTTACTAACTTTGTAACTTAAAATAATAAAAAAGTATATATGGTAAAATTTTTTTAATGACATGTCACGATGTGTTGACTTATGGCAATTACATTTATAAGAAATAAATCATTATCACAAAATATTTTTTACGGAAATTAGGGATTTTTACAGAAGACTCATTTTTCCAAATAAAGAACATTAATATAATGTAGATAGAAGATAGATAGATGTAGATAGATAGATAGAAGAAGATAGATAGATAGATAGAAGTTACCATCTCCGATTTTTTAAGGATATCATACCTTGATCATTTACTAACAATTTAAACCAAAAATAAAAATATTATGTCGAGCCCCTTGTGAGAAAAAAATATTTTAATTTTTTAAACGAATTAGCATTTTGCGAAAACAAAACAATAAATCTATTGTATATTTCAAATATAATACTTTTATTCACATCTCTCTCTCTCTCTTTCTCTCTCTCTCTCTCTATATATATATAATACACTTGTAAAATAAATTGATAATACTTTTATAGCACACTAACCTCAAAATGACAACTTTATTGTCGATTTTGAGGTTGTTGTGGTATAAAATATCGTATGAGACTGTTGTGAGAGATGGTTTTCTACCTTGCTCGAGGGTTTTCGCACGAGCGAAGCGAGTGTCATAATATACAGTGTCATAATATACTATTAATTTAGTGAAGAAGGCTAGAAGAACAATGTTATATTTTTGATATGCTGAAACGTACTTTAAACCACCTGTACCACATATCGCCCGCAATATGTCCACTTTATCTAATATTTTTTTATGTGAATTCGCATTGAAAGCCGGACTTCTATGTTATTTACCGTTGAACATTACATTTCTCTGTCCATTTTAAAGCTATCTCTTCTTTCTTCTGGAAGCTTAATGGAAAGATTACAGTAAGCTTTCTTCAGATAATAAAAAGTTATATTTTTTACAATCTTCCAAACAGCTTCCCGTATCCTTCCAATAAATATTCCTTTTAAACCTTACTAGAATCTTTCATGAAATACTTAGGTAAGGTATAATGAAACGATTCCGAAATCTAGCATGAATTTCTCCTGGAAGCATAATGGAAAGATTACAGTAAGCTTCATTTAGATAATAAAAAGTTATATTTGTTACAATCTTCCAAACAGCTTCCCTTATCCTTCCAATAAATATTCCTTTTAACCTTACTAGAATCTTTCATGAAATACTTAGGTAAGGTATAATGAAACGATTCCGAAATCTAACATGAATTTCTTCTGGAAGCTTAATGGAAAGATTACAGAAGCTTTCTTGAGATAATAAAAAGTTATATTTTTACACTCTTCACAAACAGCTTCCCGTATCCTTCCAATAAATATTCCTTCAAACCTTACTAGAATCTTTCATGAAATACTTAGGTAAGGTATAATGAAGCGATTCCGAAATCTAACATGAATTTCTCCTGGAAGCTTAATGGAAAGACTACGGCAAGTTTTCTTGAGATATTAAAAAGTTTTATTTTTACAATCTTCCAAAAAGCTTCGCGTATCCTGCCAAAAAATATTCCTTTAAAACTTACTAGAAACTTTCATGAAAGATTATAGTAAGGTATAATGGAAGGATTCTGAAATCTAACATGGATTTCTCCTGAAAAGTTGATGGAAAGATTACAGTGAGCTTTCTTAACAGATTGAAAATTTTATGTTTTGCCAGCTTAATTGACAAGAAATATTGCATTCGGGTCACTAGGTTTTTCAGCCTTGAAAACGGCCGGTTTTGCGTTTTTTCAAACATTAAATTATTTATATCTCGAAAACGGTCAACTTTCAGAAAAAATAACATGATACCTTTTTTGTTTAATACGACCCAGTATACCTAAAAAAAAGTATTAAGGTAAAAAAAAAACAATTTCTGCAATTAGTTTAAAAAAAATTTGTTTAAACAAATTTGCATAAGATTTTCATCCGGCAAACTGTTGATCCTTATTCAGGGGCATATCCCGAAGGTAAATCCGCAAAAAAATTGAATGGGAAATTTTTTTCCTACGAACGCGAGGTTTTCGCCTTGTCTAGATCGGTTCTTCTGCTCAGTCGTCGATATTATCATAACAAATAAAAATATTCATAAATAAACATTGTTATGATAATATCTAATGTTATTTTAATAAAAAAATTCTTTTTTTCAAAATGCATATTTTTATTATTTATGTCTAAAAATCTCTGTAACCTTACCTTAAGTCAATAAATTTGGCCACAGTTTAGTTGGGAATAAAGTTCTATATGCAACACGGGAATAAAGTCGAGTGTACCCTGAAATGATTACTGCCCGAGCAAAGCGAGGCCCACCCTCGATACTAATTTTCGACTTTATTCCCTTGTTACATAATGTACTATTTTCTACAAGTATAAAAAAATGACATTTTCTATGCTTGCAAATCGAATGGAAAATTGGGCATTCCGAAAAAGGCATGCATGAAAAAGGACCTACTGACACACTATATTAAAAAAATACGATGTGTAACGCGGATAGAAAGGTTTTTTTCAGATTCGGAAGTTGATTTGAACACTAGTGCTCGTCTCGGGCGCCTTCGGCGCCCTCGACTTCCGCGTGCCATGCCCATTTATCATTCTCGCCTAGAAAAAGCCAACCCCCCCCTAATTGTACAATGTACTATTATGTTTTAACAGCTTAACTGGAATTTTCCAAAAAACGTTCCGTCTCCTTCCAATAAATATTCCAATAAATCTAACTAGAACCTTTCATGAAAGAATACACTAAGCACTCTCGAATACGAGAGTCTTCGAAATTTACCATGGACGTTTCCTGGAAGGTTAGTGTAAAGATTACGCTGAGCATTCTTGACAAATTGATAAATTTTATATTTTACAAGTCAGCCCGAAATTTTGCAAACGCTCTCCGTATTCTTCCAAGAAATATTCCATTATAAATCTTACCAGATCCTTGCGTGAAATATTGGAGTAAGCAAAACCGGAGGGTTTCCAAAATATGATATGGATCACTTTTTGAAGGTTACCAGCATGCTTACGCTGATCTTTTACAAACCCTCTTGTATCTTTCCATGAAATATTCTATTAAAAACTTATCATAATCTTTTATGAAAGATTTTGGGAAGCTTTGCGTTAATGTTTTTGAAGTAAAACATGGATTCTTGTATTTTATAGTTTATCAGTTTTTTTTTAATCTTAATTACGAAAAAGGATGAAAAAGATGTATGAAGTGTCACAAAGTGTTATAAATCATGTTCCATCTGCAACAGTAACTCACACTTTTATCATAATTGCAACACACTTTATCACGGATTCATCACATTGCCCATTTCCAATAGGGTTGTGGTGGAAATGGCTACTAGGATGATCAGACTATATATAAGCTATTATAAAAATTGAAAAATTTTGTCTACAATATTTGAAAATTAAGCTTGCTTGTGATGTTTCAAAATGATCTCTGTTAAAAATTACGGGAAACTTGTTAAGTTTTTCTATATATATATAATATTTATACTTATTGATTTTATACTCACCTTTTGTAATTATCATAAAGAATGTATACAATCTTTTTTTAATAATTTTGAGTTTAAACACTTAACCGAAAATGTGATTTTGCTGTCCTTGCAATACTATGTCCTCCGTATTCATATTATGAATATTCGGTTGAATTTTCAAAAGCTTTCATTATTAACTCTCGGAGAAAAATGCGTTTAAAAATGTAACTATAGCTAGTTGTATATTTACAAACCCATTTTTCTTCGATAGCTAATAATGAAAGCTTTTGAAAATTTAACTGAAGGTGCCTGGTAAGAATATAGAGGACATAGTTCGGCGTTTTTTTTAGAAATAATTTTATTGCAGAGAACAAAAAATATAAACGTGATGTCGGTAAGATAGCGATTTTTATTTTACTTTTACATCTCCTTACTTATTTTACACGATTTTCCTTGCATTGTAATTAAGTATATCTGTGGGTTCCCGGAAAAACGACTTAAGTCCACTTTTCATGTTTTTTCAGATATTAAGGTTTAAAGTTTTTAATTTCCATTTAAACTAATGTTAAAAACATAAATAGTAAATATGAATACTTATTTTTACACTTTCTGGATTTTTTGCATTTTAATATAAAAATATGCTGTGTAATAAGATACTCACATAGCATGAAAAATTCCCAGCGAAATATTCAAGAAAGATTCAATTAAAAGCTTCTCGTAAGCTTTACGTAAGTAATATCAAACTTTTAGTACTATTACTTAGGAATATTCCCTTAAAGATTCCTGCGATATTTACGTGAGAAATCATGCAATATTCAAAAGTCGCAATTATGAAATATTATATGTAATCTTACAAAATGCTTCCAGGAAGATTGCATGAAAGTTTCAAATATCAAGACAAGAATATTTCATGAATGCTTATCTGGAATCTTGCAAAAAGTATTCCGTACCCTTCTAAGAGATATTCCTTTTTCATCTCACTAGAATCTTTCATGAAAAATTGCTGTAAGAAATGCCGGAAGGTTTCTGAAATATAACATGGATTTCTCTTAGAAAGTTAATAGAAAGATTACGGTGGGCTTTCTTGACATATTAAAAGATTATGTTTTTATAATCATCCAAAAAGCTTCCCGTACCATTCCAAGAAATAATCCTTTGAATCTTGACAAATAAAAATTCGTTTGTTTAATAAAAAATGACTGCGATATTTTCGAGATATCTAAAGCAATCAAAACTAAAAAAAATATAACCTCAAATATGTTGAAAGATAAAAAACCTTATTATAGTCTCCGCAAAGAGCTTACCCAAGAAATGTGGAAAGCTACCGTTTCAAGCTCAATTTATTTTAAAGACTATTCCACCATATGTTTCCAAAATATCACCGTTTAAAAAGTGTCATTTTGTGTATAACTGCAATAAGAAGGAAGAAAGCTTTTATACATAATTTCGTGTCAGAGAAGTTACGTAATTTTTTACGGTTCCGTTTTTTTTAACAAAATAATTCTTTAAAAAAAAAGAAACATAAAAACGATGTTTTTGTGTATTACAGAAGAAGGAAAATGACTTTTTTTAAATTTAATTTGAAAAAGATAGGAAATATTATATGTTCTTTCCAATGCATTTAAACTGAATCGATAATACTATTGTAACATATGAAAAAATAACTCGAAAAACTAATTTCAAAAATCAATAAACCGCTATAAAATTAAAAAAAACATAAACATTATTTTTAAGCCCCCTTTCTTAAAAAATACAAAAACAATGAGTCCTGAAGCATTATATTTACTGGGGATTACTCGATATAAAGGAATACATACATACATACATACATATACTCTTTAAATCAGGAAGAGTGATTTTCTTACTCTTTTAAAGAGTGACGAGCTAAATCACTCAGCTTTGAGTGACTTTTCCGCATACTTCACTCGAACAACATGAATGGTGCTAATCACTCGTTTATCTCGAGTCATCTAGTATCACGGAGAGAAGTTTTCTAGTAGAAGGAACATGCCGCGCAGCGGCTGAAAAGAGCTTGACGCTCATCACCGCGTGGCGGCGTGCCGTACGAGAATTAGGCAGTGATCGTCGCTGGTAAAGACAATGACGCCGCGGTAGGACATTTCTCGGTGGATGTAACGGTGTTTTCCCGTGACAGGCATCGAGTAAAGCAGTGAAGGCGATCACTTGTTTTTCTCTCGGCACGCGCGCAACGCACGACGCTCACCGCATTATGCACATAATACGTATAAGCGAGGCATGTGGCCCACAAATTCTTGAGTAATAAGATATGTAGCTCATGCCGCTTTAACAATTTATGTGGCTCATATCCTACAAATTCCTTAACATTAACTTTAATTTTTATAAACTTTATTTTAAAAATAATAAAATATATTTAGATCCATTAAAAGATGCCTTCTATCTTACTTCTATTTTTAAACTTAGTAATATCGAAGCTTCATTTCAATGGTTATAAATTAATAAAACTCTTTATTGTACATTTAACTTTTACAATTAAATATCATGCAGCTCTAAATGAATATATATATATATATATATATATATATATATATATATATATATATATATATATATATACCTCATTAGCCAAATGTATTGTAAATTGTTAGCAATTTGACATACACGTTTTGCTATCGATTTCCTTAAGTTTGATGTAAAAGTGCGTCCGTATATGCTGGAAATCTTGTATCAAGTAATGAAGTAAATTATGAGGGCCAACTGAAGGCAAAATTACAACAACCATTGCTCATGATGTGCAGGCGTATCATAGGCATAAATTGCCATCATATTGTCGTCACATTTCTCGATTTTTATGTTACACAAATTTCCATCAATATGCTGTTATTAATTTCCTCCCTCTCTCTCTCGCACTGTCGCATATACGAGTAATTTTATTGAATATTATGTGAATATTGAAAATAAAATAATATAATATATTAATAATATTGAAAACAAGTTGAAATCAAATTGATGTACAAAACTTGCAGCAATAGTTATACATCAAATATAAGTAAATCTGCGTCTGTATATGGCAGCAATTTGATGGCAAGCAATTGCAGTCAATTTTATGGCACATTGACATCAATCCTTGATATTCGTCATTTCTTGAGCGCAAGTTGGAAGCAAATCGCTAACAAACATTGCACAGCAACTATTGCCGCGATTTTGCCACGGCAAGCCTGGCTATATCTATTTTCAATATAAAATATGAGTATGCATTAGAACTGCTCTCTTCCATTAACTTTCATGTGTATGTAATTATATATTTTAATTAATATGTTCAGAAATAAAACAAATGTAAAGAAGCAATTTAAATTTTAGATTGTAATTGTTATTAAAATTAATAATTTTTTTAAAGGATAATACTTTAACAGCCAAAAGTTTAACGAATTTAAAAAAAATTAAAACTTTTTAGTATGAATGAACATACAAACATAATGAAAAATTTAAAACATCAATTTTAATTGTTTTTAATTTGTTTTTTCTTACATGAAATCAGTTCCTTTGAAAAAAGGTTTGTGTGCAGTGCATGTGTTATTCCCACCCATGCTCAACTGTAACAAAAAATACAAAAAATTTCTTAATCTGTATTGTTATCACCGACACCTTAAAAAAATGTTATGTTGAAAAATAACAAAATGACGCAGATCTAAAAAATATAAAATAGCAAGAAATTTTTCTTTAATTTTTCGCCATTTGGTTATTTGTATAGTGACACTCGTACATATTTTAATTCATTTTGGATTTTGTGTTCCAGTTCGGTGTAAGTGGAGAATTGAATCCATGGCGTATTTATTAAGAACAAAATTTTTAAAATATTGTTAATTTTTCAGGCGTCAAAGTAGAATGATCTTTTAATTACTTTATTCATTGGGAAAATAAAAAATAAATTAATGGTTAATTATTAACTGTTAAATAGAAAAACATTATTTACTTTCGTTATAAACGCAATCAAATTTTTATTTTTACAAGTTGCAATTAGTTAATTGCGTTGATAAAAAACGTCTTCTTCTTTGTTTAAAATTATATTAATGAAAATACAAATATGCTTTGAAGACCGATCTATATATTAGTTTCGATGTTATTGAATTAAAAAAATGTATTACTTAAGGTATATATGTATGATATTATGTTATTATAATTACTTAAAAACAATTGATTTATTTTTTATTTTAATTTTTAAACTTTCTTTTTAAGTACATACTATTTTATAATGTTTTTGTTCATTATAATTGCTGGTATTCTATTTGAATGGCTCAGTCGGTATCTTTCTCAACAGTCGGTCGGTCGGTAACAAGCACTGTCAAAACTTTGACAGTCTTTTGTTTACGTATCAGTGGGTAGATTTTTAATCAGTATTATTATTTAGATAGGTTATGATAATAATCTAAAATGCCTTCTGAGCCTGCAGTTCCAAATTCTGTCATTTTTAATGTTGTAAAAGATCTACCGATTTTCAAAGACAATTGTGAATTAAAAAAGCAGAAAGATAGTGTTTGGGAAGAAGCACGCGCTCGATTAGAGTACACAATTAATCGTCATTATTTGTATAATTACGTTTTACAGGACAGACAACAAATATTGCGACGTTTAAGATGCGTTAAGTTTGGATGTATGCATAAGAAATGTCCATATAAATCACAGTTATGTAAGGATGATCCAGACAAATTAAATAGTACAAAACAAATTGAGAATGAAAAAGTTGAGGATGAGTATCATACCTTGCATGCGATGGCATTCGGAGTTGAGCACCATGGCATTATTCAGAATTTGTGTCTTCGAAGATTTGATCTACTGGTTGCCGGAGCAATTAGATTTATTCAATGATTTGATAAACGTAGTTGAATCATCTGCAACTTTATTAGTTTTAGATGATTTTATACATAATGTTACCATGAAAAATTATACAAGTGATCATATTTTTCTGTTTGTTTCGGCAGTAAAAATTGAAAATGTAACTATTAATTTAGCCCAAGCAATAAGCGAAAATCTCAGTATTCATATTGTTATAAATTTTTGCCATGACTATTTAAAGAATAGTATTCCAGTACCGTCAGAACTTGTAATAAGATATTCTAAGATTCTACTAAATGCTGTGTCATTTGCTTTCAATACACTTTTCTTTAATGAATATAATGCTCATTGCTACAAATATTTAGTAAAAGAAGTATCGACTTTGCCAACAACGTTAATTCATGTGGATATATTCAGTGTAATAAGGATCATTGATGATTTAGATGGCCTAAGAAATAAACTTTATGCAGTGAAAAAGTTATACTTACAGTGTTTAATTTATTTAAGTACTATTGCTGATTTTGAAGAGTTTGAAGAAACAATTATTAGTGTTTTAATTTTAGTTTTGAGCCCATATAGCAATAATTGCACTGAAAATCATCGGATAGAATTGTTATTAAAAATTCAAGAGAAGACGGTTCAAGAAAACTATCGTATTTTTAGCAATTTCATAGCACAGAAAGATAGTCAAAAAATATTCTCCTATTTAAATGTGAAAGAAGATTTTCCAAATGAAGTTTCAAAAGTTTTACTTGATTATATTCAGCAACTTAAATTAAAAGCAATCAAACTATATACAATTAATGATACAACCGAAAGCTCTGAAGCTAATGCTTACTATTGTGCAGCATGGTTTCATGACAGTCTCATGTTACTCTTAGCTGAATTCCCATCCTGGACATCTTTATTTCAGAGAAATATAAGTAACTTAAATTTAGCTACTTGTTGTGCAGCAGATCACATATCTACATTCTCAGATGTAATTGAACCCTTGAGGGTACCAAATTTTTTAAGATATCAAATTGAAAAGTCTCAAAAACTGGCTCAAACAGGACGATCCTTAATTTACAATTTGAAGCATAATAAAAAACAGTATAAAAAACATCGAAACAGTAATCACAGTTTTTTAAATTGTCAAGAAAATTGGAAAGGTAGAAATAAAAATGTGGAAAATATGGTGCACACAAGTGGTACACAAAAATGTAATTACAAGTAAAGATAATGAACAAAAAAGTACATTTGGTGAAAGCTATGATAGCATGTTACAGTCGCACTATAATGAGAAAGTTGAAAAATTAGAAATTTCAATAGTTGAAGAGACTGGCTGTTCTGATGACAACTTAAACTACCCAGATTTTAATAATTTAAGTGGACCAATAGTGTCATCCATCTTAGAGGATATTACTGATGAATTGAATTTCAGTTCTGAAAAATCAAATGTTTCAAATGTGATTGAACCAGTAATAGATAACACAATTACTGATTGCCTCAATGTAAACGCTCAAAAATTTAATTATTCAAATGAAACAGGTTTAAGAGAACTAAAGTCTGAATTACTACAATTAAAAAATTATAAGGATACTGAATCTGATACACTCATTCAATCTACCTCAGAAAGAGAAAATTCAGAAGTAATGAATATAAGTGCAGAGCATAATTATGTAAATAACCGTAAAAGAAATTTTGTGTCCGCTTGCCCAAAAATAAAAACACATCACCAGCAGGCGAAGAATAAAAGGCAAAGAGTACCGAAAGAACCTTTCATAAAAAATGCAAAGGGTCAACGTCCAAAAAGTATAAATGATAAAAAATATGTCCTGGATGACGACACATCTATTTTCGACAGTATCACAGAAGTACTACGAGTAGCATATGCTTACAGACACTTGAAGGATTTTGAAACATCTTGCAATAATGAAATAGAAAACTGTATGTGTGATAATTCAGATTTTTGCTTTTTCAAATTAATAGTAAAGTACATAGAGAAAAACAAAACAGATCATCTTTACAAATCTAGAGCACTGTTTTTATTCAAATACGCAGATATAGAAAATGATCGGATTTTTTGTTCTGATAATGTTGGAGTATTTATTACAAAATTTTTTAATAATCATTTTTCAATCAAAGAAAAAAAATTGTAATGTTTACGATGAAATATTCAATAAGATTTATAATATAGTCAAAATTTTTGTGAACAAAACAGTGGTGATAAAATATTTACAAAATGAACTGCAAGATTATTTTTTGGAAAACAAATCTAATAAGGGTAGTAAATGCGGCGAGAATACAATTGTAACATTTAATTTTGGAAGCTATATTGCAGTTGACATTGAACATACAAAATCCTCAGTATTTCTAAATGCAGTTCCTGAAGAGGTAGTGACACAAAATATTAAATTTCTCCTTGCTGGTTTAATATCATATAAAGATAATGATGTGAAACGGTCATATACAGCTTATACAAAGAAGATAAACGAGTTTTGGAGTAAGAACTGTAACGTTGAAAAAGTAGTTAAAGAGATTAAAAAAATACCAAAAGTAAATATTGCAGTCATTATTTATGTTAGAATAAAGTAAAAACCCCACTGAAAAAGTGATACGTAATTGATTATTTAATTATTTAAGAATATTTTAAATTAGTGAATAAAATAATATCTATATTAGTAAAAAACATCGACATTATGAGTAAAAAAGTGTTCAAATGACACATGTAATGATCACTTGTAATAATTTTATGTAAAATATAATTATTAAATTAAAAATAAAATTATATGCAAGTACGGTTTTTTTATTCTCATCAACATATATTTTTTTCATTAATACTACTAATTATATGACTTTACATTTATGCTATTTTCTATAATCATATGTGAAAAAACTAAAATACTAATTTGTCCGAAATAAGGTGAATTTTGAATGATACTAACAAAAATTGCATTTTATAATAAAATTTTTATTTAGATAAAAGTTACAAAACATTTGCAATATTTCTACATTACTGATCGTTATTACACGTTATGCAAATTCCTCTTGAAAATAGACTATCTTCTACCGCTGCTACTTTTCTTAAGATACAAAGTAAATGAGCCCACCTGTAACATATTTTGCAAGTTCTAATATCATCTGGTTTGTCTTCATTTAACTTAAACTTTGTACAATATAAACACATGCTACGAGGGTAGTTCAATAAGTCTTTAGAATAAAGTATAAAAATAATTTTTTTTGGGTAAATTTTTTTTTATTTGTCCACATAATCTCCTTGGAGCTCTATACACTTGGTCAATCGCTTTTTAAGTTTTTTTAATCCTTCAGAAAAGTGCGTTTTCGGAAGTTCCTCAAAATAAGCACTTACAGAGGCAATGACGTCTTCGTTGTCCGTAAATCTCTGTCCACCGAGCCATTTTTTCAAGTTTGGAAATAAGAAAAAGTCACTGGGGGCTAAATCTGGTGAATACGGTGGGTGTTCGACCAATTCGAATTTTAGTTCTTCAATTTTAGCCATTGAAACGAAGCATGTGTGAACTCGGGCGTTGTCGTGATGAAAGAGAATTTTTTTTCTCGCCAAATGTGGTCGTTTTTTTTTAATTTCTTCTTTCAGCTGCTCTAATAATGATGCATAATACTCACCAGTAATTGTTTTACCCTTTTCCAAGTAGTCAATAAGTATAATTCCACGTGCATCCCAAAAAACTGTAGCCATAACCTTACCAGCTGACTTTACGGTCTTTGCCTTCTTTGGAGCTGGTTCGCCTGTGGAAATCCGCTGTTTGGATTGTTCCTTTGTCTCAGGAGTGTAGTGGTGTATCCATGTTTCATCCACAGTCACAAATCGACGAAAAAATTCCTCAGGATTCCGACTTATGCGCGCCAAAAGAGCCTCAGAGGCGACCACTCTATTGCGTTTATTCTCAGCTGAGAGCAAACGCGGCACCCATCTTGCCGATAGCTTTTTCATGCCTAATTTATCATGTAGAATTGAAACAACTGCACCTATAGATATCCTTGTGGCCTCAGCTAACTCACGCACTTTTAATCTTCTATCCTTCAACACCATATCGTGGATTTTATTGATGATTTCGGGAGTAGTTGCTTCTACGGGCCTTCCTGAACGTGGTTCGTCACTTATTGATGTACGACCACGCTTAAATTCATTTACCCAGTTATAAACCGTTGCTAAGGCAGGGGCAGATGTGCCATGAACTGAGTCCAATTCATTTTTTATCTCATATGGAGTTAAACCCTTTAAATGAAAATGTTTAATTACCGCTCTGAACTCGTTTTTTTCCATTTTTCTTAACAAGCAATTTTTTTTTTCAATTGGTTATAAAAACACGTAAACTCAGAAGATGTGGACTGTGACTGCACCATATATCTAGTCGGGAGTGGTGCTGACTGAAAACAGATGATTTGGAGCGATTCGCGCGCCATCTGTTGGTCATTCTAAAGACTTATTGAACTACCCTCGTATTTATAAATTCAGAATGCGTAATTAGACTTTTAGCTATCATAGAACGATAGACTTCTGGATCGAAGTTTTGGACAAACATAGATTTATTTTCTGCCAAACAATTCACATAAAACATTATAAATATTCCACAACTATATGAATCGCGTTGTAATATACGGTTTCTTGGTGCAGGAACTCTAGTCCAATCAATTTTGCACAAATTGTTTTTGTCTGGAAATTTGCATTGTTTTAAATAATCCAAAAAAGCATTGACAGCACGATCTCCTATTATTATATCGTATCCTAAAGGATCTAAATACATAATAGTTTTTTTTCTGCACATTCAAAACTATAAGACACCAGTGCACATACAAACCAACTGGTACAAATACAAGGTCTGAAAAGGTATAATTTATATGTTATTAGAGACGATCAACAAAATCTACCTCACAATCGTTAAAAAAGGTATAATTTATATTCTACATAATCCAGTGTGCTGGCTTTCGCTTCTATAAGAGTACCCAACCATATAATTTATTTGATCGGTTGGAATGAATGAAACATTTTTCCAATTTTTAAGGCAATGAACAATCAAAAAGCTATCTATGACATTACCAGCAATATGCTTTTTTGGATTTGGAGTTCTGAATTCATCCGACCACAGCACAAAATTACTCTTCTTACTGGTATACCTAATACTGTATGTTAATGGTACGAGGGTAGTTCAATAAGTCTTTAGAATGACCAACAGATGGCGCGCTAATCGCTCCAAATCATCTGTTTTCAGTCAGCACCACTCCCGACTAGATATATGGTGCAGTCACAGTCCACATCATCTGAGTTTACGTGTTTTTATAACCAATTGAAAAAAAAAATTGCTTGTTAAGAAAAATGGAAAAAAACGAGTTCAGAGCGGTAATTAAACATTTTCATTTAAAGGGTTTAACTCCATATGAGATAAAAAATGAATTGGACTCAGTTCATGGCACATCTGCCCCTGCCTTAGCAACGGTTTATAACTGGGTAAATGAATTTAAGCGTGGTCGTACATCAATAAGTGACGAACCACGTTCAGGAAGGCCCGTAGAAGCAACTACTCCCGAAATCATCAATAAAATCCACGATATGGTGTTGAAGGATAGAAGATTAAAAGTGCGTGAGTTAGCTGAGGCCACAAGGATATCTATAGGTGCAGTTGTTTCAATTCTACATGAAAAATTAGGCATGAAAAAGCTATCGGCAAGATGGGTGCCGCGTTTGCTCTCAGCTGAGAATAAACGCAATAGAGTGGTCGCCTCTGAGGCTCTTTTGGCGCGCATAAGTCGGAATCCTGAGGAATTTTTTCGTCGATTTGTGACTGTGGATGAAACATGGATACGCCACTACACTCCTGAGACAAAGGAACAATCCAAACAGTGGATTTCCACAGGCGAACCAGCTCCAAAGAAGGCAAAGACCGTAAAGTCAGCTGGTAAGGTTATGGCTACAGTTTTTTGGGATGCACGTGGAATTATACTTATTGACTACTTGGAAAAGGGTAAAACAATTACTGGTGAGTATTATGCATCATTATTAGAGCAGCTGAAAGAAGAAATTAAAAAAAAACGACCACATTTGGCGAGAAAAAAATTCTCTTTCATCACGACAACGCCCGAGTTCACACATGCTTCGTTTCAATGGCTAAAATTGAAGAACTAAAATTCGAATTGGTCGAACACCCACCGTATTCACCAGATTTAGCCCCCAGTGACTTTTTCTTATTTCCAAACTTGAAAAAATGGCTCGTTGGACAGAGATTTACGGACAACGAAGACGTCATTGCCTCTGTAAGTGCTTATTTTGAGGAACTTCCGAAAACGCACTTTTCTGAAGGATTAAAAAAACTTAAAAAGCGATTGACCAAGTGTATAGAGCTCCAAGGAGATTATGTTGAAAAATAAAAAAAAATTTACCCCAAAAAAATTGTTTTTATACTTTATTCTAAAGACTTATTGAACTACCCTCGTATATGAATAAATAGAGGCACAATTTATGTCACTTAGTTTATTGCACATCCGTGCTTGTCAATATAATTACAATACTATCGCAGGTAGAAAAGTGATAGGAATTACTTGCTCCGAAATACAAGCGGAGCGACGGCGTGCGTCTCGTCTACGCAATATGCAATACGCGCGACCGTGCTACTCGGGAACCGAACGGTGTGTGCCGCTGTGCCGCGCACGAGGCTTGCGAGAGCGCGGGACAAGCAGTGCTACGGAGAGAGGGAGAACGACGCTTCTCGAATGTTCAAAAACGGCGCGAGAATTCAAAATGAGATAAACCTATATTTAACACTCCCGCCTTTTGATTATTTTGAACGTGTCTTATATACATAATTTACATACTTCTGATACACAGCTTCATATCATACATTTGCACACATTCCAATACTTTCGCGTAATCTCTCAAATCCAATCTTTGGTAAAGGCTTCGTGAATACATCAGCCAGCTGTTTTTCACTCGGCACGTAACATACATCAATCTCTCTATGCTCGTATTTTTCTCCTATAAAATGATATTGAATGTCCACATGCTTTGTGCGTTTATGGAATTCTGGATTTTTAATCAAGTGTAAAGCGCTCTAATTGTCAATAAAAATCATTTTTGCATTTGCACGAGGACATCCAATGTCGTCTAGTAGCTTTCTAAGCCACAGTCCCTCTCTCGAGGCCAAACTAGCTGCCATATATTCAGCTTCAGTTGTGCTAAGAGCCACTGATCGCTGACGCTGCGAGCACCATGATATCGGAGCGCCTGACAACTTAAAAATATATCCGGATGTCGACCGTTTCGTGTTAACATCGCCCGCGAAATCCGCGTCACAGAAACATTCAAGATCGAAATCGCTCCCGCCGTTCCCGTACAGTATTCCATAGTTTTCGGTACCCCTCAAATATCGAAGAATGCGTTTAGCTGCTTCCCAGTGACTACGGCTGTAATCATTTACAAACCTACTGATCAAATTGACCAAAAATGATAAATCTGAACGTGTTACATTTGCAAGAAACATTAATAATCCTACGACTTCGCGAAAAGATACTTTTTCATCACATACATTGCCATGCTCATTTTTTAAATCTATACTTGAGTCTTCAGGGGTACAGATAGGTTTAGCTTCAGACATATTGAAGCGATTTATCACTCGATTTGCATACGACGTTTGATAAATGAAAATCGAACGTCTACTCCTATCTCTTTCTACCTGTACTCCTACAAATACTCCTGGTTCGTTGATTGTTATTTCGAACTCGGCCATCAAGGCGTTTACCACAATATCCAGTGCCGCACGTGATTTTGACAAAATTAAACCGTCATCAACAAATAAACCCAAATAAACTTTTACATTATTTACATAACCGATAAATACAGACGGAACGGACGCACGTACATCAAACCGTATCTTAATAAAAACGCTTTAAACGTCTGGTTCCAACATCGCGAGGCTTCCTTCAAGCCACATAACGCCTTACGTAACTTACAGACCATTTCGCCTTCTTCATTGTTGATCCCTTCTGGTATTCGCATGTAGATGTCTTCCTCCAGATTTCCGTAAGAACGCCGTCTTGACGTCGAACTGCTTCATCTCTAGGTCGTCGTATGCTGCCAGTGCCAGTAGAACCCGTAGAGTGTCGTATCTAACGACTGGAGAGAAGGTTTCTTCGTAGTCGATCCCCTGCTGCTGACAGAAACCTCTCGCACACAAGCGAGCTTTGTGGCGATTTACTAGGCTTGATTTTGTTGGTTGTATGCGAAAATCCCACTTCGAATCGATGACATTCTTGTTGGCTGGCTTAGGCACCATGGTCCATGTGCCATTCTTTTCATGTGCTTGAAGCTCCTCTCGTATAGCCATCTGCCATCTATCCGAGTCTGTACAAGAAATTGCATCATTATAAGTAGTCGGTTCATACAAGCCTGCAAAATTCACTTCGTATCGAACAGGAGGACGAAGAGATCTTCTATCCCTCAGTCTAGGTGGTTCCACTGGTCCCATGCGAGCAGGTCTGACTTCCAGACGAGCTACTGCTGCTGCTTGGACATCCGCATCACCATAATTTCCAGCTACGACCACAGCATCATCCTCTGCTTCGATGACAGCATCATTTTGGTCATCGATACCAGCACTAATGACACCTTCGACCACAGCATCATGATTCTGCGGAACCACCTGGTTCTCACCTTGACCTCCAACATGAATTTCTGCTTCCAGATCAAGCTGCGGATGAACATATCTCACATCTGTAGGTTCATTGATGTCGAAAAATATGGTTGTCTCAACGACAGCATCTAATGTGCTGGGTCGTACATTCTCTCTAAATATGACATCTTTGGAGACACTAATTTTCTTCGTTGCAGGATCATATAGTCTGTAGTTACTTGAGTCATGCTGATACCCAACCAAGACTACTTTCTTGGCCTCTTCATCTAGTTTTTTTGTATATAATTTTGGAATGTGTACATACGCCTCTTATCACACAATATTTTTTGTGACACACGTATTGATTTTCGCGGCCGATAAAAATTGAAAAACGCCCGCTGTTTCGGTTTCTTTGCCCGGTTTCTTTGCCCGTCGGTCTGAGAAAAATTACTTTAGTCCTGTTTAATAGGTCAAAAAACACAAAAATCGTGTCTGTGTTATAAAATAGTATATTGTGTTCTAAGGGCGAGAAGTGGACCTTTTTTGACCGATTGTGCAAACATAAAAAGGCATTTTCGACTATGGTGCACATTATTTTTCCAGAATCTACTAAAATAAGAAATTAACTAATTCTTAGATTTGAACAATTTTTCCGTACAGAAATTAAAAACATAGATATCGGATAATAATATGCTCATACCTTTGGTAAATATTTGTAACTAAATATTCCACATTGTCAATTTTGACAACAGGCAAGATTTACTTCGAAGAGAATCTTTGTTTTTCAATACTGTAACAGAAACATTAAACCTTTTTATAAAAACAAATATTCTTGGATTGAATTGAACTGAATTCTTTAATAAATTCATTATATGAATTATTACAAAATATTTGATTTTATTGAATATATTATTCAACATTACAATTATGGTTAAAAAACCAATTTTATTAAGATAAAGTTTTAGGTCATTTCTAATTATGCCGTCTCTAGACAAACGCTGCAAGCGAGTCTCGCTTTAACTTTGAATCATTAATTTTAGTGATACCTGTACCATAATATTTAGATTATATCATATCAAACAGTTACAATAACTAGAGCGTTTTTTTCTATTTTGTAATACTAATCAAGTTTTGTTTGCAAAAATAGAACAAATGTTATTCGATAAGAAAAGTTAAAGCGAGGGATACTTAAAGCGTATTTGTAGTCTAGAACTAAGCAACATTAAAAATTTTAATCCCTTTCAGTGCCAATGGCAAAAAATCTTCGTGGGTAACTCCAAAAAATTAGTTTTTTAGTAAAAATACTTTAAACAAAAATTGTAGAAATTATAAAAACACATATTTTGTAGATTATAGCTTTTTTGCTAGGAGCTAATATTTTAAGTATATAATAAGGATTAAATATTATATGCTTTTGTGATTTTTCCTTTCGTTATTTGTTAAAATTTCATGAAAGGACCCCGCACAAAACAAATGGAAAAGAGCGTACAGTAAAATGGGCTAAAAATGTAGTATGTTGTACTTTTTGACACCCTGATCAAAAGTCCTCAGGGGCCCAACGTCGAAAAATGGACAGTTACAGAAATATGAAGGGACAAAGGTCAGGAATATCGGTATCCGCGAATGTCATAGTTGAGAGTATCATATGGCGTAAGGAGTGTTCTGTACCCCCTTTTCCATTTGTTTTGTGCGGGGTCCTTTACGAAAAGCTTCGGAGATATTAGATATCAAAATAACGTGCATTTGTGTGGAAAGAAGCGGATTTTATTTATCACATATATTTAGGCCCTTGCGAAGTGACCGCAATTTGTAAAAATGATATGTATGGCGGACAAATAAGCGAAAATAAACAATTTAATGATAATATCCATCTACATAGTCAGGGTCACTGATTATGCAGTCTAGGTTTTCGAAGTTACCGCAAGCAGAGTTCACGTAAGGTGCTCTATACTTTTTCGAGTATAGATATACTTAACAAATACTCTCGAGCTCCAGGTGTACACGGTAGAATTTAATCCTATTTATAATAATCCTAGACCATCGCTACCTGGAGTTAAAGTAAGATTTGGCAGTATTTTTCCCACTAATAACCGATTTATCGCACAATAAACTTGTGGCCTCATTTTACCCCGTATGAATTAAAAGTTGACAGTATTTCTCCAAAGTAATCTAATAGTCTAATTATCACTCCATAAGTATAATATGTGGCATTAACATTTGAAAGTAGTTTCCCCTTACATGAATAACCTAATAACCAAATTACCGACCCAGAAAAATGTACCGTCATGTATCCCCGCAATATTAAGATTTGACAGTATTTTATGTACACCTGGGCATTAAAAGCACAAAGTAGACCTCGCAATCGGCCATCCTAACAATCAGATATCGTCTCCGAACAGTGCATACATTTGGATACCAAAAGCTATGCAGCGCACTACCTGGACCTCGTCATCGGCCACCGTAAACACATAGTAACAAACTGTACCATATCTTGATAACTGCAATAAATACAAAAAAAACATATACTGTTATGTCTGAAGTATTATCAAATATTGTCGTAAAAGCTCATTTGTCCGACAAATGATGACAATTTTTAAGTTTAATCATTTATTTAATTAATTTATTAGTTTGTCTATTTAACTTCAACAATAGAAATTCATAAATACAACATTATGTATAAAAATAAAAATTAAAAAGTAATCTAAAAAATAACTTGGGTTGGTAGTTGGGTCTATATGATCTGAACCTCCTTTAAAATGCAGTACATACCTTTGCTTAATATTTATCATGACATTCTATTAATCTTTGATAGATGACGTCGTTTCCCGGTTTCACATTTATACTTGCTGACATAATATCTACTTAACAAATTCATTTTGAAGCAAACAAAATCTGAAAACAAGATTCGTTTTGATAACAGGGATCAACTTTTTTTCCAATTCTGTTAGTTTGCATGATGACAATCATATTATGCTGTCTTAAAATAGTAGTAAAAATGTTATGTTTATAAAAATTTTTCTTATACGTTCTTTATATAATGTTCATTGTACAATTATGAAATGTCAAAAATTCAAACATGAACGTTCCTTTGGTTAGTATATAATATTTTTATATATTGTACATTTATATATTTTTTTAATATTGCAGCTGAGATTCATGATATATTGGTCAAAATGTCATTTTTTCAAATTCTATATGCACTATATTTAACCACACATATATTATTTAACTTTCCACATGAACAAACTTGCCAGCAAGCATAATCATGTTAAGTCTTGTTAACTAACTCTTAAACAGAATTGCAAGAGATTTTTGTTTCTAACTCTGTAATAAAGAAATATTTAATAGTTATTAGAGGCATATTAAAATATAAAGGTTCTAGCCAGATATGCATGTCAAAAATGTCCTTGGCTATATATTTGAACCTTTAAGCCGTGTGACGGACTTAAGCCGTTCTTCTACTCCAACGTAGGAGAGTTCGTTTTCCAGATGTGTTTTTCTTACACGCGGTTCGCGTACAGACCCGAAGAAGTGCGCGAGAAACAACCTTTTTCTTGATTCCCCTTGATAGTTACGCTCCTGCAGCCGCCGAGGTCGGAGCTGCAGAAGTGCAACTTTACTTTGTTTTTTGATATGCCAACTCGAACCAGCAGGAGGGCGCGTTAGCTCTCCGCCGGGCAAGCAGTCAAAACCCCGAGAAAGGCGCCAGCGCGCTTTTCTCGGGTAAAACCCTGAAGACGTAGTCTCGGGCAGCGCGTTGGACGCCCCGAGCTATGCCTTTTAGGGAATTCGTTAGCGCGTTTCCCCCTCCAGTGGCTAATGAAGGACGTCCGGCGCACCCGAATAATAGGTAGAGGCGGAGAAAAATGAGTTACAATTATTAGAGAACAATTAGTGTGAAACTTGGGTTTTTATTGAGGGTAAAGGTACAATTAAAGAGGAGTGGAGTTAAGGTAGAGGGAAGCGAAAGATAGATAGATAGATAGATATACTTTTTATTCATCAAAAGACAAAATCTTACAATTTCATGTACATGTAGTTATAATTATAATTAAAAATATCAGTCGATTTAATATAATTGTTATCTTAACTTTCACTTATTGCATATTTCTTATTAAAATAATAATTCACTTTATCAGTTCGTCAGTTTATAAAATTTAAATGTAATGAACTAGTCACAGTCAGATATCACAGAAAACGCTTCGTCAAAAAATAATAATACATAGAATAAAAAATAAATACAATAGAGATAACATATAAATATAAAAGAATACATACACATACTTTGCTAAATCTTTGCGTATACTATCACGTCTAAATTTAAAACACACTCATTCATAACGCTTTAACAATCACACTAATAAATACATTCACACCTAACTAACACTAAACATATTTAATAAATAAATAAATAAATTAATAAATAAATACGTCGAATAAATAAATAAACCAGATAAATAATTAAATTAAATAAATAAATAAATAAATTTAAATAAATAAATAAATTAAATAAATAAATAAATAAGTTTAAATAAATAAATAAATTAAATAAATAAATAATTCAAATAAATAAAAAGCTTAAATAAATGTTCGACTCATCTCTGTACATACTCTTCACCATGTAATTGCTTAAGGTGCCTGCTAAACGCCGTTTTAAATTTACAAAAAGATGGCAGGCACCTCACACTGCTCGGGAGCGAATTCCAGAGGTGCGCACCTTGAACTCTGAATGAGAAAAGGCCCTTATCGGTGCGCGACCCCGGAACCGAGAGCTCTTTCATACCACCCCTACTTGAAGTCCTGGCCTGGTTTTTTTCAAAGAGGACAGTAAGATACGGTGGCTGCCGCATGACAACCGCTTTGTAAAGCAGCAGCCCCATAAAATACTCCCTCCTCACCTTCAGATCCAACCAGTCCAGTTTTTTCCTGTAGGCGGTGATATGCTCATCCCGCCTAACACCACATATGTATCTCACACATGCATTCTGTAGACGTTGTAGTCGTGTCTGGAGCTCCCCTGACACATCAAGAAGAACCACTGAGCAATAGTCTAAGTGAGGTAGCACCAAAGAGAGAGATAGCACGCGGTAGATAGGCGAGGATTCGCCACATCACCGTGCGCTCACCACAAGAAGTGGCCCGAGTTCACCCTAGTATCCCGAGCGCGAGGCCTGCTCGCTGGCTAGCCACGGCTTGAGAGGTCAGAGAGAACTCAGTGCCACCTCGGCTGTGCGTCGCCGATATATACCCGAGCCAACTCTCTCCATCTCTCTCGCTCCCGTCCTCCTTCTCACTTTATTCGCGAATCCCCACTCTTCCAATATTCGCGAATTCGTTGCTCGTCGCTGAACACGCGTTCGTATGTCTGCGCGCTCGTGTGTGTATACGCACACGCGCGCGTTCTTAGCTATTACGTTGGCCCCGCCGTATCATCTTAGTTAACAAATATAAAAACGAATCATTTCCGCAATAATTAAATAATTAATTAAATGATTTCTTATAAAAAAAAACTAACTTTTAATTAATACTCCTTTTCTATATCCTAAATGTACTAACTAATTTATTTTACTTATAATAATTACTAATGTTAATATAATATTAACATTAACAATAATAATTAATGGTACCGTTCTTAATAATAATGGTATAGGTACAGGCCGTCTCAGCCGCAATAAGTATCATAAGAAAATATGACCCCTTACAGTTTTTACCACTTTGAAAATATACATTTTTAGGTGTTAAGAATTTTGTAGGGCAATATTTGTAAAAATACTTATTGTGACTCAGCCAAAGGTTCGAATAGCTAGGGCTGCGTCTTTTCTATTGACGCGTAGTTAAAACCAGATGTATATATTAGAATTATGGTCAAAATCTTACTTTAAAAACAATTTTTTCTTTTAAACTTCATACAAAGATTAAAAAATGTTTAAAATTTAAATCATGTACATATCTTTGGTAAATATTTATAATTGAATCAAGTTGTAATATTAAACCAGACTTTCATGACAAATTGGCCAAAACGTATCTTTCTCCAGGTCTATACATAATACTGCATATTTTTTCTTTACATTCCAGTGAACAATATTGCCAGCATGCAAAATGTACTATCTCTTGATAACTAAGTTTTGAACAATAATCAAAAAGATATTTGTCTCTAATTCTGTAACAAAGAAAAAATAAATAGTAGATAAAAGTATTTAACAGCAAATTCTCTCGAATCAAAAAGATGTTTTCTTTATTTCTGTACTTCTTTATTTTATAAGGTGTACATGATATTGAAGGCTCTTACATAGACTAGCACGTCGGTTGCACTTCCCACAAAGAAAGTAGCATTTGGATTTTCACCACGAAGACTAGCACTTTTTATGATTTTTCGATGAAACCGATAATTTTTTGAGTAGGGATACCATACCAAAATGGATCTTCCCAAACTTGACATGGAGATTTTCTATTAAAGTTGGCGGGGTACTCCCCTAAAACTGCCAAGGAAGCATTCCACTGTATTGCCCACATAGTATGGACGGTTTCTAGATGCTTTGTGGAAGCTTCCATGAAAGTTTTGGATTATTTCGGGAAACTTTCATGGAAACTTCCTGGAAGCTCAGAATGTCCGCGTCAAATTCATGTCAGATATATTCCAGTAAAGATGACTGTAACCGTTAAGGGAATCTTTTAGGAAGATTTTTATAAAGATTCCGAAAAGATAGTTGTAAGCTTCCGGAAAGGTGATGGTAAGCTTCCAAGATATTTTAAAAGTCGTTCAATAGCTCAAAATGTTCACGTCAAATTCATGTCAGATATATTCCAGCCAAGATGACTGTAACCTTTTAGGGAATTTTTTAGGAAGTTTTTTTAAAGATTAAGGGAAGATTCTGAAAAGGTTACAAGTAATTTTACAGAATATTTTATTCTCATAAGAATGTCTTCTATAAATTCGTGTTAGAAGCTTCCAGTAAAGATTACCGCAACCGTTCAGGGAATCATTTGGAAAGCTTTTCCGAAAGGTTCAGAAACAGATCGTCAGCAGTTGTTATAATTGTTTTTTTTTTAATTTACACATTTTTATATTAATATATTCGCTTACAGTATGCAAGCTTATAGAATTATACAGTAATAACGCATTTATTAATACATGAAAAAATTTTTCACTAGGACGAGATTTGAACCGGGACGCTGTACTCCAGAAGCTGCCATCCTACTAAGTACGCCTCGCGGCTAGTTAAGAAAAACAATTCGAATCGTCCTTGTATGTTACGTAACATTCTAATATCAATAAAATATTGTTTTTTGTATATAAAGCATAGACATAACTTTTCTTTTATGCGCAAAAGTTTAATTAACTATGTGCATGTCAATTAACTTAGATCAAGCAATGCAGAAATCATATAATATACACTTCAGAGGACGTTGATTACCGACACCGATTCCTACTATCCCACTTACCATTTTCGTAATTTATTTAAATAATATAATTTGTTTCATAAAAAACTATGAGAAAACTTTGATGCACTAATGTGGGCCAAATAATAGGAAATTAACCTTTACATAGAGTATATCAAAGTTTTCTCGAAAACAAAAGTATCATATGATACCAGCTTGGACGTGTACATAGATCACTATAAAACAAAGGGGGGGTAGCTCTTAGTTTTTAAAAAAGATGGTTTCTCCTAAAATTATGAATGAAAACGTAATTAGACAAGGACATAAATATTCGGCGTCCCCTTTATAAAATTGTACAATATTGATAGAATATATAAACATATTTTATGTGGTATTTTGTAAAAGAAAAAAGGTAATACTTTTTGTATAATAGTATTTTACATATTACAGTTATATTTTAGTATTTTTTTTATACTTCATATTTATTATGCGGATAACAATTTTATACTTATGTTTTGTGAAATTTGTTATGTCCTGATCTTAGATTTCTTGTAGCAATCTTTTGTGAAAGGTTCTGGTAAGATTTAATGGAATATTTCATGGAAGGTTAGAGAAAGCTTTTAGAAGATTCCGGGCCGATTTGTAAAATGTAAAATTTTTCAATACGCTAATTTTTAAAAACTTCCGTATAGATGTATGTCGTGCGTGCATGTGTGTGTATGTATATGTATGTATTATGTACGTATCCCTCTATATCGAGTAATTTCCACTTAAATATAATACTTCAGGAATCATTGTTATTTTTATTTTTTTAAGAAAGGGAGCTTGAAAATAATAATTTTTTTCCATTTTATAGCGGATTACCGATTTTTGAGTTTTAGTTTTTCGGGTAATTTTGCTTCCTTACAGAGGAATCTTTGTGATAGCAAAAAAGACTTTCTTGAGAAAAAAACGGCTCATTTTTTTCCTTTTTAAATGAAGATTTAAAAAAAGCAAAGAAATTTCAAGATTCATCGACTTTTTTTTGTTTTATAGTGATTATTATATTTTTTGAATGTTAGAAATTTTATGATCAATTTAGTACACATGCCTTAAAAATAGTATAAAATAACCTATCATGTACAACTGCAAATTTTTGATAGGCTCTTTACCTTCTTTTGTTGTACAAGAAAATATTCATATTTAGTTTAAACGGTTATTTTTCTGAAATGTATGACGGAATATTTTTGAATAAAAAAATGAGATGATTTGGAATATGAAGAAGAATATTCAGTCAAATTTTTGATTCTTGGCCTTTTTCTTCTGTCGAAAAAAAATTAATTTTATATACAAAATTTTGTATACTAATAGCTATCTACATATAATTTAAATATTTATTTAAATATTCTGAAGATATTTTATATTTTTCTTGTACATGTTTGAAGTCAACATGGACAGATTCTATAGCTTATATACAGGGTGGGCCATTTTAATCTCCGCACCTAAATACACCTAAACAATTTACCGTAATACTCGTAATTCAGAGAAAAAGCATATTATCGTTTTCAGACGTTTGACATTGATTTTTGACCTCTCTAAGGTCACAAAACAAAATTTTCTCAAAGACATTTTCGATGTAAAATTTTCCGCTCTTTTCAATTCCGGGATAAATATTAGGGATTACCATTTAAAAAAATTAAGTTGACCTTGAAATAACCTTGAATATCAAGTTCAAGGTTAAGTTCAAGGTCACCAATGTTTGACCCCCTTTGCCCTTGTCAACTTTTATCTCAACTGTTTTTCGATACCACGCTTAGGAACAGAGAAATTTAGGTGCGGAGATTAAAATGGCCCACCCTGTATAAAAACCCAGATTAAGTATTATCGATTAAGTTTAAATGCATTGAAAAGAGCATATAATACTTCCTATCTTTTTTAATTTAAATTAAAAAAAGGCATTTCCCTTATTCTGCTATATACGGAAACATCGTTTTTATGTTTAAACGATCATACCTGAAAAGTATAAGATTTTTGAATAATTTGATGGAATATTTCTTGGAAGTGTGCGGGAAACTTTTTGGATGATTGTAAAAACGATAATTTTTTAATATGTCAAGAAAGCTCTCTCTCCGTAATCTTTCTACTAACCTTCCAGGAGAAATTCATGTTATATTTCAGAAACCGTCCGGCATTTCTTACTTCAATCTTTCATTAAAGATTCTAGTAAGATGAAATAGGAATATTTCATGGAAGGATACGGGAAGCTTTTTGCAAGATTCCAGATAAGCTTTCATGAAATATCCCTGTCATGATGTTTGAAACTTTCATGCAATTTTCTGGAAGCATTTTGTAAGATTACATATAATATTTCATAATTGCAAATTTGAATATTACGTGTTTTCTTACGTAAATATTGCAGGAATCTTTCAGGGAATATTCCTAAGTAATATTACTGAACATTTTATATTACTTACGTAAAGCTTACGGAATGCTTTTAATTGAATCTTTCTTGAATCTTTCGCTGGGAATCTTTCATGCTAATATATCTTATTACAGTATATTTTTAGATGAAAATGCAAAAAATCCAGAATGTGTAAAAATAAGTATCCACATTTTTATACTATTTATGATTTTTTTACATTAAAGACATTTTTTACGTTAAAATGGAAATTAAAAACTTTAAGCCTTAATATATGAAAAACATGAAAAGTGGACTTAAGTCGTTTTTCCGGGAACCAAAAGATATATACTTAATTATAATACAAGGAAAATCGTGTAAAATAAGTAAGGAGATGTAAAAGTAAAATAAAAATCGCTACCTTACCGACATCACATTTATATATTTTTTCTATGCAATAAAAAAATATTTCTAGAGAACGCCATACTTTGGAATCCGTATTCTTACCAGGCACCTTCAGTTAAATTTTCAAAAGCTTTAAATATCAACTATTGAAGAAAAATAAATATGTAAATATACAACTAGCTATAGTTGAATTTTCAAACGGATTTTTGTCTGAGAGTTAATAATGAAAACTTTTAAAAATTTAATTTTGAAGATTCATAATATGAGTACCGAGGACATAGTATGGCATTCTATTAGAAATATTTATTTATTGCAGAGAAAAAAATATAAATGTGGTGTCGATAAGGTAGGTATATTTTCTTCACTTTCGTATCTCGTTTAATGGTATGAGGGTTGGCAGAATCGCGTTTTCTGTTAAGTTTTTAAACTCAAAATTATTAAAAAAAAGATTGTATATATTCTTTATGATAATTACAAAATGTGAGTACAAAATCAATGAATACAAATATTATATATATATATATATATATATATATATATAATATTTGTATTCATATTTGTATGTATACATATATATATATGTATATATAATATTTGTATTCATATTTGTATGTATATATATATATATATATATATATATATATATATATATATATATATATATATATATATATGAAGTATTCCATAAAAACTTATCATAATCTTTTATGAAAGATTTTCGAAAGCGTTGCGTTAATGTTCTTGAGGGAAAATAATGATTCTTGTAGTGGATATGGCTGTATCTACAAATGTTCTACTAGGCTATTATAAAAATTGAAAAATTTTGTCTACAATATCTGAAAATTAAGGTTGCTTGTGATGTTTTAAAAAGGTCTCTGTTAAAGATTATGAGAACCTTGTTAAGTTTTTCTATATATATATATATATATATATATATATATATATATATATATATATATATATATATATATATATATATATATATATATATATATATATATATATATATATATATATATATATATATATATATATATAGTATATATATGTATATGAAGTATTCCATAAAAACTTATCATAATCTTTTATGAAAGATTTTCGAAAGCGTTGCGATAATGTTCTTGAGGGAAAATAATGATTCTTGTAGTGGATATGGCTGTATCTACAAATGTTCTACTAGGCTATTATAAAAATTAAAAAATTTTGTCTACAATATCTGAAATATTAATTCCCCTTGTCCAAAATTGGTTGGACTTTAAAAATTCGTAACCCGGCTCAAAAGTTGCATAAATTTATGTAGTTTTTGATGTCGTTGGGCGCTTTTCGTTAATCAAGATGGCTGACGCACTATAGCGTGTGTAACCCGCAAAAATCACCCCATAATTAAATCATCTTGTTTATAACGCGACCAAAATTTTTTTCTATGCCTCAGAATCGATAGCTTATGATTGTCTGAGATTGTTGCCATCTAATCAAGCTAAAAATTTCAATTTTAAAGATGGCGGATGCAATATGGCGGCCGTAAGTTTAAGAAAACCGCTATTAGTAAACTGTTATTTCTCAGATGGACTAGATAAGAGTTACGTATGTGATTTTATCATGCTAGATCCAAGTCTTACATAAAAAATGGAGCTCCAAATGTCGGATCCAACATGGCCGCCACATATACCACACAGGCACATAATAAAAAAAGTTGTCGAAATCAGAGACCAGAGCATATAGGCCTGTTTTCGGGGTTACTGAATCGGAATCCGGTGTCCGTTTGACCCCGTCAGGTCAGAATTTTTTTCTAACCTCAAAAAATACCCCTAAAATGATCAAATTGGTTTATTTGGGCGAGAATAAGGGAGACCCTCATGTGCTGGCGTCAAACCAACATCGGATTCGGATTGAGTGACCTCGAAAACATAAAGAAATAATAGTTTCGTGTATGAAGCAGACAAATTATTGTTAATGCAATTTATAGTACTTCTAAATAAACAAATTTAAGCAAAAAACTAGATTCTGCTGGTCTACGAACCAAACCATGTTTTCCTTATCTTTTTGGGATTGCTGCATCGGAATCCGGTGTCCTTTTGACTCTATCCTTTCAGGCTTTTCCGTAATATCACCATACATATGCTGAATTCAACATTTTCTCGAGTATTTTTTGCGGTTAGGGAAAATCCTGACCTAATTGGGTACAATGGAAACTTGCTTCTACTCTGGTTCAGAAAACTTATTTTTTTTGTGTGCCTGTGCTATCAAGTTACAGAAGATACCTCAAAGACACCCCGGGAAAGGTAAACTTACTTCGCAGAGGTGTTGAGAGTCGCTGAGCTTCACTTTGATCTGGGAAATAAATTTAATATGGCTGATGCAGTATAGTCGTCGAAAATTTTGGCAAAAATGGCAATAATTAATATAAAAGGCAATAAACAAGCATAATAGACAAATTTTAACAAGTCTTCGGACAAATTGTAACAAGAGTACAAGAGTAACAACCACTATTTATTACTAAGTATAAGTCGGAGGCCCTTGAATACTTCTTCACAAATAATTATTTTTATCAAGGTAACACCAAATAAAACTTAACAAATAATTAATTATAACAATATATAATTATTTATAATTTTTAAAAAAAGTTTATAACTGTTTATAACTGCTTATAAAGGTACGATTTGAGACTATAATAGTTTATAAAAATTATCAACAGTATTTTTCTATAATGAATAATCGAAAAAGTTTATAACAGTTATAAACTTTTATTTACATTTTTGGGCCACGGTGCATAACCATGAAATGAATCTGTATAAAATTATTATTATTTATAAACTTTTTTATTTAATAATAATATTTATTATTAATTTTAAAAGTTTTATATTTATTTACGTTTGAGAAAAAAAAATCATTAATATAAAAGTTTCAAAATACTAATAATTATTAATTTCTTTTTTTAACGATTGTGAGGTAGATAATTATTAATTTCAATTAGTAAAAATTAGTAAAAATTTATAATAGTTCCCAAGAGATATTTATTTTTTTTACTGATCAAAGAATCAAATTTTTACGACGATCCAAGTAACTTATGAAAGTAAATAAATATTTATAACTAATTATAACAGTTTTAAACTTTTATAACAGTCTCAATTCCTGACTTATAATCTGTTAATTATGACGAGTGGTAATGTCGTACGTCAGAACCACAACAAGCTTTATAAAATCTGATTATACTAAATTCTACACGAATACCTTACGTAATCTTTTCTCAAAGGAATTCACCCTTAGCAACCAAATTGTTTATAGCGTTGCTAAGATAAATAAAAGTATTTCAACAAACTGCAAATTGATACGACTAATAATCTGAATTATATCACATACTAACTAAACTTTTCTATGGTATTTATGCCTCACGTATTTATTGTGTAGAAAAAAGTGTAGGTAGAGTATATTAAGTTTTATTGCTTTATTTATTTAATAATCTGGTTCCAAACTATGACCTGACTGTTTACTAGAATCACTCTCATGTATATTATCACTTCATCGGGACAACTAGGTAAGTATACAAAATTCTTCGTCGTAGAATTCAGTAAAAAATGCTTGAAACACGCAAGATTACACAGGTCTACAAAATAAAAGTAGTTTGAACCAGCCTAATGACCCGGCTATGCTTATGAGTCAGGTCGCTGAATTTCAAAATTTACCGGTGTGCTGAAAGAACAGCTTCAAATAATGATGCATAAAATTGAGATTATGGTTGCCAGCTCGAGCAGTATACGTAGTATATAACGCGAATATTAACACCATTCCTGACGCTGTCGAGTCACACATCCTAGTCTCGGTTAGAGACATCGACGGGTCGATGTCAAGTAGTTGTATGAATAATGATAATAATAATATGGTTAAGTCTGTACATAGTAGGGTTAGTAATAATGATAGTAATAATAATACTTTGAATAACAAAGTAGACTTTGATAATGCGCGCTCTGCTCCATCAGGCAGCGTCCTACCGGCGGACTCTGATGGGTTTCGCATACAGAGTCGTCGCCGTCGAACTCGGTGCCAAAGTTCTAAAAACGTAAATCTTACTGACCGGAACAGGTATTGTTCAACGTTGAACGGGATGAATAGTGGCGAAGGATCGGCGGAAATAATTATTACTAATATTTTTGAAGGTTCCGAATCGCAGCGTGAGGACGTAGTTCATGCCATTCTTACCACTGTTCTACCGTCCATCGTGAGGGAAGACAATGTATATACACTTGCTTCGATCGGAAAGACAGACCGTTGCAAACCAACCCGCGAACAATTACCAGCGTCGACGATCCCCGTGGGTTGTCTGCTTTTCTCGTAGCAGCTTGGTAACCGAGATTATGAGGGCCAAAAGTAGATTTACAGCATTTAGCACTAAGGATGTTAACATAACGCTTTTGAATCAGGACACGAGTAATAGCCTTATTAGAATTAACCTTATTAGAAGTAAAATTTTTATTAATGAACTTTTAAGTAAAGAATCTTTTACTCATTTCAACACCTTAAAATATATTGCTCGTGGTTTAAGCTTCAAATATATTTGGCATAGGGGCGGTCGTTTCCTGGTTAAGAAGCGAGACGGTAAATCGGTGCATAAGTTCACTTCGGCTGCAGATCTGCACGCATTATCTGCATCTCTTCGTAATGAGGCTAGCGATAGCGTTAACGCGGCCGTAATACAAAATACCTGTAATCTAGTCACTGTTACACCGGAAACGTCAAGGACGTCGAACTTTAATTCTGGCGATGGAATTTGACTACGCGGCGACGTAGCAAGAGAGCTGGAAGCTGGGGGACTAAGGGCGGGCTTCCTCAATGCAACATCGCTTAGTAAGCATATGAGTATGTTCCGTCAGTTCCTTGTGATTGCTCGTCCTTTCTATCATATATTCGACGTGGCTGAGACGCGTTTCGGGGATAGCGACGATGTTGGCGTTAAGATCAACGGGTTCTCGTCACTTAGGCAGAACAGGAATAATAAAGGAGGAGGGGTAGTACTTTATGTACGTAATTCTTATAAAGCAACGGTGCTGTGCTCCTCAAAAACTACGTTAAACAAAGGCAAACCAGGTATCCCTGAATATTTGATGTGTAGAATTCAGCAAGGCAACCATCCGCCAATTTTCGTGGCCGTCATATATCGACCTCCAGGGATTTCATTCACTGACGATTCTGACCTAATACAGAACCTGACGACTTATTCGGTAGGGTACGATCACCGGATTGTAATGGGAGATCTGAACGCGAACATGTTGTCGACATCTCAGGAAGCGTCGTTTGTTAGAGAGTTAATTTGTGAATTAAACCTTAAATTAGTTGCTCATGGCGCGACTCACCACGTCGGAGAATCTCACACTTGGATTGATATGATCTTCACTGACGACAATGATGTGGTGCTGGATGCGAACAATATGATGGCGACCTTTCCGAGTAAACATAATATAATTGATGTCACAATCGACATCCAAACTTCAAAGTCCCCTGCTCTCAATAACTTTTCATATAGGGATTTTAAGTCTATTAGGCAGGAGGATCCCACCTTACTGCTTGTGATTGGTCGTCCATCAGTTGCCCAGATAAGAATGTTAATAGTAAGTTAGAACATCTTAGCCACAACATCTTGGCGATCATCGACGAACTTGCCCCTCTGAAACAGTTTACACTGAAGAAGAAATGTCTCTCTCCTTGGGTGGATGTCGAGCTAAAAGAACTCTATAATCAGCGTGATGCCGTTCGACGGCGCTACAAACGGACTCGGGACAATATGTTGTGGCAGGAGTTCCAGTCTCTCGCAGCTCAAGCAGAACAGCGCACAGTTGAAATGCGAGAGGCTTTTATTCAGAGCAGAATTTTTGATGCTCTGGATAATAACAAAAATATCTGGAAAGAACTTCGGCACCTTAGACTGTTACCAAAGGCTAAAGAGGAGCTGCATGGTTTTACTCCGGATGAATTAAGCATCCACTTTGCTGGGGTCTCTGTCTCTCAAACGGAGCATGACGAAAATCTAGATAACATCTTATCAACGGTCAGCGATGATGACTTTTCGTGAAGTTACCTTCTCAGACGTTGTTCTGGCCGTTGCTCATTTCTCGTCACAGGCAAAGGGCGAAGACGGAATACCCCACAATGTCATCGCAAAGTCTCTTCCGGTTTTGGGCCATCATTTGGCTAAGATTTTCAACTCCTCTCTGTCTAGTGGGGTTTTTCCTAGGACCTGGAAGAAGGCTCATGTGGTGCCTCTAAAGAAGACGGCAATTCCATCTGCCGTCTCGGACTTCCGTCCAATAGCCCTGTTGAGTTTTCTCTCCAAGGTCTTGGAAAAGATCATCCACGAGCAGATTTCAGAGTTCATTTCATCCAAGAAAATCCTTGATCCACGTCAAACTGGCTTTCGACAACATGATAGTACGCAAACAGCACTACTGAGTCTGTCAGAGGAGATTCGTGATGGTATTAATAGCAAGAAGCAGCTGCTTACCATACTCCTAATGTTTGATTTCAGTAAGGCGTTCGACACTATTTCGTCCTCTAAATTACTTCGCAAGCTGATCAGAATATGGTTTTCTAGGTCCATAGTCCTGTGGATCAAGTCATATATTACAGGTCGTAACCAGCGAGTTGTTACAAAATCTAATGGGGAATCTGATTGGTGCACAACCAATCTTGGCGTTTCACAGGGCTCGGTTCTTGGGCCCCTTCTGTTCAGCCTTTATATTAATGATCTTGGAGACATACTAGCTGCTTTCAAAAATCCCCAGGGTGGATTATCGGATGGTGTCGAGCATTTGCTTTATGCTGATGATTTACAAACCTATACGCAGGTTGCGAGAGACGATCTTCAGATAGGCATTGATTGCCTGTCAGCTGTGGCGCGAGCAGTATCGGCTTGGGCTTCTGAGAATGCCCTTCACCTTAATGTCGGGAAGACTAAAGCTATAATTTTCTAGTCGGATTACAATATTAATAAATTGCAAGAATTGCACCTTCCAGGTATTGAGGTGCAGAATAACGTTTTTATTCCCTTTGCCGATATAGTAACTAACCTCGGTGTTGTTATGGATTCTAAATTAACATGGAAACCGCAAGTGGATGCAGTTAGTCGGAAGGTTAACAGAGCCTTATATGGACTCAGATCTTTTAGATCCTGCACCACCGAAGCGTAACGCAAACAGCTCGCAGGTGCTTTTGTTGTCTCTCACTTAGATTATTGCTCTCTTGTATACCTCGACGTATCAGGTGAGCTACAGACCAGGCTTCAAAGGTTGCAAAACTCCTGTGTGAGATATATATGTGATGTTAGAAAGGATGAGCATGTCTCTCCCAACAGGAGGAAACTGGGCTGGTTGACTGTGGAGATAAGAAGGGAGTATTTTGCGCCGGTAATGCTTTATAAAGCAGTTGTCATGGGACAGCCTCCTTACCTTGCGGCCCTTTTTGAACAAAATCAGTCTAGAACCTCAGGTAGGAATCCCAAGGAAATAAAAATACCAGGGTCGCGTACTGATGTTGGCCTGTACTCCTTCAGAGACCAAGGTGCTCGCCTCTGGAATGCGCTCCCCCGCGCTATTAGGCATCTTCCGTCTCTAAATAAATTTAAAACGGCAATACGTAGGCATATTATTGAAACCTGCGACGAACGAAATGTGTTCTGTGATAAAACTTAACTGTGTTATACTGCTAAGTAATTATTTAATTAAGGTTCTATATTGTGACGTGATAGTTAAGACTACTGACATAAACTGTGAATTTATAATAAGCCTATGTGATGAAATCTAACGATGAATCTGGGATATGGATACAAATTTAATTTAATGTATCGAAACTATGTACGAGGGTAGTTCAATAAGTCTTTAGAATGACCAACAGATGGCGCGCTAATCGCTCCAAATCATCTGTTTTTAGTCAGCACCACTCCCGACTAGATATATGGTGCAGTCACAGTCCACATCATCTGAGTTTACGTGTTTTTATAACCAATTGAAAAAAAAAAATTGCTTGTTAAGAAAAATGGAAAAAAACGAGTTCAGAGCGGTAATTAAACATTTTCATTTAAAGGGTTTAACTCCATATGAGATAAAAAATGAATTGGACTCAGTTCATGGCACCTCTGCCCCTGCCTTAGCAACGGTTTATAACTGGGTAAATGAATTTAAGCGTGGTCGTACATCAATAAGTGACGAACCACGTTCAGGAAGGCCCGTAGAAGCAACTACTCCCGAAATCATCAATAAAATCCACGATATGGTGTTGAAGGATAGAAGATTAAAAGTGCGTGAGTTAGCTGAGGCCACAAGGATATCTATAGGTGCAGTTGTTTCAATTCTACATGAAAAATTAGGCATGAAAAAGCTATCGGCAAGATGGGTGCCGCGTTTGCTCTCAGCTGAGAATAAACGCAATAGAGTGGTCGCCTCTGAGGCTCTTTTGGCGCGCATAAGTCGGAATCCTGAGGAATTTTTTCGTCGATTTGTGACTGTGGATGAAACATGGATACGCCACTACACTCCTGAGACAAAGGAACAAAAAAAAACGACCACATTTGGCGAGAAAAAAAATTCTCTTTCATCACGACAACGCCCGAGTTCACACATGCTTCGTTTCAATGGCTAAAATTGAAGAACTAAAATTCGAATTGGTCGAACACCCACCGTATTCACCAGATTTAGCCCCCAGTGACTTTTTCTTATTTCCAAACTTGAAAAAATGGCTCGTTGGACAGAGATTTACGGACAACGAAGACGTCATTGCCTCTGTAAGTGCTTATTTTGAGGAACTTCCGAAAACGCACTTTTCTGAAGGATTAAAAAAACTTAAAAAGCGATTGACCAAGTGTATAGAGCTCCAAGGAGATTATGCTGAAAAATAAAAAAAAATTTACCCCAAAAAATTGTTTTTATACTTTATTCTAAAGACTTATTGAACTACCCTCGTATATATGATGTATATTTTTGACTTGTGCAAAATAAATCTTAATCTATCTATTTATCTATCTATACGCTCGAGCGCGGGGTATACGCCCGAGCGCGAACTAGACTCTCGAGCGCAAGCATTCCCCTCGAGCACGAGCGATGTAGCTCAGGCTCGAAGCGGGCATGCCTCCAGCTCCGGCACAGTGCGAGCGCAACCCGAGCTCGAGCTCGAGCGTCAGCGCAAACCAAGCTCGAGTTCGCGCGCGAACGCAACCCAAGCTCGGGCGCGAGTACGATCTCAGGCGCACCCCGAGTTTGGGCGCGTTCTGAGCTCGGGTGCGAACGCGAGCACATCCGAAGCTCGGGTGCGTGTGCGGGCACACCTGAAGCTTGGGCGCATCCTAAGCTCGGACGCAAGCGGAGACGCATCCCGAGGTCGGGCGCGAGTACGATCTCAGGCGAACCCCGAGTTTGGGCGCGTTCTGAGCTCGGGTGCGAACGCGAGCACATCCCAAGCTCGGGTGCGTGTGCGTGCACACCTGAAGCTTGGGCGCATCCCAAGCTCGGACGTGAGCTGAGACGCATCCCGAGCTCGGGCGCGAGCGCGAGCGTACCCCGAGCTCGGGCGTATCCCAAGCTCATCGTGAGCGCGGACGCATCCCGAGCTGGGGCGCGAATGCGAGCACATCCCAAGCTCGAGTTCGAGCGCGGGCACATGTCAAGCTGGGTTCCGAGCATGTGCGCACCTGAAGCCTGGGCCCGAGCTCCCCTCAAACGCGAGATGGAGTCCGAGCACGAGCGGTGTGCCCCGCGTACGAGAGGGAGGGGGGAGTCCGAGCGCTCAATGCGTACTGCCCCGCGTTCAAGAAGGGGCTCGAGAGCGGTCTGCTTTACACGCGCGCGGTTCGCTATGGTCACCGGGCGGACGATGGTGCTCAATCAAACTCGCATCTATCGAGGCAGCGCCCACACGCGCATCTCATGCCTCGTGCCCTCGCAGTAGCCCCCGCGCTGAAGGGGTTACACAAAAGCACGCGGGTCGTGCTCGGACATAGGTTTGGCAGAGACGAGATCACTCGCGTCCCTGCGGTACCCGCGTGTTCAAGGGTGTGCTGGAGCGACCTTCCGAGTTGGTCGAAAATACGAGGCTGTCTATGCGATCGCCAGGGAAATTTTAGCAAGCACCCCCGCCCGGGGGTATTGCGAGTGTACCCTGGTAGTCGACCCACGTGCGACAGCTTTGCCACAGGAGCACGTGTATTCCGGAATTTTTTCTCGTTTCCGCGGGTTGGCATACGCGCGTGCGGATGTTCCTGTATCAGGGCTAGAAAATTTCCCGGAATACGAGTGCTCCTCTGGCAAGGCTGGTGCACGGGGCCAATTTCCACGGTTCACTCGCGTTACTCGTACGTTGGGATACATGGGAGAATTTCCCTCGGGCACTCGCTACTGTGAATGCACTGTAAGGGTCGTCGATATGCTATTTGTGTTTCAAGCTATGTGATGTCGATAGAACCAAATAGTGCAGAATTTGCACTGCTGCAAAATAAAGAAATGACAGAAAGAGAGAATTTATTTAACCTTATTATTAAACATTTGTGACAAATTCAAAGATACCAATAAAAACTATTTTACAATTAAGCTAAAAGAAATCCTGTAGTGAAAAATACTTGACATTATTTAAAAATAATAAGATATGAAAGTTTGAATTGTTAATTTGCATTTTCAAATCTATGTTTAAAAAACATAATTAAGAAAAAAGGAAAGTAGTAAATGAACTTATACACTTTTCAACATTAAAATATACCATATATATTATTATGTCTGGTATGAACTCATTAAAAACTAAATTTTTAAATATAAGGTAGTTCTCTGGATTTTACAATTACTTTAAAAATCCTTGATAATTAGTGTATATGAAAATTGCTATAATGCAAAAATATTAAACGATAATTATAAGTATAGAGTAGACTGGAGTATAATGAGACACTAAAGTGAAATGAACTCTAGAATTCACGAGAAAACATTATTTAGAAAAACTGAAATTACATCTGTTTACTAACTATCTGAAAGACATTAATCTGCATTACTTCCAATAATCTGAACCCTTCAAAAATCGCAGTTTCTGAAAGTGTCGGGATAAAATGAGACACTCCCTTGGGGTATGATGAGACAGTGCTTAATTATATTTAAAGTAAACTGAATAAGTCATTATAATAATTTTTAAGGGATAATAGAATGATAATAAGTAAGGCAAAATTAAAAAAAAACTACAAAACTTGACTGCTTCGATAGTTGTAATAATTCGACAATATTTTTGAAAAGCGATTTGAGCACAGTGAGCCTCACAAATTTACCTTTCTTTTTCATCTAAAATTTGTTTCTTTTTTGAATTATTGTTTGACTCTGAAACGCGACTCAATAGGCAGCATCAATTTTAAGCAAGATAATTTTAACTCTATCATTATAATCTTGTCTCATTTTGTCAATTTACCCCTGTATAATCTATATTCTTCGTGTCCCATTTTACCCCAACCTACGTATCTCATTGTAATCCATTTAAGATAATTTACTTTTTGTATAATAACTTTGCCTCATCGTAATAAAGTAAAATTTTACAAAAAAAAATTAAAGCTGAAAAGATTACCTACATAAGTAAACTTCTCCGATTCTTGCAATAATTTAGCAATATAATCGACCGGTAATTTTATAAAATGCTAATTTTACAAGTGGTACCTTTTTCTTCGATCTAAAAACTTGTTATTTTTTAAAACTGTATTCTACTCGGTGGCGGTTACTGAAATCGAGTAAAATTAGCTTGCGTAAGTACTACGTGTAATCTGAGTAGCGATTCAATAACTGGCACCATATTTAAAAAAATTATTGCAGATGTCTCATTATACCCGATGTCTCATTTTACCCCAGTCTACCCTAATTCAACAATAAATTATGACGTCAAAAATAAATCAGCTTATTATATGAATTACTACAGAATATTCAATTTAATAGCGTATTTTTTTAAATATTACAATTGCGAGCAAAGTATTTTTAAAAAAATTTGTTTAGATCCAATTTTGGTTATATTTTATTTTTTGAACCAACAACGTATAAAATGTTAAGAGATTTAAAAGAAACTGTACCTACCTTTGCTTAATATTTATTCTGGCATTTTAAATCTTACAGAATATTCTAATAGACAACCTTGCTTCTAGTTTCATTTGTAGGACAACTGTTTCTTAAATTAAATTTTACAAACTATCTTGGCAGTAAACAAAATTTACTGACTTTTGACAAATAGCTTTTATACAATCATCAAAACATCTTTGTTTCAAATTCTGTAACAAAAAGCAATTAATAGTTATTAAAAGTATTTAACAATAAATTTTCTCTTTCTTCCTGTAATTTATTTATGAGTCTGTCTAAAGGCCACCCAAACGGACGCGAAGCGTCCGCGAACAGTATGCGAACGGTACGCGAACGGTGGAAAACTCTGCCTAATTTCGCGTACGCGAATCGGAAAATTTTCGCGTACGAACCGCGAAATTTTCCGAGACCTTCGCGTACGCTAAAAGAACTTGCAACTCCGTTCAGTTTTTTTCGCGTGCGCACCAGAATACAGGTTAGGAATGTTGCATTGTAAAGTTCCTCTTTTTTTCGCGTGCGCTCCGCATTCTTTTTTTGCTTCGCAGACCAATTTACTTTCATTTTTCTTTCTATTTTGTGAAAATATATCAGTTTTGATGAGTATATGAGGAATTCTACAAAAAATCGGCCAATAAGTGGTTCGAAAAGTGACGAAAAATAAATGATGAGGCACGCCTCTACAACTCGATTTTTCTTATTGTATAAGTTCTAAAGTATACGAGAAAAATTTCCAACAAGCGAAAAAGACTTTGTTTTTTCTCGTATACTTTAGAACTTATACAATAAGAAAACTCGAGTTACGGAGGTGTGCCTCATCATTTATTTTTCGTCTTTTCAAAACACTTATCGGCCGATTCTTTGTACAAATCCTCATATATATAAAAGTGCTATCTCTTATGAACATGACAAAATTTTGTAATCAACAATTGTGCTGATACAAGCATGGTTATTGTCAATTGAAAACAAATCACTAAAAATGCCGAAACTTTTTTGTTTATTGCCTAATTTTAATCGTCGTGGTTTTAATTAGTTCTTTGAAAGTTTTTCCATACATCTACCAAATGAAAATTTGAAAATAATTTATGTATGCCAAAATAAAGCTTATTGTTTATAACTGAACACGTTATGTACTTACTCTCGAGTTAAAGAATATGGATTTTATTGGCATCCATAAATTATTTTCAATTTTTCTTCCGGTTCATCTATGAAAATACGTTCAAAGAACAAAGGAAGGCTTATTTGCAATAGAATTAGTCATGTACAATCATTTTCAATAGTTAAAAAATAACCAAAAAATTTATGACATGATAAGCTTTAAAATTAACGTACAACCTACTAACCGCATAACCAATAACTGTTATTTTTAATTTATGAAGTAGGCGTGATCAAAAACTATTATCATATATCGTAATATATTTTACAAGAATACAATTATGGAGAATTTAACAAATACGTTAAACGTATAAATCAAATGTTTCATATTTTATGGTTTTTAATTTTTTACAGAATCAGATACGCTGCAATGTGACAGTTATTCTTATCTTTTTATGTTATTTTTGCTAATTACGTAGCTTTTATCAACAATAGTACAAAATGTAAAAATATAATACATACGATAATTGGCTTACTTCTTTTATTACTCTAAATATAAAAGATAGCTATTTTTTAAATGTATGAAAATTTAAAAAAATGGAAAGTTACTCTTAAACTAATTTAATATTCATTTTATTTTCCCTAAATAAAGTAGATAAAAGGCTATATCGTAGTATCTGCATTTTGATATTAGCGCGTATTATTACATGTATGTACTATACGCGAGTTCGAGAACGCGGGAAGTCGTCTGACTTCATACGACAATTCTGTACGCGCATGCGCGTACTAAGCGATCTGAACTCAGAAGATACTCCCGCTTTGTAAACATTGTTTGGAAAATTCCCTAGCCTATCTCGGTCGTACAATCTGTCGTACAAATTATAGGTTAGAAATGTACACATCGCGTATTACTAATTGTTTATTTATGATTATTATTGAATAAGAGTGATAGTGAATTATTCGTTCGGTAGTATATTATTTCTTATTCGTACGACACATTTTTTAAAAAAAGTGTTAATTTCCTTATTTGTACGACAGATTGCCGTAAAATAACGATCTGTCGTACGAATAGACACAGCCTACTTTTTTCGCGTACGCTTCTTTTAACCGATTAAGGTTAGTGTACGCGAACACCTAACGTTTCCTCAGCAAGTATTTTAGCGTATGCGAAGCAAAAAAAGAACGCAGAGCGCACGCGAAAAAAAAAGGAACTTTACAACGCAACATTCCTAATCTATATCCTGGTGCGTACGCGAAAAAAACTGAACGAACGCGTAAGTTCTTGTAGCGTACGCGAAGGTCTCGGAAAATTTCGCGGTTCGTACGCGAAAATTTTCCGATTCACGTACGCGAAATTAGGCTGAATTTTCCACAGTTCTTTAGACAGACTCATAAATAAATTACAGGAAGAAAGAGAGACTCTTTATTTATTTTACAGCGGTGCACATCCTACACTTATTGTGTTTCGGGCTACATAAATGCCCAAATGGCATAGATAGCGTAAGAGACATACGCAGCAAAATAAAAAAGTAACAAAACAAAAGAGATAATTCATTTGATCTTATCTTTAATACTATAGAAAAAAATTCATAAATATCAATAAATTTTCCTTATAGTGTATTTCCAATTAAGTTCATTACATGAATTAATACAAAAAATTCAAATACTTTTTAAATACATAATTTTTTTAAATTATAAAAAGTGATCATATTTTATCTAAACAAATGTACTTGTAGATACTTGAAATACACATTTTATAAAAGGCATACCTTTGGCTGATATTTATCCAAGATTTAATAGAACACCTAAGTTATAAGACTGATTATCTTCATATTTGCAGTCTTTTACACGTCTTGATCAAACTTATCAATATAAATATTTCCTGGAATTTCGTGTATCTTTAATCTTGGCAGTAAGCTAAATCTATTGACTTATAAAATCCAATTTCCTATTAATTACAAAGAGATCTTTGTTTTCCAATACTGTATAAAAAGAATATTAAAAATTAATTAAAAGTATATTACAATAAATTTTCTATAAAAAAGTAGCCTAACCATTAATTCTACATTACCGATATTCGTATGAGAATAGTTTGTATCGCAAGAATGGCATGCCGGGCAGTGTGATTCATTGTACAGAACTGCGTTAAAACAGTTCTTGTTCTAGAAAAGCAAAATACACTAATTAAATTAAAGTACAAAAATATTCCAACATTTTTGAATATATTATTTTGTATTACAATTATGTATTAATTGTATTAGAGAAGGACAGAATCCGGCGCCCTCTTAAAAATATTTATTTCATAAAATCTCACAAAATATATTTAAAAACAATTTTCTTATACGTACCTTTGACTAATGTTTATTCTAATATCGTTTAACAGCAAGAACCTCACTTAAAGGACACTTTAATTTCACATTAACATATTTTTTTATTAATTTCTTTAAATACATATATTTGTTGAAGATTTTATATAAACTATTTTGACAGCAAGCAAAACATCTTTGTTTCAATATCAACTTCAAATGATAAAGATATCTTCAAATGATTTTCCAATGCTGTTAACAAAGAAATATTATTAATAAGATTATTAATAAACTTTATTAATAACATTGTTTCGTTTCTTAGAATACTTCCAAATTTTCCGAAAGAGGCAATAAAATCGATTAGGTTATGTTTTGTGAATTTGTTTTCTTAGAAAATAAACAATGTTACTTACTTTTTTAATACTCAAATTGGTTTTTATTGTTAGACAAAGTCGAGAAAACTCTTAATTTTTATTAAACAAATTACTATTTAAATAAATAATGCAAAAGTGGATTAGACAAGAATAGAAAACACGGCGGCCTCGTCTATTCCTTTTATAAGAGAAGAGTAAGTACACCAAATTTACCTTGAGGCAATTTAACGTTGATAATACATACATTTAAATAGTAATCCTAAAATTATGGTTTATGTACGTTATGAGTATTAGTACTGTATTTTGTACGTTAACAAATATATAGTATTTGCAACGGGCTATTAGTAACCGTGCACAGAGCTACTGTGTTAATTGTAAAATTTATAAATATTTATTTATTTATTTATTTCTCATATACCTAGGATATACCGTATAAGGTTCTGGGTGCCGTATAGCGCAGATTTCGCGCAATCGATTGGTACCTTTTAAAATATGAAAAATCAATACTAATTAGAAATAATCAGGATTTTAAAATTGGGTGCTTGATGCACAGCGCCCATTACTTTTTTTGGTTTATCTCAAAAATAAGAGCTCGCGCATAAAAAGTTTACTGATTATTTTTTTATTATTCTTTTATGCGCAATCGATTAAAATTAATCATATATTGATTTGAATACTATTGGTGCTAACTTTATGAACCTGATAACTTACGATATTTACCTTTCCTGTTCAACTGTATCGGAACGACTGACAAGTTTACTTGAAATAAAAATATACCCAATGTTATGTTTATTTTGAAATAGGGAGATTTTCACCTTTGAGTCAGACGCTGTAATTTTCAGATGATCTCTATAGTGTTTACTATTGTACGTTAAGGTCATTCTGACTTTATACGCTACATACACATATTTGTGTACATTTTCTAACTGTGGTAATGTTTCTATATGTCTAAAACTATAACTATAATAATCTAAAGGTTTTATATAAGCGCTAAGAAAATAAAAGCCTAATAATGAGGGAAAAAAATAAAAAATGGACTATTCCCCCAAGGGGCTCGACGAAATATTTTCATTTTCGGCCTAAATTGTTAGTAAATGGTCAAGGTATAATAAGTCATTATACAATTCCAGATGGTCATTTTTTTAATTAAAGTTGATCGAGGACCGCCGTGACAGATAACGTCCTATATGATAAACTATAGTCTATATTGTAAGATTTGATATGGAACTCGCGCGGATTTTAAAAGCGCAGTACTGATAAAATGATGATTTAAGGTCTTTAACTGTTTTATTCGACTTTATTAGTGCCTAAAATTTCATTTCTAAGTAGTAAACACCCTATAAATCAAGAATACATTATAAAAAAAATAATTTCTTTATAATTTATAGCGATCATACACCCGTAAGAGTGTTCGTATTTTATTTTTATTGGTGGATTGGTTTTGGTTGATTTAGCGATTTCTTGATAGGCTACGGAAGGCATCATAGGGATGATGGAAAAAGAAAATGGAAGGAAGATGGATGTATTAATTGATACTTAAACTGATAGATTGAATAAAAGTGCACGTAGAGATAAACTATCACCTCTATATAAATCTATATTATACTATTAATAAAAATAATATTACAGTATTTATTTGAAAATTCAATCATAAAATATTGATTAAAAACTCAAAAAGCATACAAATAATTTTGCTTCTTTGTCTTAATAGATATGAGTCAACAATAACGGCACAGTTTTTTGGTCACACTCACTATGACGAATTCGAAGTGTTTTACGACACAACAGACCTCGAACGAGCTTTAAACATTGCATATATTGGTCCTTCTGTCTCACCGTATTATGACCTTAATCCTGGGTATCGTATTTATTATGTCGATGGAGACCATCCAAAGACAACTAGAGTAAGTACTAATAAATAGAGAAAACAATTTCTGAAATATTTCTGACCTAGAACATGTAAATTTAATGTAGTTATAGTTCTACTGTCATTATCAAATCACCAAATATTTTTACAAATTATAATTTACTGATTCAAAATGTATAAACCATTTCTTTATAGCTTGCATTTGTATTGAGCAAAAAATTACGTACATACAATTTAAACTGCTACGTTCATTTTAATTGAAGCAGATAAATTTAATTATACTAGATATATCCGGATTGATAAAAGGGGGTGGAGCCTAATGCAAATCATGTTCAATATTACGAAAAAGAATATTATTTCTGGACGTAGGTGATAACGAAAACAAAAATTTGCCACCTAGCCGAATTAAACATGCTGTAGAGTAACGTCGTCTCTATATTGATTTAATTAAGCTCGAAATTAAGCCAATCAAGCTAATCACAGCGCATACGTGTGAAAGAGTGTGTGTACGTAAGTATGAGTATTTATGTAAGTGTGTATGTGAGTGGATCTGTGTAAAAGTATGTTCTGAGGGTATGTATGAGTGTGTATGTGTATACTATTGTGTGTACAAGTGTAAGCGTGTGTGAGTAAGTGTCTGGGTATGTGTGCATGTTTGTGACTGTGAGCTTCTGTGCGTATGAGAGTGTGTATATGTTTGTATTCACTTCAGTGCAAATGTGTAAATAATGCTTAGCGCGCGCGGCTGTGTGTGTGTGTGGTTGAACATATGATTATCTGCATATGTGTTTGCGTGTGCGTAAGTATGTATGTATAAGTATATGCGTGTATGTATGTGAATTTGTGGGCTATGTATGAATGTAATATATATGTATGTATCTGTATACTGTATATATATGATTCTGCCATAACTGTCTTAGTTTAGCTTTAAAAGAATCCGAAAAGTTATTAGAACAAAAATTTTTTTTCCTCCATAACTAATTATTTCACAGAATTTGAGGGTCTTTTCACTCATAATAACGTTCAAGGGAAGAAGCTACTGATTTTTGGTAAAAAAATCGATCTTTTTTTAAGTGGTAAACCACTTATTTAACCCCTTTTTCTATCGAAGTAAAAGGTTTTACGCAAAAACTAATTTTTTTTCGACTCATTTGAAGCTGTAGATAAATGGTTGATAATGCTATTTTTATTGATATATATATATATATATATATATATATATATATATATATATATATATATTAAACTCATTTTTCTCAAAACTTAATTTTTATAACTTATTTTGTAAGCCTGCGCAACAGTTCTTCGTAAATCACGCTGAAAAATGTTGTACTTTCTTTTTAACATATTTTGAACAAATTTAAAGAGAGCTTTTTTTTATTATTACCTAAAATGTCATTTTTTAAAATATAAGTTAATATTTTAATACTGCTTATATTGCAAACAATAAATTAATATTAAAATACTGCTTATATCGCAAACTATAAATTGTTCATATAGAATATAACCTCAGAATAGTTCAAAAATATTATTTGAAAATATTGCTCTTTCAATGTCTTAGTTTTAGCATGAAATCAAACATATGTCTGACTTTATAGGTTTTGCAAAATAGCTACTTCACAGGGTGGTGAATTTGAACAAAACCAGTCTAAAATGTCATCTTTTTCTATATTATAACATGTTTTGTAGAAAAAATATTTTTCTTTTTAAATTAAAGGATTTTAGTGTTTGCTGTATCTTCTTCCCTTCAAATAAAATACTTGAATGGGGCACACTAAAATATATTCCTATCAAAATTTACACAATTGGGATTGGTGGTCGTGACGTCATGCCTTACTCCTTACCTCCATCTTGGGACGACCACCAATCCCAATAGTATATGATGTAAGCAGTGCTCGTAACGCTTCGTATGTTTGTTAATAATATTTTTCCGCATAGATAATTCTTATGTCCACCAAATACTGTGAAAAAATGCGGTTTGTTGGCTAATAAACCTAAATTTAATAGTAGTTTACGGGGGGGACGGAACTGACCGAAATTTTTGTACGTTACAAAATTAAAATAGTATATTACGCAACTAGGGGTGAAAATGATGACATGACTCGGATGATGATTTTGAGCACTCGTGTACGTATCGGGCACCTTCGGTGCCCTCGACTTCCACTCGTGTTCAATCATCATCCTCGCTTGGAAATACCCTTTTGCCCCAAGTTGCGTACCGTATTTTTTATAACAAGTGCATAAAGAAGGCCATCTTTGTCGTCTACAAAGTGGATTGAGAATAGAGTTTTTCGAATCTTCCACGTTATTAAGGAAATGGAGCAAAAATAAATAAAGGGTACCGAAAATACTCATTTTCGCTACCAATAAAAGGTAACAATTCAGGTGTTATAGAGTCTTCTAACAAAATATTCATAGCACAAACAAACGTAGCCAAGTTATTATAATATTTTTTTGGAAGTATTCCATGCAGACAAATCAAGGAATAAAATATTAACCATGTTAGCCATTCTGACGCAGTCCAATTTGCTCTTTCCTTGATACTTCTTGAAATTTTTGCAATACAATTCGGAGGCCTTATGGACAATAAACGCTGATCGATAATGTGCAATTTATTTGGATAGCCAACATAATATTTCTCTTTAGCATTGGATAATATGCTAAAGAGAAGAAGCTGATATAATCGTTGTATAAAGTTCCGTGACACCTAAAAGACACGCATGCATGAAGTCAACAATCATTCCATTAACTAGATCAAAATGTTTGAGATTCATTAGAGATGATGGGCCTTTAATTCCAGTAATATCCTGTGAATTACTCCTATGTGCGAAAAGCATTTTTTCTTTTATTGAATTATCAGTTCTTGGAACAGGAACTGGTAGTATCATAGGATACTTTCTTACGCCATTGACTGATACAGTTGGATGTTCACAGTATGTGCATCCATCAGTTCCGTTAAATTTTTTCATTGACAGCATAGCACAACGAGCTACTGAATCGACGCAGCAACCAAGTGGAAATACTTTACTGAATATTTCTTCTCCATTCCAATGCCACTTAAATTCTTCTGATAATAACTGATTGGCCTGATCAACAAATGATTTTAAATATAGATTCATGCCGGGTTCTTTTTTTGTAACCTATAAACCAGCAAGTAGCATATGATTCCTTCGTAGATAATCAGGTAGTTCATGTATCATAATGTAGATAGGCCAAATAGATATTTTTCAACAATCCGATGCCTGTCTACCATCGGTATTTATCGTATAAGAGAAATTAAACTTATTGCCTAAGAGATCATTTTTTTCTGCACAATTTTTATAAATGTTTCCATCATAAATATCTTCTAATGCATCTTCATTTTATTTTTTTCTATGAAATCTGTGAAAAAAATTTTTCTGTACATTTTCATTTAAAAAGAGACTTTCTAATTGTTTACAAATGTCTAGTTCAATAAAAAAAGATGCAGCTTGTCCTAAATCCTGATTAGCGCCACACTTGCATATAGAGTTTGGTGTTTTGTCAATACGTCTATTGCATTTAGTACATAACATATGATAAGTAACTAAATCGTTGTTAACATCCAATAACTTTTTTACCATATACTTTGTTACTGGTAAAACGTTTGAGTCAGAAGCACAGTTGAGCATTTCAAAGATATAATGTATTGTATTCCACGTCAATACGTGTTTTCTTGCAATTTTTAGAGTCATTAGAAGCAGTTCTGCAACATTAACATTTCCACAAGCACAAACAAGTGTACAAAGTTGGTCGTTGTGCTGTTTATTATGACTAGATACATCATTTACCTAATAGATAAAAAGTTTGCATAAATTATTAGTAGATTTTATAAAAATATAAAATAAAATTATAATAAATATATATACTATAATAATGTAGTTGAATAGTTACATATTCATTGGACATTGGACATATTCACATTTTATATAATATTTTAATAATAAACTTTACCTTGACAGGCTGGTCTTCAGTAGTTTTTTGAAAATCAATTGGCTCCGATATGTTCATACTATTATTAGGAGTTTTCAACTTCGTCCGCAATTAATAACTTATGTCTCTACAATAATTATTTAAATATAAGTAAATGCAAGCTAGATCAATAAATTGAGTGTCCAAAAAATGTAAATATTAAAATCTTACATGTACAACATTAGTAGATTTAATTCTACATCGTTTTAATAGTTTAATTTTACGGGAATTAATCGTAGAGCGAGGAATTGTTTTATTAGAAAACCTATCATAGTATGTTCGATATCTCGTAGTGTTGAATATATCTGTGAATACGACAAATTTTTTCATAAAAATCTTTTAATACAAACGAACTTAAAGTACAATTGGTCTATATAGTCTTGCTGTGATTAATACCATTAACGTTTTTTATATTATTATATTATACGTTTACACTATGGAGTTTACACAGTTAATGACAATTTACGATATCTTTTAAAGTCAAACAATAACGTTTGCGATGGCGCGTTCGTTTTTGGAAACACTGCGACCTGCGTGACTGTATACCCGACGCCCGCATCGCTGGCGCACAGCACGACGAAAACAAACACGCGGCGCGCTCACTTAGGGAGCGCAGACGAACTAACCTCAAGTGGTGCCGCTGCCCGTGTGCTAAATGCAGCCGCCACACCAGTCGGTGCCGCCACACGCCCAAAAGTTTTTCCGTAAACATCAAACATGGATAGAGTTTACAGATATATATGAGAGAGAGAGAGAGAGAGAGAGAGAGAGAGAGAGAGAGAGATTTGTTCTTTATTTTGCCTTGGAGTAAAACCCCGTCTGGCCAAAGTAAGATTACAATCAATTACTTAAAATACACTTTCCAAAAATAGCTGATAATGGAATTACAATTTTAATTTCAATTTTTGCTCTCTGCGCTATTAATTTGACAGAAGAGCCTAATTACGAAAGTCTTTATTTATTTCGTTGTTAATTCGAAGGTACCTAACGCATACATAAAAAATATAAGCAAAGTAACAATTTCCGCAAGTTAAAAGTTCGTACATACAATATAATATATAGAAATTACACGCTGTATCACAGTAACAGACCTTCATTTTGCACTCGAGTCTCCCAATCTGCTATATCTCGTAATCGGAGAGCAGTCATGAGAAAGATCTTAAATTCGCGAACTGCGGTTGGGATGAACTCGACCACGTTTAGTGAGTTAAGCAGCATCGAAGCCTGAATGTAGAAGGACTGCATCAAGGCTTCAGTACGGGGGGCTGGGTACAACAACGCTTGCGGGGGATTCCGTTATGAGCGTCGCTGGAAAGAATCAACGGTTAACCGCGAGAACCGAATGGCGAGATATGAGGGATTTTCAGAAGCAATTATGTTATACGCCAAGGTGCCGATGAAATATTCTTTGCATCGTCGAACCGATAGCCAGCCAAGCTCCAGTCTGTATGGGGTGACGTGCGCGCGACGAGGAATATTCCCCAATACAAAACGTATACACGCATTTTTCTCTCGCTGGAGTTGAAGATCACGCGTGGGCATCTAGGTGATTATACACCACGCACGCATAATCAAATCGCAGAAAAATCAGACTCTCTATTAAATTTTTCTTAATATCCCTAGAGATTGTATGCTTGTAGAATTTCAGTGTGTATAAGGTGGCATACACCTTCTTTGCAACATGCTTGGCGTGCATTTGCCATTCTAATGTTGGTGTAAGCCATACCCTCAAATTACGTACTTCAAGTACATACGGAAGAGAATGGCCGTCAATGACAATGCGAGGAATAGTACTTAAATAAATCAAGGAGACTACGCTTGACTACCCAAGATCATAACTTTTGTTTTAGCAGGGTTTAGGACAAGGCCATTGTCCCTTGCCCATTGGGCCACTGTTTGAGCATCGCGATTAATCTCTGCAATGCCCCGAAGAATGTCGCACGGATAGCAGTGGTGTATCAGCTGCGTGTCGTCAGCAAATATCATATGCTTTGAAAATCTTAAAACATTCGTAAGATCGTTTATATATATTGCGAACAGTAACGGACCAAGCACACTGCCTTGCGGGACGCCAGAATTAGCTCTGAGCCAATCGGAAATCGAACCGCCTTCATCAACTACTGCCTGGAGCCGATCCGCTAGATAATTAAAAAACCAGCGTAGAACTCTGCTAGACACATTTATTGCAAGAAATTGGGTAATCAACAACGTATGTGGGATGGTATCAAAGGCTTTAGAGAAGACAAATATGACCAGAATAGAAATCATTCGTTTATCAATCGCAAGCCTAATGTAATCCAATACACCCAAGAGGGCAGTTTGAGTGCTGTGGCCGGTTCTGTAACCTGCCTGTCTTGGACCAAGCAGCCTGTGGACTTCAAGGTAGCCCAACAGCTATTGATGAACCAAGCGTTCTAGAACTTTCGGCAATTCCGAAAGTTGAGCAATAGGCCTCGTATCAGATGGTGAAAGAGGTGTCTTGACATTCGCGATCGGTACGAGAAGAGCCTTTTTCCACGACGTCGGAAAAGTAGCAGTAGCTAAACACGCCACGCGTTAAATAAATCTGTTAGCGGATCTAAAATATTTTGAAGACCGATTTTTAGCATCGGGACTGTAAGACCATCGAGTCCCGATGCCTTGGATGGGGCACGAAAAAACGCGTCTTGCACCACCGTTTTTGTAACTGGGCGAAAATCAAAGCGAGGAGCATCAGGAATACTGCGCGGTCAATTCCAAATAGCTTGATAATCAGATTCAGTGAGCGGTGAAGAGCGATTTACTGTAGCTGCGTAGAGTAAATTTAACACGTGTGCACTGAAATACAAAAAAGGCAATGGAAGGTTCGAGCCAGTTACTCGCATATGCCGTAGTTCTCGCCATTTTCCTTTAGCATCAACCGCCCCATTGTGCTTGCCTGCTAGAAATTGATTTTTTGCCGTATCTAGAGAGTTTGAAATTCGCGATCGTAGGGCTCTAAAATGGTTATAGTCGCTACTGCATCCCGAGAAGCGGGCATTTTGAAAGGCTTTGTCTCTTTGCTTAATTAGCGCGCGTATAGCGGGTGAGACCCAAGGTTTTCGTTTGGAAGATAGTACAATTTGTCTTCGCGGTGCAGCGGCATCATAAGCTGAAATGAGTGCCGATGTAATATGATTTTCGAGCTCATTATCATCAGCCTTGCACAGACCAAGTATAAGGCCAGAGATCGGCGTAGCTGTCAAAAATGTGTTAGAAAATAAGGAGGGAGATGGAGGGATGGCAGCAATTTTCGCACGTAATACTACAGTAAGTGCTTTATGGTCTGCATTTTTTAGATTTCGCGTAATTATTGTCCTAGTGCAGGCCGCAGGTCTGACTATACGTAAAGTGAGTATTACTAAGTCATGCCCCGCTATGATTGGTGCATCTATCTTTTGATAATTTATAACAGAATCTGTTTTATTGACAATAAATAAATCGATCCAGGTATGAGAAGACGGGTTTTGCCAGAATACATGATGTGTTGGCTCGGATGGTACTAGGAAAAGAGAACGAGATTCAATTTGTTCGCATAGGTTACACGACGCGGCGTTATGTAGGCACATATTTATATTAAAATCCCCTGTAATAACAACATTAATATTATGCGGTAGGAGGGTGGATAGTACATTAAAAAAGTGGACAGGATAGGCGACTGAGGGTCGGCGATAAACTACAGCAAGAAGTATTTTTGTTGAAAAGTTTATTAATTCTAAAATAATAAATTCTGGCGTATTGTCAAAAGTCGCATCAGATTGCGCTAGTATTTTCACAACAAAATTATTTCTAACATAACAGCAGACGCCTCCGCCCTCTTTTCCAGCTCCATCCGCTCTAAAAAAGTTAAAACCATCTAAGGCAAGATGCGAATCAGGCTTATCTTTCTGCAGGAACGTTTCCGTGATTGCCAGTACATCGAAAATGTGGCCGGCGCATTTTTCTTCAATTAAAGCGAAATGAGCGAGAGTGGTGAGCCTGTTCGCATTTATGTGACCTACAACTAATGAATCCGTTCGCCTCCCAGTAATCGACCGAGCCGCATACCGTCAATCTTCAACACCTCTAACTGGGAGAGTCCCTAAGTCATCTTCTGAATGGATGGGGATAAGCGGAGACTCATGTTTTTCTCTCATACATACAATCTTGTTTTTAATGATCGGCCTCGCATAATGCAGTGTTTTATGAGCTTGAAGAGCTTTGCGATATAGTGCGTATACTGGCTTGGGCCAGAGAGCACTTATATAAATTTTTTCCTTTCCTCCGACACCGAAGAGCGTTTGTGCATCCGTTTTATCGAGTAATTTCGCATTTTTGAGCACCGAATTAGGAATAGTTGCAGACATAAATTTAAGCACGATAGATTGCGATTTAGCAGCAGGAACATTCGTCGGTGCGCCGGTGGCATTCTCCTGAGAATCAGGGACACTCGCCTGTGTGCCAGGTGCTACCGCAGATTCTTTCTGAACCCATTCTCTTACTTCAAGCACGTGATTAATAAGCCCCTTGAAACCAATAGCCGAAAGTACGCGATCCGCTGCTGTTGGCATAGTCAGCTCGATCTGCGCTGGAATTTTCGAAATAACTACTTCACACGGATCCTCAGTAATAATGCTACACGACAATGATACAATTTCTGAGCGCAGGGCAGTCACGTCAGCACGGTGTTCTTGATCCGCTTTATTTATTTTCTGTTCAAGAGCAGTAACGCGATTTGAAAGACTTATTATAGCAGTTTCTGTGCGGTCATCAGTTTCAGAAGTTTTATTAAATTTCTCAAGATATTTTTGAAAATATTCCGGAACATCTGAATCTGACATGCTGGAGACTGTTAACGACGGAGAAAATGTTTGCCCGCGATTTCCCGACTCTAAAGCAGTATTATATCAACGAGAAATGAAGGCAGCGACTCAGTGCACTGCTCTGTAATTATTGATACGAGTGACGGTGATGGGGGAGAAGTAGATTGTTTCGCTCAACCGCTGTTTGACGAAGACGATACTTGATCGGATAAAGGAAAGGCTAGGTGAGAGTCTGACGTCACACTCGGCTGCGAACGCGAAGGTGTACTAACAGCTGATCGAATGCTTGTACAACAACGCAATATATTATATTCGTTTATGAGCACAGGATGAACGCACGTTACGTGGTAGACGTAATTACAGATTTCGTACTGTATGGAAAGCTCTTCACCACGCACTATGGAACGCTCGCATAAGCTTGACGTCTACTCATTACTGCACGCACGCATTTATCGATAGAAGCATAACCGGTCGTTGCGATGGCTCTGCCAAATTTAAACGCATTACATATACATATATAAATCTATTTACTACATGTCAATTCTCACACGCACAGTACTGACACTTCCAGAGCAGATCGCAGGTGATGACATCTGTTGAGAAAGCGGAGAACTTAAACCCCCGTTCGGCGTAGGCGACTTGTTATCTGCTGGAGAACCTCGGTGTCGTGGAGAACAGTGTTTCCAAATTCCAAGAAGATCTCGACTTTCTCGGAAACTCCGGCATGCGCAGATATCAATACCAGCATGTGTGCAAATCGGCGTGGAAATAACCTCCAAAACAGTGAACGCTCCGATTTTCAAAATGAAAAATGAAATGCAAGCACCTCAGAATACTGTTAAATAACAGCAACAGTAAATGCTTGCACGAACTTGCTTGCAAGGATCTGCAAATAAAAACACCCGAAGGCAAAAAACGCAGAAAATCTTTGTTTCAGGCGGAGCGAAAAATTCGTGTAAACCTCTACTTACAGAGAGAGAGAGAGAGAGAGAGAGAGAGAAAGAGATTTTTTTTTTTAGATTTGTATAATTTATTTCCGCCCTGGGAATAATTAATCCCATGGGGCATATGGATCAAAATACATAATTATACAAAAATAAAATACATAAATAAGTGCAAGTAGAATAACATTCCATATATATCTATAATCGCTTGTTATAACTATAACGAATTATATAAACATTAATACGTATATATATATATATATATATATATATATATATATATATATGTGTGGCTCTTTGGCTAATAATATAGTGTAGACATAACAATCAAAAGAGTAACAAAGATAACAAAAGTAATACAAAGAGTAACTTAAACTAAGGTATAATATAAGAAATAGGTCGATTTGTGCTATGACAAATTATACAGAATAATAATAATAACAATGGCTTATCACAAATTTTGCGAAGGGTCAGCCTCGACATCACAGTTTGTGAGGTGATTGAGTAGGAGGGACTTTACGGTTTGAAGGGATGTGGTGGCATAAGGAAGGGAGGTAATATTGTTAGGTAAACTGTTCCAGAAATAAGAGGCAGCTATTTCGAAGGAGTTGGCATACAGGGTGGTTGAGTAAGGACGGATGAGGTTCAGTACGTAGCCGAGCTGACCTGCGGACTTCGCAATCAGCAGTAAGAATTAAATTGTTCTTGAGGTAGCTAGGACAAGCCGTTTTGAGTATCGAAAATGTCAAGGCACCCATGAAGTACTCACGACGGGCCTTTACCGTGAGCCACCCTAATCGTTTACGATAGGGGGTAACATGACCCATCCAGGGAATATTACCAAAGAGAAAGCGAGTGCACGCATTCTTCGCACACTGAAGTCTCACGTCCTGTTCACCAGTCAAGCCATGGTAAACAAGGCATGCATAGTCAAAGTGGGGGAAAATGAGCGAATGGACTAATGATTTGCGGATGCTAAATGATAGGGCACGCTTGTGGGCGCGTAAGCTCCTTAAAGTGCGGAATACTTGCTGGCAGATGTGGGATACTTGCCTGCCCCAGTTAAGATCAGGAGTCAACCAAACGCCTAAGTTTTTTACTTCTTTTACGAAAGGAATTGTCATGCCATTGACGGAGATTGTTGGCAGGAGATCAAGGTTCACCAAAGAAAGATTCAGAGTGCTACCAAGAAGCATGGCTTTAGTTTTTGTTAAATTTAATGTGAGCCCATTCCTAGCCGCCCAATCTGCGATGGCCGCACAGTCAATCGCAATTTTATTAATCGCATCAGCTAGTTCGTGACGAGTGCAGCTTCTATATATTTGAGTATCATCCGCGTAGATCATATGTTTGGTGAATCTGAGTACTCTGGGGAGGTCGTTGATGAAAATGGCGAACAGCAGCGGACCGAGAACAGAGCCTTGAGGCACTCTAGCCCACGTAGTAATCCAGTCAGAGATGCTGCCACCCACATCAACAACAACCTGGCATCTGTCACCAAGATATGAGATGAACCACAGTAATGAATGATCACTAATTCTAAATGAGCGCAACTTATGGATTAATATGTGGTGAGGAATTCTATCAAACGCCTTGGAGAAGTCAAAAAGAATTAATATGGTAAATCGAGAGTTATTTATCGCCAATCTGACGTCATCAAGAACCCCGAGCAATGCTGTCTGAGTGCTGTAACCTGTTCTAAAACCTGCTGGACGCGGAATGAAAAGATTATATTTTTCGATGTGAGATATTAGCTGTTTTGACAAAATCTTTTCTAGGAGCTTGGAGCACTCCGACAGCCTGCAATGGGTCGGAGGTCTGACACATCAGAAGGGGATGGAACTTTGGGGATTGGAGTGATTAGTGTCTGACGCCAAAGCATTGGATATGATACCCTAGATATGGATGAGTTGAAAATGGTAGTTAATGGTTCAAGGATAGATGGACAAGAAGTTAAGAGATGCTTAATGGTGATGCCGTCAAGTTCAAAAGTCTTGGATTTAGCTGATGATAGTGCTTCCTTGACATCACTGGAGGTGATGGTAGCGAATGTAAGTAGTGGAATGTCAGGTGAGGCCAGAGGAATGATTGGCAAAGGTAGTTGAGAGGATGAATTCGATGCATTCGATATAGATGCGAAGTGTGCGTTGATGCTGGCATGAGAAAAGAGCGAAAAGGGTGAGATAGAACGAGAAGAGACTATACCAAGCCTGTTGAGAGAGCTCCATAGGCGATTTGACCGCTGCTCCTTTGTTATTTCTCTCGCATAGTGTTCGTTTTTTGAGTTTCGCAACATAGTTAGTACTCTGGCACGTAGAGCTCGATACTCAGTGAGTGGAAAACCATTATCACGTGCTCTCTTATATATTCTGTCGCGCTCTTTTATGGTTGCACGAATCTCTGGTGAGATCCATGGGTTACGGCGGCTACTGATAGTTACGGAGCGAAGTGGTGCAAATCTATCGAGAGAGCTCGTGACAACCATATTGAAGTGACTTACCACGTCACTAAGATCAGTTATAGAAGAGAAATTATAAAGGTTATTAGAAATATCAGAGAGATATCGAGCTCTTTTAAAACCACGGAAGTCACGACTAATTACATTTCGAGTAATGTTTTGTGGTACGCTTAAATAAATGGTTAAGTCTATTCGATCGCGACCATATGTAAAGATGGCTTCTGATTTAGAATAATTCACAACAGCTGAGAGTTAATGGACAATGAATAAATCCAGCCATGTGTGAGACTCGAGTCGATCCTTGTTTATCGTGTGATGAGTTGCCTCAGAAGCAACCAAGTGTAGCGCATTTAACGGAATAATATCCCGCATATAATTGGCTTTGAACGATGAGGATAACATATTACAGTTGAAATCACCTGTGATGACCAACCCTTTGTAATGCGGGGAGAAAATAGAGAGCTTATTGAAAAATTCATGCGGCAATGCCGTTTTTGGAGGGCGATAGACCACTGCAAACAGGAGTGAGTCTTGGCTATGGGTGATTTCAACTATAATATACTCCGGTAAGTATCATTTCGCAAATCGGATGTGGATAATATCTTAAAATTTAATGTTTGTTTTATATAAATAGCAACACCTCCTCCTGTACGCCCCACGCGGTCATGTCGAATCAAATTATACCCATCTATGGCTACCGAGGTATCATCAACATCATCATCACCACATGATAATTTAGTTTCAGTTATTGCTACAATGTGTTTTGGGTGAAGATGAAAGTATGACTCAACCTCAACAAAGTGCGTTTCTAGGCCGTTAACATTGGCATGCATAATTTGAACATGCTCAAGGGGGGTGGAGGGCGAGGTGCTGCTAGCATTTCGTGTGCTTATGATCGCATTTATGTGTGCTCTATCTCCATGAGATCGCGATGAAAAGACGCTTGCTCGTTGCTTGTATCAGCCGGCTGATTGCGCGCCACAGGTAAAGCGTTATCACTACCACGGTCTAAATATTGTGCCATATTCCATGGCAGGTGAGATGCTAGCTGCTGTGAATTACCACCAGTGTTATTTAAGTGGCGTTGAATCGGTCTACACTCGAGTAGGTCCTGTTCATTGTAGACAGGAAGAGACGAGGAGTGAGAATCTCGGCACATATGAACTACCGTATTGATCACCCTGGGACGCCTGTAACCTAAAATAGTCGATCGAGAACGAGCTCTAAGTAAAAGTTGGCATATGCTTTTAGGGTACAAGATTCTCAGAAAGATCGTAGAGGTAGAACTGTGGTTAAATACCATATTATCTGTAAATAATTTTAAATCCAGTCGCGTGTAGACTATATGATCACGAATCTGTGGTGATTTAAATTTTATTAAAACGCTACGAAAATTTGTACGCTGCAGAGACGATACATTGTTATGCCGTGGACGCGCGCCAGTACCTTGATGTTCGACGTTAGAAACAGGCAGAGTGGTACTCGATGTTGAGGCCGGAGTATGTGACTGCTCCATGACAAAAACTGTATCTTGATGCCCATGGGCCTGAGCCGTCGCCGTCGCAGGTGCGCGTGTCGATGCAGTCGACACTCGTGGAAAATCTACTGCTGACAGTATATCAGGAACAATATGGGCAAGATTGAGTGCACCTAATACGTTGGAGGCAATTTGGCCTGGACCAAGTAAAATGTCCAAAGGTATCCCAGATATTATCAGCTCTGCCGTGTCAACGTGATTAGGCATAAATGCTGTGCTAGTAGGGGCAATATTGAGTGGTTGTTTGCTGATGACAGCATCTAGTTTCTTTTCTAGTTGCTCAATTTGAGCACTATGTGATTCAGCTATTTGAACACATCTTTGGAACTGCGTATCATGTTCGTTGAGACGCGAGTGGATCGCTGTGAGATCGTTTAGCCTCTCTTCGATTTTTGTCTCCTGCATGGCACAAAAATTTTTAAATTGCTCTTGTTGAGCAGATTTGAGTGCATTAAATTGTGTGGTAATTTGCTGAGTTTGAAGCTCCATTAGTTTTGCCAGAGCGGTCATCATATCTCCAGCTGGTGCGGAGTCCCCTTTTGCTTCCTCACTCAACCCGGCGAGAGCGGTGACTGACGACGCTGAGACAGGCAAGCTGGCGGCCGAGCCAGCGGCAGGCGGCTGCTGCTGCGGTGGGAGCGACGACGGCGGCAGTGATGGTGGGGAGGCCGCTCCAACTCTTGCTGATAGTGCCGTTGCGTGAGAGAGAGACAGAGAGAGAGAAGAGGTGAGAGCAGTGGCGGAACGGCTGAGTGCTGCTTGCGTCTGACAAGGAGAGGCATCGGTATGCGTGTTCACATTGTTACCAACTGTCGCTGATATAAGCTGCGGCGTTAGATGAGATGCTGGAGGCAGTACCGTGTTCCGATCACTAATAAACTCATCCAAAAGCGCAAGATCGCTCGGATGTTTGTTTGATCGGATGTTACTAGCCACCATCATAATCATGGTTGTCTAGAGCCAGTTTACCAGGCGAGAGAGATGTGTCAGCTGTTCGTTTCCTCCCGTCACAACACGTCACAACACCATCGTCACTAAACCAAATATCACGTACACAGTTCCGATGATATAATGATTCACATTTATTGCACTTAATAGCTTCAGGATCTGCACGAGCGATGAATGCAGAACAAAAGCCGCATTTAATTACACGACGATTGGGCATGTCCCACTGGGTGTAAGCAGCTGTACAGGCAGAAATGAAGCAGTGAGAATGAGCATGCGCATGCGTGAGAGCGCGAAAACACTACACAGCCGATTAAAAGAGCACGTAACCTCAAAAGCACTAACTTACATTTACAGCGTTTTACAACTGTATTAAACTGAATTTCTACACACTTAATTAGGTAGACTAAAGCCGAGAATGTCCTCACACTTTAGAAGGATAAATCTCATTTGCCAATTAAGAATTCAGCTCGTAATTAATATCAAATCACGAAGCACTGAGTAGCACTGTACTGTGTGTAGTAGAGAGAGAGAGAGAGAGAGAGAGAGAGAGAGAAAGAGGGAGGGAGGGAGGGAGGGTTGGAGGGAGGGAGAGAGGGAGGGGGAGGGAGAGAGAGAGAGAGAGATTCTTTTATCCCCACAAAAAAAAATTGTAAGTCCCAAAAACTTGACCACGGTACTTATATGTTTTTGGGATCGCTGAATCCGAATCCAGGGTTAGTTTAACCCCATCAGATCTTTCTCAAGGTCAGTTGAAGGTCAAATTATCGAAATACATGAAAAATACACTAAAACCAGGTATCTTGGGGTTTTTGGGGTCGCTGAATCCGAATCCGGGGTCAGTTTAACCCCATGAGAACTTTCTCAAGGTCAGCTGAAGATCAAATTATCGAAATACATGAAAAATACACTATAACCATGGTATCTTGGGGTTTTTGGGGTCGCTGAATCCGAATCCGGGGTCAGATTAAACAATCAGATCTTTCTCAAGGTCAGTTGAAGGTCAAATTATCGAAATACATGAAAAATACACTAAAACCATGGTATCTTGGGGTTTTTGGGGTCGCTGGATCCGAATCCGGGGTCAGATTAAACAATCAAAATATTAAAGAGCAGTACAAGAACATGTTTGATTTAGACATGAAAATTTATGAATTTGATTGGGTTGCTAAAATCATATGCACAATATGTAGGAAAATGCTACAGAAAGACAAAAATGGTAAAACTGAAGTAAAAATGAAAGTGCCTACGATATGGAAGGAACCTTTAAGAAAAGAAGACTGTTATTTTTGTAATACGAATTTGCATGGAGTTAATAGTAAAAACAAGTCGCAAATTAATTACGCTAACGTTGAAAGTGTCACGAAACCTATATATGAATCGTCAATTGATAAAAGAGAAGATCCACTGGGTATGTACGCAAGTGGAAGTATGGATCTTGAGGAAAATTTAGAAAGACATGATGAAGATGAAATCTTAGAAGAAGAAATGGAGGAAGGAGATATTATTGCGGAAGAAGAAATAGCGCCTGATGAAGACAATGACGTTGCTAGTACAAGTGATACAAGTGACGAAGAATACATCCCCTACAATACTAAGAAGGAGAAAGGTCCACTTACACAGGAAAAAGTGAATGATCTCATACGCGATTTGGGCCTACCAAAGGATGGGGCGGAGTACTTGGCTTCATGGCTAAAAGAAAATACTAATGAAGCTGGAAAAATTAAAGTTTCTTACTACCGAGACAGAGATAAGAAATATCGTGATTATTTCGCTAAAGATGAAGAATTTTCCTTAGTTTACTGCAAAGATATAGTTGGGTTGATGAATTGCTTTAAACATGGATGTTACAACCCTAACGAGTGGAGATTGTTCATCCATTCGTCAACGAGAAGTTTAAAAGCCGTTCTGTTACACAATACAAATGTTTATGCAGCCATTCCCATAGGATATTCGGTAATACTGAATGAAGAGTACTGTAACATGAAAGTAATATTAGACCGAATAAAATACAATGATCATAAATGGCAAATATGTGGGGATCTTAAAATCATAACAATACTTCTGGGGCAACAATCGGGATTCACAAAATATCCTTGCTATTTATGTGAATGGGATAGTAGGGATAGAAAGAATCATTACATAAAGAGTGTCTGGCCCCTTAGACAAAAGTTCGAACCGGGTTCTAAGAATATAAAAGATAAGCCACTTGTTGATCCATCAAAATATCTTATACCACCTCTGCACATTAAATTGGGACTTATGAAACAATATGTAAAATCTTTAGACAAAGATGGTAGCTGCTTTAAGTATCTGCGAAATCAGTTTCCCAAATTAAGTGATGCTAAAGTAAATGAAGGAATTTTCGATGGCCCTCAGATTCGTAAGATGATAAATGATGAAATTTTTGTTACGAAAATGAATCATACAGAGAGAGAAGCATGGTTATGTTTCAAGGACGTAATTAAAAACTTTCTTGGAAATCATAAGAGCCCAAATTACCAACAAATAGTTTTAAATTTAGTAAATAGTTACGACAATCAAGGCTGCCTAATGAATCTAAAATTACACTTTTTATATTCGCATGTTGATGAATTTCCAGAAAACCTAGGTGATTACAGCGAAGAGCAGGGAGAGAGATTTCACCAAGATATCAAGGAAATGGAGCGCAGGTACCAAGGAAGATGGGACGTAAATATGTTAGCAGATTACTGTTGGTCGTTAAAAAGAGATCTACCATCAACATCGGAGAAGCGGAAGCGTAATCCACTTCGTAGATCATTTGACAATAAAATAGTTCGTTACCATAAAAAAGAGTAATGGGCTTAATATTTTTACGGGTATTTTATTGAATTGCATATACTTCTAACAAATTTAGAGTAAATGAAGGAGCAGCAAACTATGATATAGTTTTAAAGGATACGATTGTACTTGCATATACATTGTTCTTTGCTTTATGGTTTACATTACCTTTTGCATTGCTTCAGTTTATAACTAATTTTTTCACTCTCATTACGTCCATGACCTTGAACTAACCTTGAACTGACCATAAATATAACCTTATGGGACTATACTGACCCTGGATTCGGATTCAGCGACCCCAAAAACCCCTAAATGTCATGGTTTGACTCTACTTTTTATGAATCTTTCTGATTTGACTTTCAACTGACCTTGACCATGACCTGATAGGGTTGTGATAAGCCCGGATTCAGATACAGCGCCCCAAAAAAACCCAAGATACCATGGTTTTAGTGTATTTTTCATGTATTTCGATAATTTGACCTTCAACTGACCTTGAGAAAGATCTGATTGTTTAATCTGACCCCGGATTCGGATTCAGCGACCCCAAAAACCCCAAGATACCATGGTTATAGTGTATTTTTCATGTATTTCGATAATTTGATCTTCAGCTGACCTTGAGAAAGTTCTCATGGGGTTAAACTGACCCCGGATTCGGATTCAGCGACCCCAAAAACCCCAAGATACCATGGTTTTAGTGTATTTTTCATGTATTTCGATAATTTGACCTTCAACTGACCTTGAGAAAGATCTGATGGGGTTAAACTAACCCTGGATTCGGATTCAGCGATCCCAAAAACATATAAGTACCGTGGTCAAGTTTTTGGGACTTACAATTTTTTTTTTGTGGGGCTGTGTTATTAAACCCCCTCATACACACTAATGCACACAGAAATATCCATCAATTAATTAAATTAATGAAATTTACACATGCGAATTTGCAAAATTTTTGTATTTGCTTACGATATAAAAATATTTTCTTAATAATTCTATTATGCCTAATCATACGAAACTGTGTAAAACTATGTCGCCCTATGCCAATATATACCGTACTGTGCTAATCTGTGCCAGACTGTGTAGATTCGTGCTAAGCCATGCCAATCTTAAAAAACCGGTAGACAAAGTATTTTTTTTCAAAGTTTGTAACTATTTCACAAAGTGCCACAATGTGCGACACTATGTCAAAGTGTGCCGAACAATGCAAACTGTGCCAAACTGTACGAAACGTCCGAAATGGCATAGGTTTAGCATGACTTGGCATAGTTTGGCACAGTTTGACACAATTGGGCACAGTTTGGCACACTTTGGCACAATTTTCATTTCCACTAGGGACGTAACAGAAGCAGATGACGGTTCCTCGGATGTACTGTATGCCCATGCTATAAGAGCAAGTGCATGTTTGCATCCTGCTGTATAAATAAATATATACATGCAGACACATTATATATCATACATAACTTACATATACACTTTATTAATCTCGATCAACGTTTTAAAATGGTATAACAATTATTCTGTTAATGTAAATAAAATTTAATGAATTTTAGAATATAAAAAGTGTATATTTAATGATATTTAGCAATGAAACTTGAGGTGAAGCGAAATAAAAATACAGGTATAGACATGTGATTACCCATCGAAGCAGCACAATCATGGCACACGGCTTTTGTTACACATTCGTCAACTTCATTAATTACAACTACAACGTTATAATTTTTATTCCACACTCTATGTCCAGGATATACTTTAGCTAGGACAGTGCATACAGAACCTTTACGTAAAAGCTGGATATATCCTATGGCACCATCTCCATAATTTTGATGCATTGATCTAAAATGATAAAATTAAATTCAGATTTGTTATTCTATTTTTCAAGCTATTAATGTATACATGAGATGCTTACAAATCAAAGATTACAAGTAACATTTGACATAATGTAATGATTGATTACTTTTCAGGTTATGTGTAGCAAAATTAATTTTTTTTTATGAAAATAGCACTTATTTCCCTTTGATTCTGAAAAGCATCATACATAATCAGTAATTTGTATAATAACACTTACCTAAACATTTTTACTCCTCGCATTTCAACACTAGAATAACAATCATTGTTCATAACATAATATAGTAGCATATCTAAGCCTACAGTTTGATGTTGCCTTAACATATCCCGTATTTATATTGCGATACCGTCAAGGACCCAGTTCCTGATCAGTTAAGGCACGTCATCATGTTATTTGTTGTGTCAAAGCGTAAATATGAGGTATTCGTGGAAAATGAAATTTCTAATAACAAATGGCGTCCGTCATGGCGTCGGGGAGTAAAGAACCTTCTGACAAGAAATGCAAAATTCTCAAATGTCACCCGTAGAATGAAGTGAAAATAGTGATTTGTGTTGTATGTGATAGTGCATATCACAAGACTTGTGCCAAACAAAAATAATTTTAATTTATTAGTGAAAATCTGCTAATATGTCCAGATCATAAGAAGCTAACCTCAAAATCCGAGGATGAGATTATGTGTGAATCGACAAAAATGTTAATTGCTAAAATAAAAATTAAACAATCTGAAGAGATAAGGAAAGAAATACTAGAAGATCTAGCAGATAAAACACAGGAACTATTAAAACAAACGGAAAGAGATACTGATGCTGAACTTAAAGTCATGCATGCAGAAAACGAACTCTTGAAACAACTCAGCAAAGAACTCGTAGAAAAAAACGAACTATTGAAAGAAGTTATTGTTCACCAAAAATGTTATCAAACTAACAAGAAATCTTGTGCTGAGGTAACAAGTATTGCAAAACCTACACAGAAAAGAATTCCAAAGATTATAGTCAAATCTATAAATAACACAAAACAATCAGAAGTCAAAAAGAATATTGCAGAATGTTTAATAAATGAGAAAAGTATACAAACAAAAGAAATGTATGTTAAAAATAATGAAGAGATAGTTATTAAATGTGTTAATCAAAACAGTGCTGATATGGCTGATAGGTTATTAAAAACCAAATTAGATGAAATATGTGAAATTAAAATTGAGCAGTTAGTTATCTAAAAATTAAAGTAGTTGGAATTGACAATTTTATGAAAATGAACGAAATTGGTATTGAAGAAGATGTAAATAATAGAAACTTCACAAACTTTAAGACTAAAGCTCAAGTTGTACATATGTACACAAACAAGAAATCAAATCTTAGCAGTGCATTGATGGAAGTAACAGCTGAAATATATGATAAATGTCAAACCATGTTTTAACTGTGGTAGGTTGGGTCACAGTGGAACAAATTGTGAAAATGTAATAACATGTCTGAAATGTTCAAAATATCACAAAACAATTGAGTGTGATTGTGAAGCATTAAAGTGCCCAAACTGTAATTTCAGTAATAAAAAATATAAAACAAATTTTGATACATTACATGATGCAGCAGATTTTAACGTGTGTAACATATTAAAAAATAGGATAAAAAAATATATTGAAACTACTGATTACCCTTCGAAACCTACATTACCAACAGTGAAAACAATACCGATGAAATATCAACAGAAGGTAAAGGACCAACAAAATAACACTTTGGAAATATTGCAAAATGAAAACCAGCCTCAACAACAAAAACAGGAAAAAAATGAACAACAACAGCAACAACAACAAAAACCACAACAACAACGACAGCAAATAACTAGAAGTAGAACACTAAAATCGCAAGTAAATAATAAAATAGACTAAGTATGGATTTTGAATTGCTTGAAAAAATACAAAAAGACTCGGTTCAAAAAGAAATAACATGTGGTAATATAAACAGTTTTAACAAAACTATAAAAAGTAAAAATAATTTCATTATGCATGTAAATATAAGAAGTATGTCTGCAAATTTTGATAAATTGAAAATATTGTTAAAGAGCTTGGAAAACAATCCCTCAATTATTATATGCACTGAAACATTTGTACAAACTAATTACAGACTATATAAATTAGAAGGATATACAAGTTTTTATAACGAAAGTAAAATAAATCGAAATGATGGCGTCATTGTTTTTATTGATGAGAATATAGTACATAAAGTTAAAACTATTGAATGTGGTAGGATTAAAATACTAAATATACATATTACGATAAATAATAATAGTTCTACTGAATTTTCCGCTATGTACAGATCTCATGATATACAAAAGATTAAGTTCATTTTAGATTTAAATAAATTTTTAAGAGAAAAGAGACATATTAAAAATCATCTAATAATTGGAGATTTTAATGTAGATCTATTAGAAGCAGATCATCATCCTTGACGCAAAAATCAAATATGATAAAAGCTTAGTGGAAAAAAATACAAATAATCCTAAAAGACTAAGGGATATTATTAATACAAAAATAGGTAAAAAAATAAAATCAATTAACTCTATAGGTTATATAAAAATTGATAATAACAAAATTACAGATAATAAGGAAATAGTGAATAATATGAATAAATATTTCTGTGAAATTGGACGAAATTTAAGTGAAAAAATGGTTAAACCTTCATATTATGCTTTAAATATTCCAGATATATATACAAGCTCAATTTTTTTAGACCAACAAATACATATGAAATAATGAGCATTATTAATACTTTGAAGTTAAAAAATGGTAGTGTGATAGAATCAAAGCAAAAGTTTTGAAGGTAATATGTAATTATATTATCGAACCACTAGAATTTTTATTTAACACATGTATGGTCAAATCCATATGGCTTAACGCTCTTAAAAATGCTGAAATTGTACCGATTTATAAATCTGGTGTGAGACACAATGTATCAAACTACAGACCTATTTCGTTAATATCAAACATAGCTAAAATTTTTGAGAGAATAATTTATAATAGAACAGAATTTACGATTTTGTTAAAAAGTGTAATATAATATCTGAGCATCAGTTTGGTTTTATGAAAAATGTAGGTACGAAAAATGCTTTAAATTACATATCGAATATACTATACAATAACTTAGATAGTAGTAACCCAACGATTATAACTTTTCTGGATCTTGCCAAAGCTTTTGATACTGTGGATTATGAAATATTACTTGAAAACTTATATTGTATTGGTATCAGAGGACAGGCGTTGGACTTACTAACAAGTTATCTAAATAATTGATACCAAAAAGTCAAGATTAATAAGAGTGAAAGTGATTACATGATAATAAACATAGGTGTTCCGCAAGGTACAATTTTAGGACCTCTTCTGTTCATACTTTATATCAATGATCTATTGAAAGAAATTCCTTTTGAAGCAACTTCATCTTATGCAGATGACACTGCTGTGATAGCTACGGGCAATAACTGGAGAGAAGCTCAGGAAACTATGAATAATTATCTTCTAACTGGAGATAAATGGTTAGCAGTAAACAAATTATCTGTAAATGTTGTCAAGACGGTATATATGACTTTTGGTAGCTATAGCGACAGTGTCCCAACTCAAATGAATGTTAAGATAAATGATAAAATTTTAACAAGAGTTGAGAATTATAAATATTTAGGAATCATATTTTATTATAATTTAAGGTGGGATAGTCACATACAAGAAATTATAAAAAAAAACTAAATATCTAGTATATATTTTTTATAAGATCTCCAAGTTTATGTCAACAGATGTAATGAGAATAATATACTACTCTTTTTTTTACAGTATAATTAATTATGGAATTTTAGCCTGGGGTGGAGTGTATAAAAATAATAGAAGTATACTGTAAAACCTACAGAATAGAATCCTAAAAATTGTAAATAAAAACAATTTTATTATACAGGATAAACCAATGAATATTGAACAAATTTTCAGTTTTGAATCTATAAAGTTACATTACTCTGAACTTCAAAATACGTACCTCACATCTAATAGTATAACTAGGAATACAAATATAATTATACCTAGATATAATAAAAAAATTAGTAATAAAAATAGTTATATAAAAGCGATTTCGATTTTTAACATGCTACCAAACAACCTAAAAAACTTAGATATTAGCAAATCAGCTCAAAAAAATAAAATAACGAATTGGATCAAAACCAATCTTTAAATGATGATATTGAGTGCATTTTTATGTAAATTGTTAATTATATAAATATTACGTTCACTGCGGTGAATATTTGTTGGCAAATAAAGAAATTTTATGAACAGTATTTTTAAGTTTACTTTTAAGGTTAGTTTTAAGTTTTATAATGTGTTTATCTATGCAGGATTTATGGATGTGAATATGTAAATAATTACTCTGTAAATTATTTTCTGGTTTAAATAAATAAATAAATAAATAAAAATATAACTGTTAATATTAATATAAAATTGAAAAAATACATAAATAATCAAAATTAAGTTAAATATAAAGCCTCATAGAAAAAAAACTGTGGGAGCAATTCCTGATCACTTAAGATTTGTATGGGAGTAGTTTCTGATCATATCAAAACCCAATTCCTGATCACATATATTATTGACATATAAGCATTTTATATGATAAACAAAAACTTATTAACCAATACTAATACAGTAGACATACTAAAATATAACATTTTTTGGTTGTTTGATTATAAATGTGAAACGTAGGCGAACGTACTCGTACTCTGTCTACTGTACGATATAGACTCGCGTGCGAGCATATATTATAACCTATGAAATGCACATAGTGTTGTGATTTATTGCCACGTTTTCTGCGACTTTTGCATGATAAATTATTTACGCATGGATTAAAACTACTTACAGAATTATGTTATTACAAATATTTGTGTATTTTAAGATTTTTAAACACACATAAAACATGTTATTAATACTGATCAAGAATTGGGTAAACGATAAGAATTTGGACCCTATTTCCAATCACACGTTTTTACAAATATCAATAATATTTTATATGAATGTTTTAAGTGATTTATACGAATAAACTGTTGAATAACTTAATTACATAAGTTCTTTTACGATCTATTACAAATTGTTAAAGAAATGATGTAAATTTCTTTGCATGCTCACTTGTAGTCTGCAGTAAGATGGTGTAAATCATGACGTTGCCAACAACGTCCAACTTTAACATTTTTTATCTTAAAAATGTATTTTACTAGTAACTTTTAAAGTTCTTTTATATGACTACGAAATAGTTTACTATTACTAATTATTTTTTTAAAACAAAATACTGATCAGGAACTGGGGCCGTGACGGTATAGAACGAGTCACAAAATTTACTGTTCACACTTTTCGTTATTTTAAATGAAAAACAAATTATTGTCTGACAGGTAAACACGTTTGTTTTGATAAAATTAGGTTTGTTTACACTATCCATCTGAAGTCATGTACTGGTATATAACACAGGCCGACAAAATTTTCCTGAACCAATAACCCAGAGACCAGACCATACTTTTCCGAAGGTTTTTGGCACGCTGAATCCAAATCCGGCCTCAGAATTGCTCTATCACCTCAGGTTTTCGAGATATCCTAACCTAAAAGTGCAAAAATCACCGTTTTTGGCTGTTTTTGAGGTTATGTTATGCCGCTAACTGATTTTTTAATACAAAATGATCAGCGGCATCTGAAAGTACTAGTCTTGCCCTTCAAAATTCATTTTTGCTTGTTTCGATTCGACTTTTCCTTCTCGAGATATATCGCTTTCAATCTGTAATGTATCAGTGTTTCTTATCTACTAGACATCCTATCCCATAGTTCCGTTTATACTCGGATAAACAAACTCTTCCTGATATTGCTGTCAAACCGCTTGCAAATGCATACCTGGTAGTTTTTGGGGTCACTGATCACAAATCTGGAGTCAGAATCTCCGAATTCAAAATGGCGGATCCAATATGGCGGCTATGATTACCACGATCCGTAGTAAGTCACAAAAAATCCCGGAAAAGCTCTGGAGATCGGTTACTCGGGGGTTTTCAGGGTCGCTGATCTCAAATCTGGAGTCAGAATTTCCGAATTCAAAATGCCGGATCCAAAATGGCGGTTATGATTACCACGATCCATAGTAAGTCACCAAAAACACTGGAAAAGCTCTGGAGATCGGTTACTCGGGGGTTTTCAGGGTCGCTGATCTCAAATCTGGAGTCAGAATTTCCGAATTCAAAATGGCGGATCCAAAATGGCGGTTATGATTACCACGATCCATAGTAAGTCACCAAAAACACTGGAAAAGCTCTGGAGATCGGTTACGCGGGGGTTTTCGGGGTCGCTGATCTCAAATCTGGAGTCAGAATTTCCAAATTCAAAATGGAGGATCAAATATCGCGACTATCGTTGCCAAGGGCCATAGCCATAGTTGACCAAAATCTTGGAAATGGTCTTTTAAGTCGTCACTTGGAAGTTTCCCGATTCTCCGAGCTCGAATCTGCAGTCAAATATTCCAAGTACAGAATACCTACTGACCCACCCAATATGTTACAAAATGACGGATGTAATATAGCAGCTAGTCTTACATAAAGAACCTCACTTTGACTTCTTATGAAAACGTTGTCGTTGCTCCTGAAACGATCGTTTATATGACTTGGGCCTATAGACAGTCGATACGTTATGTCTATGCAGAGACCAGCAGTAGTCCGCCATCATCCGCTCATCCCACCTACCTTGAAAATGCCGCTCCTTTTGTTTGAAATCCTGATGAAAGCGTTCACCCATTTCTTCGCTGAATGCGCCATTATTCTCAGGAAAGTAGTCTAAATGAGAAAACAAAAAGTGCAATTTCATACTCATCAGGCACCCTAATTTTTGGAAATTCGTTAGCATCGTAGATACAATAGATTTGTACTTTGGATCTCGATAGTTTCCTAAAAAATTGTCTGTGACACTTTTGAAGCTCATCCAAGCATCTTTTTGTACGGGTGTCATGGTTTTTACAAAATCATCGACTTTCATAAGTTTTCTAATATCAGGCCCAACAAATATGCCTTCTTTAAGTTTAGCATCCTACAAATGCTTAAACTTGGATGCAATGTACTGGAAACATTCGCCTTCTTTGTCTAAAGCTTTAGTTAATTGCTTCATAAAGCCAAGCTTGAGATGCAATGGAGGCAATAGGATTCGACGGGTGTCGACAAGACTCTCATGAATGACATTGTGTTCACCAACTTTCATCTGGATTCTTTGTGGCCAATTTTTCTTTACCCAGTGCTCCTGTCGGGAACGACTGTTCCAAAGGCAGAGAAAACACGGATGTCTCGTGTTTCCCGACTGCAAACCTACTAAAATATTTATCATTTTGAAGTCACCACAAATCAACCATTTGTGCTCATTATAATAATTGACTTTTTCAAGAAGAAATTGAAAGCTTTCGTACGATTCTTTCAATACGGTGGAATGGCCAATGGGAATTGCCGCATATTTATTTCCATTATGAAGCAGTACTGCTTTAAGACTATCTGTTGAAGAATCTATAAAGAGTCGCCAGTTCTCCGGCTTATAAACTTCTTCTATCTCATATAAACTAATCAAACCTTTAATATCGTTGCAATATACAAGGGAATTCTCTTTAGTAAAATACTTCACGAACTTATTATCTCTTTTCCTGTAGACGGAAATTTTTGTCCCAGGGGATAGAAGATTTCTTTCTTTGAGTCTGGAAGCGCATAGCTCTGCCAAATCTTTACTCAAATTCAATTCCCGCACAAAATCATCCAGAGCATTTTGATCAAAAAGTTGCGGTTTTCCGTCGTCAAAAGAAAATTCATCGTCACTGCTTTCGGCCTCGTCACTTTCAATCGTTTGCCTTTCTTGCTCCGCTTGTGGCTGAGGAACAGTATTTGTATTCCGTTCTATTTTTCCAATTTTTGGTGGTGTTACACTAAGCACCTTAGGATACACAAGCAAATGTTTATTTGTATGGTTTCTACCAGTTATATCACATCCACAAAAGTAGCAGTCATCATCATGATTTCTAGGTTCACGCCACACTACTGTTTCAATTACAACATCCTTTTTTATACTATTCCAGTTTTTCAAAGTTCGGCGACAATCTTCACAAATAGAATTAGGAACCCAGGGTTTATTTAGATTTCTCATAGGCGTTTGATAACATTCTTCGAACTGTGCTCTTATTGTATCACTGATGTTTCTACGGTAAGTTTCTGCCTCAAACTTTCCGCAAACATTGCAAAATTTATTAACTTTATTTGTGCACGGGATTCTCGACATTGTAGATGACTAATCCGTTAGCCTGTCGCTCAAACACGATCTCTAACACGGAAAGTCTTATGTTTCTTGAAAGCACTGAGTGATCTACACTGGATGTACATCAGATCCATACATGCACACTACGACGTTAATGTATCTAATACCGTATTGATTTATTTATGGGTTGATGACTAATCCGTTAGCCTGTCGCTCAAACGCGATCTCTAACACGGAAAGTCTTGTTTTTCTTGAAAGCACTGGCTGATCTACACTGGATGTACATCAGATTCATACATGCACACTACGACGTTAATGTATCTAATACCGTATTGATTTATTTATGGGTTGATGACTAATCCGTTAGCCTGTCGCTCAAACGCGATCTCTAACACGGAAAGTCTTGTTTTTCTTGAAAGCACTGGCTGATCTACACTGGATGTACATCAGATTCATACATGCACACTACGACGTTAATGTATCTAATACCGTATTGATTTATTTATGGGTTGATGACTAATCCGTTAGCCTGTCGCTCAAACGCGATCTCTAACACGGAAAGTCTTGTTTTTCTTGAAAGCACTGGCTGATCTACACTGGATGTACATCAGATTCATACATGCACACTACGACGTTAATGTATCTAATACCGTATTGATTTATTTATGGGTTGATGACTAATCCGTTAGCCTGTCGCTTAAACGCGATCTCTAACACGGAAAGTCTTGTTTTTCTTGAAAGCACTGGCTGATCTACACTGGATGTACATCAGATTCATACATGCACACTACGACGTTAATGTATCTAATACCGTATTGATTTATTTATGGGTTGATGACTAATCCGTTAGCCTGTCGCTCAAACGCGATCTCTAACACGGAAAGTCTTGTTTTTCTTGAAAGCACTGGCTGATCTACACTGGATGTACATCAGATTCATACATGCACACTACGACGTTAATGTATCTAATACCGTATTGATTTATTTATGGGTTGATGACTAATCCGTTAGCCTGTCGCTCAAACGCGATCTCTAACACGGAAAGTCTTGTTTTTCTTGAAAGCACTGGCTGATCTACACTGGCTGTACATCAGATTCATACATGCACACTACGACGATCATGTATCTAATACCGTATTGATTCAGATTTCAAACAAAAGGAGCGGCATTTTCAAGGTAGGTGGGATGAGCGGATGATGGCGGACTATTGCTGGTCTTTGCATAGACATAACGTATCGACTGTCTATAGGCGCAAGTCATATAAACGATCGTTTCAGGAGCAGCGACAACGTTTTCATAAGAAGTCAAAGTGAGGTTCTTTATGTAAGACTAGCTGCTATATTACATCCGTCATTTTGTAACATATTGGGTGGGTCAGTAGGTATTCTGTACTTGGAATATTTGACTGCAGATTCGAGCTCGGAGAATCGGGAAACTTCCAAGTGACGACTTAAAAGACCATTTCCAAGATTTTGGTCAACTATGGCTATGGCCCTTGGCAACGATAGTCGCGATATTTGATCCTCCATTTTGAATTTGGAAATTCTGACTCCAGATTTGAGATCAGCGACCCCGAAAACCCCCGCGTAACCGATCTCCAGAGCTTTTCCAGTGTTTTTGGTGACTTACTATGGATCGTGGTAATCATAACCGCCATTTTGGATCCGCCATTTTGAATTCGGAAATTCTGACTCCAGATTTGAGATCAGCGACCCCGAAAACCCCCGAGTAACCGATCTCCAGAGCTTTTCCGGGATTTTTTGTGACTTACTACGGATCGTGGTAATCATAGCCGCCATATTGGATCCGCCATTTTGAATTCGGAGATTCTAACTCCAGATTTGTGATCAGTGACCCCAAAAACTACCTGGTATGCATTTGCAAGCGGTTTGACAGCAATATCAGGAAGAGTTTGTTTATCCGAGTATAAACGGGGCTATGGGATAGGATGTCTAGTAGATAAGAAACACTGATACATTACAGATTGAAATCGATATATCTCGAGAAGGAAAAGTTGAATCGAAACAAGCGAAAATGAATTTTGAAGGGCAAGACTAGTACTTTCAGATGCCGCTGGTCGTTTTGTATTAAAAAATCAGTTGGCGGCATAACATAACCTCAAAAACAGCCAAAAACGGTGATTTTTGCACTTTTAGGTTAGGATATCTCGAAAACCTGAGGTGATAGAGCAATTCTGAGGCCGGATTTGGATTCAGCGTGCCAAAAACCTTCGGAAAAGTATGGTCTGGTCTCTGGGTTAAAAATCTTGTCGGCCTGTGTTATCTTTATCCCGAAAAATATTTTAAAAAAATATTATTTTTTTAAAACTCTAAAGTTGAACCGAGCTACTTCTCCAATAATAATGTCCAAAATGCTTTCAACTTTAGGTCACCACGTTTTCAAAATCTTATTTCTTAATTTTGAAGAAAATAGGATTTCGAAAAAACAGAAAAATTAATTTTTCAAAAGAAATTAAAATTTTCGGAAATATTTGATTTTGCAAACAAATATTATCAATTTTTCTTTAAATTATTTGTTTAATAATAAAGAAAAACTATGGACTTATTTCTCGTTTTGTTTTTCAAAAATTCTGTCAAGAAACGCTTTATTATTTTATTTTCGAGAAAAATTGGATTTTTATGTTCCAAATGGTATTCCGAACTAAATGTAATTTTTTTCTAAAATTTTCTAATTTAAAAAAAAATGTATTCATAAATAAATTTCTTCCATTCTCTAAAATATAAAAAATTATTAAAAGAAAAAATATCCGGATTTAGAATTTTTCGATTTTATTGTTTATTATCGATAAACAATAATTTTAAAGAAACAAGAAAATCCAAAATTTAAACAATAATTTCACAGAAGAACAATTGTCGTAATTGAACAGTTCGATATATTGAATTATTTTAAATAAAAATATTAAAATTAAAAAAAATGTATTTTTCTGAAATCACTGTTCATTAGTGTTCAATAAACGATAATTTTGCAGAAAAATAATTTTCTAAAATAAAGAAAAGAAAATCAAAAATGGATTTTATTGCTCTCATTAATCTCAAAAATCCAAAAGAAAATCCAATTTTCCGAAATTACTGTTTATTAATAATTAATAAACAATACTGCTGCAAATAAAAACAAATGTTGATAAATAATAAATTATCATAAGGCGTGGTATTCCCGGACGGTCATCCATCCAAATACTGACTGCTACCAACGCTGTTTAACTTTGCTTAACGCTCTCGGATAAAATTTTCTTTTTCGAAAAAAAAATCTAAAATCTCAAAGAAAATGTAATTTTTTGTGATAATTGTTTATTGGCCCTCAGTGAACAACCAAAAATTGAAAAAATCAATTATTGCAATAAAAATCATCAAAAAAACAAAATAAAAGTTTTCGCCGATCCGAGTACTGACCGCGCCTAACGCTGCTTAACCGTGATAATCTGTCGACCACCGAATCCCTGAGCGTGGCGCGGGTGTCTTGGCGACTGAACTAAATTTTTATACACTTCACTGCTGTGATTGATTGCTTTTTGCTCTGACTTCCAATAACTATTCGTAATTTCGCTCGACCTTTTTATCAATTATAATCGGGTGTTATAATTTTTTTTACTTCCTGAGGTTTCGAGTCAGAGCAAAAGTTGATTTTAATATTATTTCCTCTGTGTATTGTGTTCAACACACTCAGTTTGCCTTCTCGCATACACTTTTACACACTTCGCTATGTTTTAAGCTTCGTGCTCAATTTTTGCTCATCTCGCGCTCGTGTGCTCGACCTATTTAGCGCGTTAAAATTTTAAAATTACTAAAATACAACAAAAAAAAATTAGTTTTCAGGTTTTTTGACTTTAACTAGATTTTTAAATGTTTTTAAATATTGATTATTATCAAATATGCTGTCAATGTCGGGTTTTGAAGGGCCCCATGTATAACGGGGTGCTCAATTGTTAATAATAAAGTAATTATTAGTCGAGCTAATAACCTGATGGCGTGCGCCACACGCAACGCGTGTGCGCGACTTACCGCAGCTCTTACCTTTGAGGTGGCTTGCGGCGACTCGCCGATGTAGCCTTACCCCGGTGTAGCTGTGCAGGCTCTTCCCACGCATACGCCGAATATCCACGAGGATACGGCTTTGCGCGGAGTTTCCTCGATGCACTAGTTTTCGCGACCCGGAAGGAGCGCGAAATCGCGAAGGTTAATTATTTCGCAACGCGAATAGCAATCTAGCATTGCTTGTCGACCTAACTCGATGCGGGGAGTAGGCGGGTCCGAATTTATTAATGACACAATAATTTAACAAGAACAACAAAACTATTATATTCTGAAATAAATAAATTAGGTAATTTACACCGAAGTTAACAATAACATAATAACAATGAATAGAATAGTAACGCGTAGGTCGAGCGTCACTTGCGTGTTCAGCACGACCGTGCTGAATACGTCGCCGGAGTCTGAGAGGGTTACGAACACGAGCGGACCTTTAGTATTGCGGGCTATTCGGAGCTCTTATCTTTTTGGTGCACGGCACACTATTCGTCATGTGCCCCTTACGCACGTACGCGGTTACCCATGGGCTAGCCCTTACCTATGTTCGCCAGACCGCAGTGTCAGAGTCAACGGTACCGCAGTCGAAGCTTCTCTTTCTCTATCTCTCTCTCTCTCTCACTCTCTCTCTCTCTCTCTCTCTCTCTCTCTCTCTCTCTCTCTCTCTCTCTCTCTTTCTCTCTTCCTCATTGCTGGCCACTAGCTCCGTCACTTTCCCTCCCGTTGCCGCATCGTCGCTTGCTGCTGGGCTTCTCGCATCGCGTGCAGACTCTTCTTCAGTTGATGATGGTGGGGGTCGAGCGTTCACCTCCACCAGTCGTTTTTGCACCCACGCACGCGAGAATCACCGTGCACCGCCCAAGCTTGAATACGTGCAGTTGCGGAGCAGGAGAATCGCCAAAGAGTCTACAGAGAGTCGACACAGTGAGAGAGAGCCGTCTATACATCGTCGCTCTCACTTAGATACAGATGCAGTGGTCGGCGTGAAAGAGCGAGAGAGCGAGAGAGCGAGAGAGCGAGAGAGCGAGAGAGCGAGAGAGCGAGAGAGCGAGAGAAGCCGCGGTGTGTATGCCTCGCGTTATCGCTTACAGCTTTACCGCGGCGTCTTATCTCTCTCTACCGAGAAATGAATACTTTAATCCTGTTCTACTTTTCATATCTCATTCGTAACAAATTACAATTTAAAAAAACTTTAAATAACCAATAAAATGTTAATTAAATTTTATTATTTCATGTATATCCCCTATGCTCGCTTCTCCCAATAGAGAACCGAAATTCGCTTATTTCCTCGATAACTCCAATAGTTTTCGAGATACAGACTGCTAAAGTTTAACATTCCTTGAATTCTAAGAATTATTACAACTTCGTTAACATTTTTAAGACAATTTCCGAAGTATATACAGTTTTTATAAGTAAACATAGGGGCTCTTCACCGAATAATAAAATCTCATTAACATTTTATTAGTTATTTAAAATTTTCATAAATTGCAATTTGATACGTGTGAAGAAAAGAAGAACGGTATTAAAATACTCATTCTATCTCTTTCATACATAATTATATTATTTTAAAATCTAATCAAACTTACCTTTCCTTTCTGACGCTACTTGATGTAGTCGCCGTACATAGTTTTAAATATAATAGTTTTTAAAAACGTTTTAAGAATATTTAAAAAAGTTTTTGATTCTTTGCATATACTCTCTCTACACATACTCATTTCTTTTAAGTGTTTACACATGCACACTATTTTAGAAAATAAATTTTATATTGATTAAAATCAATTACACAAACACACACAATACTGTATACAAATTTTATCTCACATACGCACTAACATTTAACACATTATTTTAATTCTTTTATACTTTATCATAGGGTTAATACACATCACTTAAGATACTTAAAAATTTTACCACGATATCGTTCCGTACATCTTAAATAAGTCTGCGATAGAACACATCACTAGTCTTTTGTGAAGTAAGCCACAACGTGCACTGGTTTAACACATTTTTGTTTTATGCTTATCGAGCCCTCAACACGGCGACGCCACTGTATTTGTAAATTTTGAGGGCAGTAAAAATCTTTGGCATCGTCCAATGTCTGCCTTGAGAAACTATAAATCCTATAGTCATCGGGCCAAAACAAAAACTCCACCACTATATTTGTCAAATCCTGTATTAGTGGCATATGGTATGGGAGTTTTCTGCGCATTTTTTAATTTTCCGCTCTATAATGTCATTAACCTTCGAAACACACGCACTTTCCACAATCAGTAAATTTTGCACTGGTTCTTCTTCCTCGTATTTCTCGACGCCTGCACGCTCCACAGTGGCAGCTTATTCCTCCATGATCGCTCGCACCTCGTGTACGGCGTCAACGGGATCCTCGGCCTCAGCATTACCCACTACGCCTTTACTCGTTGGTAGCATCTTTGAGACTGAGTAAATTGTTTTAGAATATTTATCTCTCTGGGATGCATGATGGTGTTATCTCTCTTATTCTAATATTTCACGGAGCTAAACCAAAACACACCTGTATGGTTACTTGCGCTACGTGAGAATTTTAAGTACATAAGTCAGTGAATGAAAATCCTGTCCTTATTAAATTTCAAGCTTTTTGAAATCAGCATTTCTCTCTCACCCTCAAGTTACATACCATTTTATTTTGTATTTAAATCAGAGGAAATTATAGCATGATGGAAATAATAAACGAATCTCTAAACTTGCGTACGATTTTCGCTCTTATTTGATCATTGCGAGCTCGAAAAATGAAAAGACAATGTAGAGTAAAGTCACGTGTAATAGCCAAGGCGAGAATTGTAAGCGCGATTTACTAATCGGTACGACACTTGGCAGTTTGACGGATGAGTTGGCCGACAAGGGTATCGACACGTATATAACATCGTTTTTATCAGGCGGTCCAAAGTTTTATGCATACAAATACAAAAAAAACAGACGGTAGCTAAGACTACGTATGCAAGATAAAAGGTATACGCTTAAATTATACAAACAGTCAGAAGATAAATTTTAATACAATTCGCGAGTTGATTACATCACCGCACACCGAGATAGTGCTATCGAATGCGGCTATACGTCGAACAGTTTGTCACGAAGTGCTGACATAAAACGAGACAAAGACGTGCAAATCGGTTTATGGAAAAAGGAGATTCGTGACGACGGACAAGACTGACGCAATCTCACAGAATAATATGGAAATATGAAATACAGTTGGCGCTATTATCTACAGCAAATCTTTAATGTGGGCGTTAATGAGAAGATGCTTAGTTGTGGTAACGGTGGGGTTTGGAAGATCATTAGCGAAAGCGGCGCCACTAACAAGCTGATTGGGTGTGCCACGGCGCTTGACGAAGAAGCTCATTGGCGACCGCCGCGACATCCGCGAGCTGATTGGTCGCGGATGCAAGCGAGCTCGTTGCTGGCGGTAGTGTCAATAAGCTGATTGCTGCCCCGCGTGAGCCTGACCATAGTGCTCACGGACTCTCGGATTGTCGGTAGAGGTGGAACCAAATGAAGAGGGGATTGCATCTGTTGAATCATGTACACGTCAGTGCGAGTCATGGATTCGCGGTGGATACATCCATTTCCGTCAATATTGTGCGGGCCTACATACTGTGGGAAAGCGGTGTTTGTGAAAATTTTTAACAACCATCGGTCGTATTTGTGACACTCGAATCGAACGCGTAATCATTTATTATTTAGAGTGGCAGACAGGGTACAGAGATTTCGGCAAAAACATTGAATTTCGTGAAGGTTTACCACAGAACACTGACTACGCTGGTGATTCAAGAGCAAAACTTGTGATTATGGACGATTTGATGTGTGAATCGTCTTCCGGAGGTGCGGTCGTCGATATATTTTTAAAAGCTAGCCATCACCATAACCTGTCTGAGCTGTTTATCACTGAAAATATCTTTCACCAAGGAAAAGGATAGCGTGATTTCTCTTTGAATGCTCAATACATGGTAGTATTTAGAAATTTGCGCGACAGGTCTCAGATACGACATCTTGATCGCCAAGTGCGTCCTTAAGATCCAAACTTTTTGCAAGAAACTTACTGGGATATCATCGCAAAACCTTATGGCTATCTCTGGCTGGACTAAGCAAGATACACCCGATAATTGCCGATTTCGCACATGTATTTTTCCTGACGACGAATTACACAACGTGCCGCGAAAAAAGATAAATGGTAGCGATACTTTGATCCAGATATCAGTCGCGTCGTTGTGATGGCTCCAAAAATTCGACATCCTTTTGCCCCCAAAGAAGCCACCATTCTATGAGCACTGTATCACCTCAACGAGAAACAGCGCAAGGCTCCTTTGCAAAGAGCGAATACGAAATTAGTTCGAAATATTTGTAAGTGCTCTAAACGTGTTAATTGGTAACGTACTACTCGAAAAGCGACACAAATGTCGTTTACGTAAGCACACAACAACTCTACGAAAATTGGTTTCACCTAGTCTATGCTTGTCCAGAAAAAAAAAACTTATCATACAGCGCGGAGGATTCTTACCTGCTCTGCTAGCACCGTTTCTAGGCACCGTTTTAGCTCCTCTAGTAAATAAATTAAAAAAATAAAAAAAATGGAGCACACTAGAAAAATGGTCCTCCTACCACAGGAGAGCGTGGAACGTCTACAGAGCACGATCACAAACGGTTCACTAAAGTCTGTGCAAACACCCGGTACAGCGATGAGCAGCCTCGATGCAGAGATGAACGAAATACTAAATTCACCGATGTGTATGGATCAGCGTTGAAAGTGGTCATTATATCGCCAAGTCTTGCAACGTTATCTTGACTTTAAGGACGCTGATAGTGCAGAAAAGAGAAAAAAATACTCAATGATGCTGATATCACTGTTCCGCTTAATGAAAAACAAAACGAGGGTGATGCAATGCAGTCAGAGGAGGAGAACGCGCTAGAGGACCGGATCGATACCGATATCCTGCAGAGTGTTCCTCAAAAGTACTGAAATAAGGCAGGTCCCACACTTTTTGAACGATCTCGATAGTAGAGGTGGTAATGATGATGGTGGTGGTGGTGGTGGTGGTGGTGGTGGTGGTGGTAGTAAATAGTCATCTGCCCGCAGCAGCAATACCGACAGGGACGTCCCAGGTGAAGGATCTTGCGCTTTACCAGTCAAAAGAAAGAAGTTAAAGAAAAAAAGACGCCGGACGCAGAGCACAAGAAGAAGGAGAAAAAGAAAGTTTCGGATTTGAGAGCAGAAGTTTAAGCACGGCGTCGATTGAGCGAGGGGGGGGGGGTCAAGAGAAAGAAAAAGTGAGTTTGCAAGTAGATGAAAATTTACGTGAAAAAAAAACAGGGCTTTGGACGCTTTGATTGATTTACTACCGTTTGACCTGCATGTGCCTGGTTACAGATTCTGTGAACCAGGTACTCAATTAGCTGAGCACATAGAGTGCGGTGAAGTTGGAATTAATCCTTTCGATAAAGCCTGTTGTCAACACGATATCCCTTATACTGACAAAAAAAGTGATCGAGTTTTAGCAGATTACGCTTTCTCTCGTATGCTTGCTGAGGATACGGAAGCTGCCGAAAGAACGTTGGCTTTAATGACAGCTTATTGTATGGTTAGTAAAATAACTTTTAAAAAAAAAATTTCTCGCTTCAAGAGGTCTATAAAGAAAAAAACAAAACAAGCAAGAAGGAAATCAAAGTCAAGTGATAAAAATATAAAGGTAAAAGACTATATGTAATAAAAATGCAGAAAAAGAATAAAACTTTTGAGAACCTTTACTACAGTCCTTCACAACCTCTGGCATACGCTGGTGTTAATAAACTTTTTCAAGCTACGCGTAAAAAAAATAATCGACAAAGTTCATCGAATGGCTTGAGAGTCAAGATGCCTACAACTTGCACAGATCTGTTAGACTTCGATTCCGAAGACGAAGTTACAATTTGCGTAATATTGATGATGTACGAGAAGCTGATTTTATGGATGTAAGGTCTATAAAAACTTACAATGAGGGTTACAGCTACCTTTCAGCTGTCATAGACGTGGTAAGCAAGTACAGATTTGTGGAACCAGTCAAGGACAAAACTTCGAAAAACGTTGGTGATGCTTTTAAACGTATCTTGGCGAGAAGTAACAATCGAAGACGGGTGTGTTTTCAAACCGCCAAAGGAAAAGAGTTTATTGGTCGCGCAATGCAAGAAATTTTGAACAAATACAGTATAGAGTATAGAATTGTATGCAGCCCTGATACAAAGGCCGCCATCCTGGAAAGATTTATAAGAACTGTGAAAGAGAGAATGTTGCGGTATTTTGCTCACAAAAACACGCGACCTTGCATCGACGTTTAATCTAAAATCGTAGAATTTTACAACAACAGTAAACATTCAGCTATAAAAATAACACCTGCCTCGGTGACGATGTACAATGTTGCCAAAACTCGCAAAAATTTAGAACGTCGATTATGGCATTCATGCTTTTCGACAACCTAAATACAGTGTTGGTGATTTGATTCTAGTCAATCGTTCAAAGAACGTCTTTGCCGAAGGTTAAGAGAGCGGATGGACGTTGGAACTATTCAAGATTGGTCGAATCTCTTTGACCGGTCAGCCACCGGTATACTTTTTGAAAGACTTGGCAGACGAAGACATTGATGGCTTTTATTACGCAGAAGAGCGAAGTGCGCAAAGATTTAAATACAGGCATTTTTGAGATTGAAAAAGTTTTTAAGAGTAAGGTAAAGGTCACTCTGAGGAATATTTTGGTAGTTGGAAAGCTTACCCCGATAAGTTTAACTCTTGGGTTAAGACGAATCATTTAAACGAGCGATAAATTGAAGGACCAATTTTATATCATTTTGCCCAGCTACAGCAGCCTGCAATATTTTAGCGAGAACACTACAACGCACTTTATTACAGTTACCACAGCAAATACGATTACAGAGGTCATCGTCAGTCGCACTAATGGAGGTTCAAATGCCTCTGCCGTCTCAACACGTGCCATCGAATAAAGAAGAAGAAGAAGACGGAAATGTATTGTTAAACAGCATAGCATACACGCATTCTAGAGACAAACAAATTAAGAGTGGAAAATTACAGCAGTACCATGTCACTGATTTGGCAAGGAATTTACAAAGATGTGTAGAGTCTGATACACGAAATAAATAATTTAGACTGAGTGTGGCGGATACGTGACGATTAATGGAGTATGTACAAAGACCACTTGTACCGATTTTAGTCACGAGCTTTGTCTGTCCAAGAAATTGCAAAAAACTTTGGGGTTTAAAAATATACACAGCATTCTTATTAAAAATCAAGATTCGATAGAGGGCGCTAGACCAGCTCATCTTTCTAACGGCTTACCATCCATGATCATGATTTACACCAACATTTGTGAACCTTACGTAACGGGTGACGTTCAATCACGGCTGTTATGAGCGATAACGCTAAATATAGATGACTACACATATGGCGGCACCAAAATCAAAAGTTTCTCCCCTCCCATGTACCTACCTTTACTGTACACCTCCTTTCAGACCATCGAAATTGATATAAGGGACCAGCTTGGCCATCCAATACCATTCGATTATGGTACCTTGACGGTGACTCTTCATTTTAAAAGAACAGACTAAAGTGATTGTGTAATACACAAAAAGAAATGGATCGTTATGAAGAATATTTCAATATGCAAGTTGGTAGTGGTAGTGGGCACCTTTGATGGGGGTCCTCATATTGGTGGGGTTGGACGCATTTACATTGGCTCCATCTAATAGCAAGGTCATGGTGGCATTGGTTCATTCCTGGCTGGTACATTTCTACGAGTTCTCCCACTCTTTACCCGTGGAGCCAAAGCTGTTGGGAAGGAGGCTGTACGTGCTGGAATGAACATTATGTCTGACATCTGCACGCGAAATATACCAATCAGAGAATGATTCCGCAACCGCATGCCAGAATCTGGTGAAACTCTGAAGAGAAAGGCTGCGGAAAAACTAGATAAGCTGATAGAGGGGTCAGGATATAAAATGCCCCGCTACGTCGATCCTCTTCAATTGCAATTTCTTGGCGGACCTGTCATACTCCGCAAAGGCAGAAAAAGTGTAACAAAAAAGAGGAGAAAGGTATTAAGACACAAGTCATCCGGTGTGAAAAAAGGTAAAGTTAAGAAGAAGAAGAAGAAGAAGAAGCTAACAAAATTGAAGAGGTAGACTAATAATAGAATAACGTGAGATATTTTTGATAGCTAAAGATGGCCTTTTTACACACCCATTCGTGTGAATCTCTAAAGTCGGAGATACTCTTTTCTGAAATTCCTCCGACTCAAACGACGATCGAAGGCTCTCACTGGATAAGTTATAAACCAATATCATCGTTAACAGATGACTCGCGAATAGAATTCGTTATACCTGGTAATAGTGAAGAATACATTGATCTTGCACACACGATGCTCAATCTACGGGTTCATCTAGCCTATGATATACCTGCGGCTGATTTACCTGCGAATCCAGTATCTCCAATAAACATAGTTGACCCCGTTAACAACTTAAGGGACTAGTCTAGTTCCTCGGACGGAAAATGGAGGTGATTTTTCGGGACTCATAAAAAAACAACCATGCGGTCAAATATTTTAAAATTTATTTGAGGATATATTCAGATACTATTGACAAGTTAATACACAAAATTTCATGAAAAAATATCGACTGTAAGCCGAGTTATACGCTCCGACGTCGAGTCATCCAAAAATGAAGTTGTAAATCGGCTGCAGTTGTAGAGGTCCGCAGAATGCCAGTATCTGAAAAATTTTTGTCGCGACATGGCACGTATACAGCTGGCTGAGAAAAGGCACGAGAAGATTTCAAAGGAGGCTCGGACAGCTCGTAAGACAGCTGCAGTTGATGAACAGCACTTTTTCGAGCAAGAGGATGGCGAATTGTATAGCCCTGGAATCGTAGAATAACTGTAAGTATGAAAAATTAAATTTTATAACCGAAAAATCAGTTATCAAAACTTTAATTAACGCGTTTTTCTTAAAACTGCATTTTTAAAAACGGCTGCAGCTCTAGCTCAAAGAAAAATTAACGAATCGATTTGAAATTTTGCACAAATATTCGTAACATGTTTTTACATACCATGAACTAGGATCTTTTTGATATTTAAATCTTTTTGTATTTAAAAATACAAATTTGCCGAGCAATAAATGAGCGTTTTTTTTTGTGAAAATTTGAATTTTTTTTTTAAGACGCTGTCATTTTTTTAATTTTTAATATTTTTGATAGATCCTAGTTCATGGTACGGGGAAAGTCGTCTAGTTTAAAGTAAAACAAAAAATTTTCAGATACTGGAATTCTGAGAACCTCTACAACTAAAACTGTAAAAAAACAACCATGCGGTCAAATATTTTAAAATTTAGAGGATATATTTAGATACTATTGACAAGTTAATACACAAAATTTCATGAAAAAATATCGATTGTAACCGTTGTTTTTTTAGGAGTCCCGAAAAATCACCTCCATTTCCCGTCCGAGGAACTAGAATAGTCCCTTAATGCATTCATTGTTTAATCAAGTGGATGTCTTTTTCAATCAATAACATGTATCACGACCAACCAATGCGTACGCTTAGCGAGCACACATTGAGACTCTGCTTAACTATGGACCTGCTGCAAAACAATCTCACTTGACGACTGTTTTATGGTGTGAAGATACTCCTGCGAAAATGGACGATGTGGCAGATGCTAACGAGGGACTTGCACAACGACGAAAATTTCTATCAGCAGGGAGAGCTATCAACTTAAGGTCATATTCACGGTAGCTTTTTTAACCAAGAAATGTTGCTAATAAACGGTGGTGTGGTAAGAGTACTTTTAGTAAAAGCTCGCAATAATTTTACCCTCATGGATCCTACAGGATATTTTTCTTTGCATATCGAGGAAGCTAATCTTTTAGTTAGACGTGTAAAAATTAGTCCTGGTGTATTACTCGCGCACCTTAAAGCCCTTTCAAAGACAACTGTTAAATATCCTCTTACGATAGTAGAAGTCAAGACTATAACCATGCATAGTGGCATTCACGGTGAAACCTTGAATAACGTTATATTAGGTCAGATACCAAAAAGAATTATTATTGGTTTTGTTAATAATAAAGCTTTTAATGGGGATCGAGCACTTAACACTTTTAACTTTCAACATTTTAATATCAATTTTCTATGCTTATACGTTGACGGTGTACAAATACTTTCAAAACCTTTACAATCCGATTTTAGTATAACAATTAAGTTGTACGTTGACGCTTATCACACTTTATTTTCATGGACAGGTATACATTTTCTCAATGAGGATAATAAAATCACGCGTGAAGCATATCTTAACGGTTATTGTCTACTTTCTTTTAATTTGACACCTGACTTGTCGACCAACGATTGCTTTTACTGGAATTTTATTAAACATGGTAGTATTAGAATAGACGTAAGGTTCGTTATCCTTTGACTGACACTGATCCTTTGGCTGAAATTGTGACATGTGGATGTCAATGTTGCTTGTATATAACTTTGCCTCCGTCGTTCACGCGTCAGTCAATTTCAAATCTTGATCGCCGATACAAGCTATAAAAGACAATGGACTTGGTCGTAGATATTCAGTGTTTTAAGTGTATTAAAAATACCACTGTACCGAAGGAAGTCGCCGTGGTCGCTGTAAACGGTGATTTTACTGGTCATTGGATAGTAGCACCAACAGCTCCTATACACAATTTAAGTGATAGTATTCGCAAACAAAATAACTGGTTAACTCAAAATCATCATCGTTTTGACTATTTTGAAGGTAAAGTGTCTTTGAAACTGCTTTATAAGACTCTGCGAGATATCACAAAAAATGTACAAAAAATATACGTAAGAGGAAACGAAAAATGGCTAATATTACACAGAATTATAGCTCGTGAAACTATTTATTTGGAACACGATGTCAATTGTCCGAGTTTTAATAATTTATCGTCCGATACGTACTGTTCTCACCACGCCGTAAAACATGTATACCAAAAATATAGCTGCGCTTTAAGAGGGTAGGCCAGGGTTAAAAAGTCAAAAAAATAATTTCTTTTATTGCATATTTTGATAGCAAATTTCTTGTACAATAAGTTCCTGCAACCCATTTTATGATATTAAGTTTTGTTACAGAATTATAGCTAAAATTTAAAAGTAGTTTTTTTTAATTTAATAAATTTTATGTAAAAAATGCTATTTAAATAAGTTTAAATAATTAAAAATTCAACGAGTCTATTTATATATATTCGATAAAACTCGAAGCTGTCAGAGAGTAACACGCACAGTATACCTATGTATAGCGAAATTGACTGAAAACTATACTCTCTCGCTGTTTTGAAATTTCGCCACCAAGTGACATGGGATTTTTTACGCTTCGGCATCGTTTCGATGCCAATGCACTATGATAGTGCGGAATGTTCCTCTGGAACTGTCTTTCGTCCAGTCACTGACCAGAATGCCGATGTGCTCTATCCGCAACTTCTGCATGAACGTTGTGAACGCTCTTTAATGTTGTTTACTTTGAGATTAACCTCTCAAAATATCTGTGCTATTTTTGTATAAGAATATTGTATATTATTTTTAAATTAAAACCTATATTCACCAGCCTTTTTTAAGGTATTATAATTATTGTGTAATACTGTATAAGTATATAAGTATGTAAGTGAATAATTATATAAGTATGTATTAGTGTTAAAGTGCATAATTGTTTTTTTTTTATAAAAAGTGTAAGAAAAGTTGTTTGTGGAGAGTTGTGTATAAATATTTATATATTTTTTGCATCAAATCAGTATACAGTGTAAGTGTAATGTCTTCGAGTGCCAGACCAAGGGATGTTCAAGGTAGAGTATCGACTGACCCTGGTAAACTTACTTGGCGAAGACCAACAAACAGAAAGAAGATTGTTTATGAAAGAAAAGAAGATGGTCCTCCTCCAAAGAAGCCAAGAAATTCAACTTCCAGTAGAAAAGTTCAGGACATTATAACTGAAGGCAGTGAAATCAGGAATAGAATTATCGACATTGACATCCTATTTCCTGAACTGCAAAAAATTGCATGTTGCAAGATATGTCATGGAAAACTGAATTTCTCTGAATCTGATGTACGAGGATTTGGATTTAAATTTGACATTTCTTGTTCAAATTGTACAAATCAAAGAATTGCATCAATTAATTCAAGTAGAAATTGATGCCAATGCATTCATTGGCAAAAAAAGTAGATCTGTTTTGGTTATGCATGCTCTTGGTCATGGACATACTGGACTTCCAACATATTGTGGAATTATGGATTTGTCACAGACAATGTCGCTCAGCAATTTTGACAATACCAACAATCAATTGAGTGAAGCTTGTGAAGTGATTGCTGAAGGCTCTATGAGTAATAATGCGATAGAAGAAATGAGTATCTTGCCTTAAGATAGTGCTGGACTTCCTATGTCCGGAGATGGTTCTTGGAGAAAAAGAGGTTTTCCCTCACTCCAAGGTGTTTCTAGTGTAACAGATAATTCTACCGGAAAAGTGCTTGATGTTTATATAAAAAATAGTTTTTCTAAGAGTTGCTCTTTATGGGAAGGAAAAGAAGACACATCAGCTTATGAAGAATGGATTGAAATGTACCAAAGTCAATGCACATCAAATCATCAAGGCAATGCTGGAAAATGGAGGTTTTCTTGTTTCAGCGCTATCATGAGATCATATCGTTGACGTATCACATATGTTTTTCTAAGCAATAGTGTGAAATATATTAATGGAATATATAACAAGAAAATACAAAGCATTCCTAATTTTCTTTAGGTGAGTATTGTTTATGTGTTTATTGTGTTTTCAAAGTTTTAATCCAATTATCACAAGATAATATTTTTTATTATTTTTAGATCTGCCTCGTAGACTTTCTCAACATGCAGCCATCGATATAAGCTAACAATTTTAGAGGATGTTTTTGATATGTTTCCTCACGATATGAGAGCAGCAGATTGTAAAAAAGTCTATATAGCAAGTATTAAAAAAATATAACCTCAAAATTAACTAAAATATTTAATTATTTAAGGGTTTATATTTTTAATTATTACTACATAGACTTTTTTAATAATCTGTTACTCTCATATTGTGAGGAAACATATCAGAAACATTTTCTAAAATTTTCAGACTATATCGATGCCTGGATGCTGAGAAAGTCTACAAGAGTGGTTGAAAATAGAAAAACAGAGTATCGAAAGGAGTCACTTGGTACGAGCTCCAGATTCGAGAGATTTAAGTTTTTAAGTGGTGAAAATCTTTGTATTTTTACCTACTTATGGTGAAAGTAACTTCCCATATTCTAAATCCCATTCAAAAAGTTTTATATAAATAAAACTGAAATTTTCTATTTTTAGATTTTAACCCAGGCCTGCCCCCTTAAATAATGCATATCATTTAAAATCTTGGTTGTCAGCGGGGCTCCAATCAGCTTATTGACACTACCGTCAGCAACGGGCAAGTGACACACTCAATCAGCTTGTTGGTGGCACCGCTTACTCTAATGAGCTTCCAAACCCCACCATTACCGCAACTAAGCAAATTATTAACGACCACATAAAGGATTTTTGTCGATAATAGCGCCATCTGTATTTCATATTTCCATATTATTCTGTGAGATTGCGTCAGTCGTTGTCGGGCCGCTCTTGTATCCGTACGGGTAAATCTTGTCCGTCGTCATGAATCTCCTTTTTCCATAAATCGGTTTGCACGTCTTTGTCTCGTTTTGTGTCAGCTCTTCGTAAAAAGCTGTTCGACGTATAGCCGAATTCGATAGCACTATCTCGATGTGCGGTGATGTAATCAACTCGCGAATTGTATCAAAATTTATCTTCTGACTGTTTGTATAATTTAAGCATATACTTTTTATCTTGCGTACGCAATCCTCGCTACCGTCCGGTTTTTTGTATTTGTATGCATAAAACTTTGGACCGCGTGATAAAAACGATGTTATATACGTGCCGATACCCTTGTCGGCCAACTCATCCGTCATACTGCCAAGTGTCGTACCGATCGGTAAATCGTGCTCACAGGTCTCGCCTTTTCTATTATACGTGACTTTACTGTACATTGTCTTCTTATTTTGCGAGTTCGCAATGATTAAATAAGAGCGAAAATCGTACCTAAGTTTAAAGTTTCGTTTGTTATCTCCATCATGCTTAATATTTCTCTATTTTAAATACAAAATAAAATGATATGTAACTTGAGGGAGAGAGAGAGAGAAATGCTGATTTCATAAAAGCTTGAAATTTAATAAGGACAGGATTTTCATTCACTGACTTTTGTCCTTCAAATTTTCACGTAGCACAAGTAACCATAGAGGTGTATTTTAGTTTAACTCCGTAAAACATTAGAAAAAAGGAGATAACACTATCATGCACCACAGAGAGTTAAATATTCTAAAACAATGTACTCAGTTTCAAAGATGCTGCCAACGAGTAAATACGTAGTGGGTAATGCTGATGTCGAGGATCCCGTCAACGCCGTACACGAGGTGCGAGCGATCATGGAGGAGCAAACTGCCGCTGAGGAGCAAGCTGCCGCTGGGGAGCAAGCTGTCGCTGAGGAGCAAGCTGCCGCTGAGGAGCGTGCAGGAACCGAGGAACACGAGGAAGAAGAAGCAGTGCAAAATTTAGTGATTGTGGAAAGTGCGTATGTTCCAGAGGCTAATGACATTTTGGAGAGGAAAATTAAAAAATGCACAGAAAACGCCCATATCCTGCGTCACTAATACAGGATTTGACCAATGTAGTGGTGGAGCTTTTGTTTTGGCCCGCAGACTATCGGATTTATAGCTTCTCAAGGCAGACATTGGACGATGCCAAAGATTTTTACTGCCCTCAAAATTTACAAATACAGTGGCGTCGCCGTGTTGAGGGCTCGATAAGTATGAAAAAAAATGTGTTAAACCAGCGCACGTTGTGGCTTACTTCGCAAAAGACTGGTGATGTGTTCTATCGCAGACTTATTTAAAATATATGAAACGATATCGTGGTAAAATTTTTAAGTATTTTAAGGGAAGTGTGCTAACCCTGTGATTAAGTATAAAAAAATTAAAATAATGTGTTAAATGTTAGTGCGTATGTGAGATAAAATTTGTATACAGTATTGTGTGTGTTTGTGTAATTGATTTTAATCAATATAAAATTTATTTTCTAAAATAGTGTGCATGTGTAAACACTTAAAAGAAATGAGTATGTGTAAAAAGTGTATATGTAAAAAGTGTACATGTAAAGACTCAAAAACTTATTTAAAAACAATTTTAAAACATTTAAAAAAAACATTTTAAATCATTTTACAAACTATTCTATTTAAAACTTTGTACGGTGACTACATCAAGCAGTATTTCTCTGTAGAGAGATAAGAAGCCGCGGTAAGCAATGACGCGAGGCATACACATCGCGGCTTCTCTCTCTCTATCTATCTCTCTCTCTCTCTCTATCTCTTTCTCTCGCTCTCTCTCTGTCTCTCTGGCGACTCTTGATCTCCTAACATATAATAAATGTACATATACAATGTAAGTGATAGTGAGAAGCATACATCTTTCTTCCATTCGCTGTGACCATTGCATCTGTGGGAGTGTGTTTGTGTCTGAGTGTGTGTGTGTATGCGAGTACAATATAGGCGCCAATCTGTGGGCTCTCTCTCTCTCTCTCTCTCTCTCTCTCTCTCTCTCTCTTTATTTTGTGTTCGGTGTGAGTGTATTTATAAGCATCTATTAACGTGTACCTGCGTAATGAATGTTTGATTTTATAATTTTATGATATTTCTGACGAGCATTTTGAAACTATGTGATAATTTTACTAAGTGTACGAGTGATGAATGTGTATATTTCTATATGAGTGCACATTTGAGAGTGATGAATGAGAGTAATTTTATTATTGACGCGATATGTATTCACATTATGTACTACTATGACTGTGAAATTATGTACCTGACGAAGTGATATTTTTACGACATGTGATATATTTATGTAACTGAGAGTACACTACATTTTTGGTTTACAAACAAAATGAATACATATCAATCAATATCTCTCTCTTTCTCTTTCTCTCTCTCTCTCTCTATCTCTCTCTCTCTCTCTCCCTCTCTCTATCTCTCTCTCTCTCTTTCTCTCTCTCTTGTCGCCACCAACATCACGGTCGACAACTGCGCCATCTGCGGAGAGGTTCCTAGGAGCAGCAACTCGCTACGTAAGCTTCAAACCAAAGCTGTAGCGTGCCAGGCATGCATCGACTCGAAGAGGTCGATGTTCGAGTCGGCAGTCACGCAGGCGACGAACGCTAACAACATGAGTGGGAAAGAGAAAGAGCTAGCCGCCTGCGGCCAATAAAAAGCCTGCAATAGCTGCGCGTACCAATCAGGCGAGCAAGGCCGCGCCCACCAACTCCTCACGCTCACCGTTGCAGGGGCTATGCCCCGCCCCCACCAGCAACCTACTCCGATTGGCCGCGCAGTCTCCTGTGACTAGGCCCGCCCACTTCCAGCACGGGAGCAGAGCACAGCGGGGAATCCCTGAGTGACGTCACGACCAAGAGTACAGATTCAAACCGTGCATATGATACATCACAGTCTTTCATTTCCAAGAACAACAGCAGCGTTAATGACGTGAATGCGTCCGTCATTCGAATGTTAGACAGCACTGCTTTAAAAAAGGGAACAACGGTCTCCTGCCTGGTGGAGTACGCGAATTCAACTTCAAAAAACATTGACAATGCACTTGCTAGACATTGCACCTCTATTGAAGGCAGATTGGAAGAAATTGTAAATAGGCTAAATACGTTACCAGCAGTACATACTTTGGCACTTTCAATTGAATCCAAGCTGCAAAAAATTGAGGAAAAACTGTTGAAACAACACTCCCAGCTGGAGGAGATGAAAAAAAAGAAGCAAGTGCTTTGCCAAGAAATAGACAATTTAAAAATCAAAAATAAAATATTACATGGTAGTAACGTCGACACAAACAATTTGTTGAACAAAACTGAGGTAAATTATAATATGTTACTAGAAAAAATTGATAATTTAGAGCAGACTAATTTTGAGTCACAAACTAAAATTGATAATTTTATAATAAATACTTTTGAAACTGATTTCCAAAACCTAACCAATAAAATTAATAGAGTTGAAAGTGACAATAAAGAAATAATAAAGAATATAGGAAAAATAATAACAAAAGAAAACTTTACCTCTACATATACTACTATTAATAAACTTGAGAGTAACGTAGAAAACATCGAAAAAAATAACCAACTCATACTTAACAAATTTGAATACCAACAAATTGCAGTGCTCCCCAGTACACAAAACAATACCGTTTCTCTGACAAGTACAAACAAATGTAAACATAATAATGCGTCTATTACAAATAGTAATTTACTCGACAACTATAGAAATATAAGCGATACAAATGACAATTGTAATAACAATAATGACGGGTTCATCCAAGTTGTAAATAACAGAAAAAAATTATCTAGTCGATTGAATAATAACAATATTGACAATGATGATGCAGCAGCATCACCTGCACGAAGCACGCGGGTGCAAACGATTGATGGAGGGACAATGCACAGTAAAAACATTAAAAAGGGTAACACGGAGCTAATTATTTCTAACATATTTGACGGTGATGTCTCCAAGCGTGTGGACGTTGCACAAGCAATACTGTGTCGTGTCCTTCCATCAACACGATAATCAGAAATAATAAGCACACGCCTGCTTCGGTCAGCGGAACCGACAGCTGCGGCATCAGCAGATGTAAATGGCAAACGCAGACGGTCACCATGGGTTGTAACCCTTTCCAGCAGTGCATTAGGCGAGAAAATTATACGAGCCAAAAAGCTAATCACTGTCTTTCATGCTAGAGACGTCGACACTGCAGCTCTTGACCAGGACACAAGAGATGGGATGATAAATTGGAAAATTTTTATAAATGAATTATTAACAAAGGAATGTTTTATTAAATATAGAAATCTCAAGGCCCTTGCGATGAGACTCAATTTTAAATACGTTTGGCATAGAGAGGGCCGTTTCCTGGTGAAGAGGCGTGATGGCGACGTCTCTCATGAATTTTCATCTGCGGCAGATCTTCAAACAATAGTGGCATCATATGCCACTGATCAACCATCACCAACCGTAGATAAGATAACAAAAAACGTTGAAAAAGAAAGCGCAGACACTGATGGGGGGGGGGGGGGTTCACTGTAGGGGACTGAGAGCAGGTTCTGTCAATGTTACCTCTCTTATGGGGCACATTGGCATGATTAAACAACACCTTTCAGCTCGTCCTGCCTAACATCTCTTTAGAGTTGCTCAGTCGTACCTCGACCCTGATGTTGGGAGTGATCTCATTCAGATCGACGACTATTCAGTACTTAGACTTGATCGCAACAAACTAAAGAGCGGGCTGGTCCTGTACATTCATAACACTTTCAAGGCCAATTTACTATGCAGCTCTCCAACAACACAGGAGGGCAGGCCATTTATACCTGAATACTTAATGTGCAGTGTTCAGCAGGGCAGCCTTCCCCCCGTCTTTGTTGCTTTGGTATACAGACCACCACACGTACCGTTTTTACAGGGCTCTGACTTAATAGACAAACTAACAACACATACGCAAGACTTTAGTCATAAAATTATTATGGGAGATCTGAATGCGAACCTACTCGGAACGTCAGCCGATACAAGATTTGTTAGGCGGTTGGCTGATGATCTCAACCTTCAAATAGTTGATCATGGTGCGACTCATCATCTCACAGATTCTCACACATGGATTGATGTGATCTTGACAGATAATAATAAACGTTGTACTGAGCAGGGACAATCGGCCGGCGCCTTTTCCCAGTCATCATAACATCATAGAGGTCGAGATTGGTGTCGAAACTGCTGCATCCCCTGTGGCTGAATCTTTCAGCTACAGGGGTTTTAAATCGATCCAGCAAGACGACCTCCTGTCTCACCTAGCTGACTGTGATTTACACCGAAAAAGGAAACGAATCCACTATGGGTTGATGCTGAACTGATACATCTATACAAAAAATGTGACTCTGTACGACGATGCTATGCGCGGACCAAAGACGACAGACTGTTTCGGGAGTATCAGAGCCTTGCAGCAGAAGCTGAATTACGAACGAAGGAAACAAGGGAAAGATTTTTACAAAATAGAATTTTTTAAGCTATTGATAATAAGAAAGATATCTGGAAAGAGCTCAAGACTCTGGGCCTTCTGCCAAAGACAAGAGAGGAGCTTCATGGTTTCTCGACGGAAGAGCTCAATGCCCACTTTGCAGGGGTGTCGATCTCCCAAAGTGAAAGTGATGAATAACTTGACAACGTCTTGACCACTGCCAGTGATGACGGCTTTGTTTTCCGAGAAGTCAGCTTCTCGGACGTGCTCCTGGCTGTTGCCCATTTCTTATCGCAGGCCAAAGGAGAAGACGGCATCTCCCAAAGTATAGTGGCTAAGGCTCTTCCGTTTGTGGGAGATCATATTGTTAAGATCTTTAACTCCTCTCTGTCCAGTGGCATTCTTCCGGGAACTTGGAAAGGAGCTCAATTGGTGCCTTTGAAGAATAAGCTTGTCCCATCTACGGTGTTAGATTTCCGACCAATTGCCCTACTGAGTTTCCTTTCTAAGGTCCTGGAAAAAATAGTACATGGCCAAATAACTGACTTTTTACGAGAAAAAAACACTTTGGACCCGATGCAGACTGGTTTTTGACAGCATCACAGTACACAGACGGCGCTACTAAATCTGATGGAACACATAAGATCATGCATTAACAACAACAAAAAACTATTGACTATTTTGTTGATGTTTGATTTTAGCAAAGCATTCGACACCGTCTCACACACTAAACTGCTGCGTAAGCTGTTGCGCTTGGGATTCTCTAGGAGTGTTCTCCTGTGGTTTAAGTCATATATAATGGGGAGACGACAGAAAGTTATCACAAACACAAAAGGGGATTCAGGTTGGCTAACCAACAATCTTGGCGTTCCATAGGGTTCAGTCTTGGGACCCCTGCTTTTCAGCCTATACATAAACGACTTACAAGACGCACTAGGCTTAGATGATGTAGAACATATACTTTACGCTGACGACCTGCAAACCTACTCTCAAGTGACCATGAAAGGGCTTTGTGATGGTATCGGTCGCATGTCGGCTGTAGCACGAGCAGTGTCGAATTGGGCATCGTCAGCTGGCCTGCGCCTCAATGTCGGCAAGACAAAAGCGATTATTTTCGGATCTGATCATAACATCAAACAGGTTCAGAACCTTGACTTGCAAGGCATTGAGATACAGATCGGCGAACACGTTCCCTTTGTCGATACAGTCACCAACCTCGGCGTGGTGATGGACGGAAGGTTAACATGGAATCCGCAACTGAATGCGGTCAGTAGGAAAGTAAATAGAGCTCTGTATAGTTTAAAATTATTCCGTTCATGCACCACAGAGATACTGAGGAAGCAGCTGGCATGTGCACTGGTACTACCTCACTTAGACTATTGCTCAGTGGTTCTTCTTGACGTGTCAGGGGAGCTTCAGACACGACTACAACGTTTACAGAATTCATGTGTGAGATACATATGTGGTGTTAGGCGTGATGAGCATATCACCTCCTACAGGGAAAAACTGGACTGGTTGGGTCTGAAGGTGAGGAGGGTGTATTTTATGGGGCTGCTGCTTTACAAAGCGGTTGTCATGTGGCAGCCACCATATCTTACTGCCCTCTTTGAAAAAAACCAGGCCAGGACTTCAAGTAGGGGTGGTACGAAAGAGCTCTCGGTTCCGGGGTCGCGCACCGATAAGGGCCTATTCTCGTTTAGAGTTCAAGATGCGCACATCTGGAATTCGCTCCCAAGCAGTGTCAGGTGCCTGCCATCTTTTCGTCTTTGATGAATAAACAGTATATCTATCTATCTATCTATCTCTCTCTCATTTTAATTTAATCATAAAATTATCATGGGTGATCTGAACGCGAATCTCCTTAAGACATCAGAAGATGCTAAATATGTCAGACGACTAGCAGCTGACCTCAATTTAAAAATTATAGACCATGGTGCGACTCATCACCTCGAAAATTCTCACACGTGGATTGACGTAATGATGACAGATGACAATGACGCAGTACTTAACTCAAGCAATCAAGCGGCACCATTCACGAGTAATCACAATTTAATTGACGTTGAAATTGCATATGCTGTTAACTTAGTACCGAAACCGGAAACTTTTAGTTAGGGACAAAAGTATAGGGACTTCAAAGCTATAAAACAGGATGACCTTCTGTCTTACCTAGCAAATTGTGATTGGTTGCCGTTTGATTGCACTGACGATAAAGACGTTGACGGACTGCTGGAGTGCGTCAGCATCAACGTGTTGGAGGCTACTTTCACGTTAGCTCCTGAAAAGCAATTCTTGCCGAAAAATAAGGCAAATCCTCCATAGGTTGATGCTGAGCTGGCCCTCTTGCTTAAGAAACGAGACGCTGTACGGAGATGTTACGTACGGACCAAGGACGAAACCTTTAGACAGGAGTACCATGCCCTTTCCACATGGGTGGAGCAGTGTTTCAAGTCTCAGCGAGAAGCTTACATACAAAATAGAATATCTGACGCCCTTGATAACAAAAGGGATATATGGAAAGAACTGAAGGGCCTGGGACTCGTGCCAAAAACGCAAGACGAGCTTCATCGTTTCACGCCGGACGAGCAAAATACGCACTTTGTGGGTTTATCGATCTCCCAAACTGAAAGTGGCGTAGACTTGGACTCCGCCAGTGATGACGGCTTTAAATTTGAACCTGTGACAATGTCAAATGTAGTCTTGGCAATTGCCCATTTCACGTCATAAGCAAGAGGTGAGGACGGTATTCCCCAAAGTGTGATAGTCAAGGCTCTACCTTTCATTGGCAATCACATATTACGCATTTTTAACTCCTCCTTGTCTACGGGGGTTTTCCCGTCAACTTGTTTGGGGGCTCATATAGTGCCGCTTAAGAAGATCTCTGTGCCGTCATCGGCCTCCGCCTTCCATCCAATAGCATTGTTGAGCTTCCTCTCCAAGGTGCTGGAGAAGATAGCCTATGACCAGATCAAAGAGTTTATTTATAGAAAGAAGATCCTTCACCCACTACAGATAGGTTTCCGACAGTATCACAGTACAGAAACTGCATTAATAAAGCTAATAGAGGACATCCGAACGGGTATTAACGATAAGAGAAAACTACTAACGATTCTGTTACTTTTTGACTTTAGCAAGGCGTTCGACACTATATCACCATCTAAACTTCTCCGTAAGCTGATTGGCATGGGGTTCTGGAGGGGTGTGCTTCTGTGGATTAAATCTTATATCATTGGTCGTAAACAAAAGGTCATAAATAGCAATGGGGATTCAGATTGGCTGACCACTAATCTGGGCGTGCCACAGGGCTCAGTCCTGGGGCCTCTGCTTTTCAGCTTGTACATTAATGACCTACAAGACGTAGTGACTGATGGTGATGTTGAACACTTGCTATACGCAGACGACTTGCAAATCTACACTCAAGTTGCCTGGCAGGATCTGCATCGGGGTATCAGCCGCATGTCGGATGTGGCGCGGGTGACTGAGACTGAATGTGGGTAAAACTTAAGCGATAGTTTTTGGTTCCGAGTACAATATAAATTAGCTGCAAGATCTTGATTTGACCGGCATTGAGTTTCAGGATGGCGTTTATGTTCCCTTTTCTGACACTGTCACAAACCTCGGTGTTGTCATGGACTCCAAACTTACTTGGAAAATGCAGATAGAAGCAATAGGAAAGAAAGTTAACCGTGCCCTCTATAGCTTAATATTTTTCCGTCCATGCACCACCGAGCCTCTGAGAAAACAGCTTGCTTGTGCGCTGGTAGTCCCGCATTTAGATTACTGTTCTGTGGCATATCTTGATGTGTCAGAGGAGCTCGAGACAAAGCTACAAAGGTTGCAAAATTTATGTGTGAGATACATATGTGGTGTTAGGCGGGATGAGCACATCAGTCCTCACAGGAAATATCTTGGCTGGTTTACTATAAAGGACCTCACAGGAAATATCTTGGCTGGTTTACTATAAAGGAAAGACGAGCGTATTTTGCGGGGTTGTTATTGTATAAAGCAATAAACATGAGACAACCTCCGTACCTTGCAGCTCTCTTTTTAAAAAATACGGCCAGGACTTCCAGTAGGAATGGAGTAAAAGAGCTCTCGGTTCCGGGATCGCGCACTGACACTGGCCTATACTCGTTTAGATCTCAGGGTTCGCGTTTCTGGAACAACCTCCCCTGCGATGTGAGATATCTGCCTTCCCTATGTAAGTTCAAAACAGTGCTGATGAGATATCTCAGACAGCAGAGCGGTGACCAACAAAATTAAATTAAGTGTTCAATATATGTGTTGCTCATTTTAATATTCTATGTATTGTACCTGTCTTAATTTATTTATATATTTATTTATTCCTGTCTATTTATTTATTTTGTGTACTTATTTATGTATTTACATATTTATTTACCTATATGTTTTTTTTTTTTTTCATTTATTAAGCATTTGGGGCCTTAGGGCCCATTTCAGCTTACAGAAAATAAGTTTGAAATATTGGTTTTATTAGCCTGATTTACAAAGAGTTTTGAAGATAAACGTGAATACAGTTGTACATATTATTTATATATTCAGCTGACATTTCTGTAGGAAGTCGAACATGTACTGGCAGGCAAGGCTATTAGGTGCAGACAACAGAACATCAGCTGAGCATGGTAAAAACACATTGATCTTTATTAGATTATCGATTAGTATCTTTCTATTGTTGTCGCAAAGCTTACATTGCCAAAGGACGTGGTTAATATCCTCGCTAGTATAGTCACATTTGCAGTGAGCGTCATTGATAATTCCAACACGATGAAGAGATTCAGCTAACCCATAATGATTGGCTCTGCATCTATTGACAGTGACAATGTAAGCCCTTGAAAAATTAAGCCCACTGTACCAAGGGGATTTGCTATCTTTGAAGAAAATTTCAAAATATTTTTGGCCTTTAAGATTTCCTTGAGACAGCAAGGCGTTTTTAGCTTTAAGATGCATCATTTTTTTAAAGGTTTCTTTGAGGTCGGTGAAGGGAACTGCAGGGAAGTTGGCCACACTGCTATGAGTAGCTAGCTTGGCAAGTTTGTCGGCATGTTCATTTCCAAGAATGCCAGTATGCGAAGGGATCCAGTAAAATTTCGGCACATAATTTGGGTTATTAGCTAGAATTTGGCAGTATATTTTTTTGCAGCAAAATACGAATGGATTGGTTTTAACCGTTGTTCTATTATTTGCTAAACTTTGCAATGCACTTTGGGAATCAGAAAAAATTGCGGCGTTTCTTATATTGTTAGCAAATATTATTTCTAGGGCCTTGGCTATAGCGGCGCATTCAGTTGAGAAGACATACATTTGTTTGTAGTAGCTTGTTTTATGTTCAATATCTAGAACAGGGCAATACACAGATGAGCCGACAAACTCACCTTCGCTTACCTTGCTACCATCTGTGAAAAAAGCGCAGCATTTGTCGCTGTCCAAAAATTCGTTAATCGTTTTATTCGGGTTAGCTGAACCTTTTACATTTTTACCTAATTCAAAGTTAACAGGAATATTTGTAGAGATGATGCCATAATCGTAACAGTATGCGTTGAATCTTACATTTTTAATTATATTATTTACAAAATTCATGATGTCACAGATACCTTGACTTATCATTCTTGTTCTCTTTGGTAGTTTTTTTATGTAGATATTATAATAACTTAAAATACACTTATAAGTCAAGGAGCCTGTGTTAGACATTACTTTAGAGAGATAAGTATCACATAGGTATTTAGTTCTATCGATAAGAGGAACAATTTTAGACTCTACATGTATAACGTTTATAGGCGTGATTGGATACATGAATGTAACTGTAGTGTGTGTGAATATTTTAAAATTGACGTGATAGATATTTACTGTAAATCGTGCGTATGCTAATTTTAAGAACTGACTGTACCTGCTCGAAATGTGACGAAATGTGATAACATGATTATGTGACTTAAAAAAATCTTATACTGTGACAAATCCGTTAATTTAATCTTAATATGAAATATTATGTACATAATTTCTGTACCATATTTTTGATAATATCAAAATAAAAAGTATATCTATCTCTCTCTCTATCTCTCTCTCTCTCTCTCTCTCTCTCTCTCTCTCTCTCTCTCTCTCTCTCTCTCTATATATATATATATATATATATATATATATATATATAACAAGTATGTGTATATACAGTTCCTATTTTTTACCTTACTTTTGGCCGTCAAAACATGATCGATCCTACGGGTTGAAAAGAGGTCATGTTTTGACGGCTGTAAGTAAGGTCACAACTACTTATGTATTAAGTATAAAGTTATTTAAGTGGAGGGGATGGTGGAAGGTATGAGGGGCGCGACGGGGGTGTAGGGGGTGAAGGGGCAAATGCATTATAAAATAACGTACATTTTGAACGAATTTCACGTTATATATTGGAGGGGCTGTGGCAGGGCAGTAGAGAAGCATTGGCGGGGGATGGATGGGGGTATAGCGGTGGCTCTGCGCGCTAACTTCCTAGCTTTGTTGTAGCTATTTACATTTCTGTATTAGTGGTTCTTTGAAAAATTAATATTTTAGAGCAGTTAAAAATAAAAATCCAAAATTTCTGATAAGTTATTTTCGTTCGCCTGTCTAGAGACAAAAGTATAATATAGAAAAAATTCATAATTTGGAAATCAGTAATGTAAATCTAATTACAAAATTCATGTTTAATAATTAGTTTTTGAAAAATGTAGTAATATTCTTGAAATTCACGTTTTTTTTTCTGATAAGGATAGACGGCGTAGTTTGGGTCTTGCAATTCAATCAAGCTTTGGGGGTAGACTTAAGAACCTTAAAATGAAACACACTACCCGTAGTTTTATCTAATGGGTCCTAAGACCTGCAACAAAAACAAAGAAACATTAGCATTGTTCATATGGGTAATGTTAAAAATCATATATATATATATATATATATAACTCTAATACATTATTTCTTTTTAAAAATAGAAAATTAATTAGTTGATAATAAATGTGTGTTAAAATAGTTTTCCTTACATAAACGATACAGGTTTTGAAACCAAGCCTGTATTTAGGATGGAACATAATCAAATTTAAGGAAACTAATTTTACATAAACAAAATAAATATATGCACTAATACTTCATATAGTTAATTGGATATTCAGATTATTTTCTTATTTTGATTGTTTGATATATATGTGTAACACAATATTGTTATTGAGTTCTTAAATACAAAAACTCGATGCATCTAAAACTTGATAACCTTACACTTTAGAGGTTATCTACATTTACTTACATTGGTAATAGGTGAACAATAACAAGTAAATACCTTTAAATCAAAATAATACATAATAAGCATAATAGATTATGCTTCTGTTTCTTAACACATAACCGTTAAGTGGTTATTATTGTTATAATTTTGCTTATCTAGTTTTATCGGGGCAAATAATATGGGAAACTAGAAGGGTCGACCGTTACACGCCTTTATATTAACTATCTAGTTTGCCTACATAGATCTACACAGCGCGAAATTATTCTACATAGATCTGTAAAGTGGACGGCATAAATTTCTACCAGATGTAAAGCATTTCTTAGTTAATCAATATATTTTTCATGTTCCAATACAATGTGTTAGGAATAAAAATTAATACAGTCAAAATTTGGGTTGGCAGTTAAGATGAGTTTGAATAAAATATTTTGAATAATTAACGCAAATAATGACACTTAATGAACACTTTTAAGATTTTCTTAGTTACATGTTTTATTATCTTAAATTTACTTGTGAAAATCGTATGTATTATATATATAAAAAATATTTGAAACAACAATACTTTTTCATAATTTATGCTATATTTTTGCATAAGATTAATTACTAAATTACTAAATATATATACATATATATGAGTCATTCTAAATAAATTTTAAAAATCCGTGAGTACTCGAATCTTCATTACTTACCGCCGATTTTTTGTATGAAAGTACCTATGAAAAGAAGTTTTCAAAAAAAATTTCAGCCCCTAAAGTCCACTGTGTGACCTAGTAGTCTTCTGAATTTTCAAACATAGCCAACAAACGGCTTTTTTAAAAAATGTAGATTTCTCCCATTTTTATCAATTCGAAAGTACCAGAAAAAAATTGTTCATCTTTTTAAAAACTTTCAGAAAATAAATATTATACACAAAATGCCGCATGTCGCCAACGACTTGCGATCATAAAGTGCCTTTTTTTTCACTTTATGCATGTGACTGTCATCGTGAAGATGTGATAATAATTATCCAAATAAATGGAATAATAGTATATTAAGCAACAAGGGAATAAAGTCGAGGATTACTCCCGCGGGTGGTTTTACTGCCCGAGCGAAGTGAGGTTAGTAATCACACGAGAGAATAATCGGCTTTATTCCCGTGTTTTATATAGAACTTTATTTCCGACTTAACTGTCGGTACTTTATTGATTTCAAGAGTTTGACTAACGAAAAGAGAAATAAATAGTTCAAAATTGAAAACAAATTTTCGGGATATAAAGTAATTTTGCGGCAATAAAGTAAAAGAAGGAATAATACGGGCACTTTTTCTCGCTTTTCAGGTCAATAAAGTGGACAATATAGTTAAGCCGGTAATAAAAGAATTTATTATAGAAGGTACATGTTGGCTTTTTTATTTTTTAATGTTTTCTTTCAAAAGTACTAAAGTCAGTATTAAGTAATTTTAATGACAGATTGAATAAATTTAGAGCTAATGCAATACATTATTTTTATCGCAAAAAGTTTTCAACCTAAAATTATATTTATTTGAGAGAAATATTTCGACTTTTCAAATAAAATGACTTAAGAAATAATTTAGGTTATTCTTAAAAATATATTTATGCTTTAAAAATCAAATTTAATTCAATTTTTGAAAAGTTTTCTCGTACTTTGTGTGATATTGATTATCGTCAGATTTACTCTAACATTAAAATAATATTATTTAAGTGATATTGGTTTCATTATTTATTCGCATTTTATTAGTAAATCTATTCAATATTAGTACTTTAACTCTATTTGTCCTGGTTACGTATTCATACAAGTTATCTATGTACTCTATTATATAAATATGTTATGAAATTTGTGAAATATGCTAAATCAATCATATTATCATATTAGCTTAATTAATAAATGATAGAAATACTAATCATGTAGAATCCACTGTCATCCAGTGCGCCTACTTTAAATAATCACTAAATGTAATAATCGGAAAACGACGCTCCAATGATATTTTTTATAACATTTTTTTATGATTAAGGAGCACTTATTGAAGGATAATTTAAGCCTATTTAGATCGAATAAGTTTGAAATATGGTAGTGTACTATAACCTTGAAAATTTGCAAAAATGGCTTTTTCAAACTTTACTGATTTTTTACTCAACAAAAACGAATTTGCAGTTAAAATGTTATAGAACATTTTCTTCATAAAATTGCGTGAAGAGCACGAAAAAAGTATTTTTAGTGCGAAAATGTGAAATTTTCCCGACTTTATCGGAAAATTAGTGGAAAACTATTTTGATAATATGGAAAAACACCCTCGAAATTCGTGCTCAGTGGACCAAAATACATAAGAAAGACCTTGGTGTAGACTGTATAACTAGATCCGCTACGGAACATCACCTGGTATCCGGACTACCGATATATCTTGATCCATGTGGGGGTAACCCGCGCCAGCACTAGTGCAACTGATACCCCGCAAAGTAAATGGTCGAGTTACACAAAACCATGTTATTCCATGCATACGATCGCGCGCGAGCTTCAAAACCTCGTCGTGTGCGAGCGCGCGTGAATATCGAAATACAGAGACGGAGAAAGCGAGCATGCGAAACCGAAGAACGAAAAGCGCTCAACGGCCGCTGCGCTCCCTATTGTGTTATTGGACAAAAGTTTGCCGCTGCCCTCGCGCACGATTTGATATATGGCCGAGAGAGAGAGAGAGAGAGAGAGAGAGAGAGAGAGAGAGAGAGAGAGATAGAGAGAGAGAGAGAATATTTTTTTGTAAATATTTACAAAAAAAGTTTTTTATGTTACATCAGTCTCTTAAAATTACGTATCACGTCATTAACTTAACTAAAATAAATTGCACATATGTGAAGTCGGGTACATAAAGTATTGCACTTTGTTATCAGATATAAAATTCGTGATTCCTAAATGGTTTGTATTATACCTATCAGTCATTTAAATAAAGTTACATACATACATTAGCAATCGCTTTTAATCATACCAATAAATACATGCATACTTTTTAAAATTGTTTTTGTCAATCAATAAGTAAAAGAATAATAAAAGAAAAAATAATTAAAAAATAAGTATGTACACCAATAAATTAAATAATTTACAATTTAACAATACAACAATAAATGAAAATAAAACAAAAAAGACTTAAACAAATATAATTAATCGACGATAACAATTAATCCAAGCATGCAAAGCATTTTTTGACCGCCACCTTGTAGGCTATTAATGAAGGTAAAGTGTGTATCTGAAAAGGAAGTGAGTTTCACAAATGCGCACCTAGTACTTGAAAATATCTTAGCCCTGTCTCAGTACGCATCTGCGGAATAGAGAGTTCTTTAACCTCATCCCTTACAGGGCGTTTTGATTTGTTCATTTTGAAAAGCGGCCCGAGATAGACTGGCTCTTTTGCCCGAAGAATCTTATAAATTGTTATTGCCATAAAAACGGTTCTTCGAGAATCCACCCAAGTGCACTCTAATTGCTCTTTGTAAGAGGTGATGTGCTCGTCCCTCCTAGCACCTAAAACGTATCGCACACACGAGTTTTGCAGTCTTTGCAGTCGGTTACGAAGCTCGAGTGAAGCATTGAGATACACCAGAGAGGAGTAGTCAAGATGTGGAAAAACAAGGGCCATTGCTAAGTGCTTGCGCAAATCCTGAGTGGTATACTTTCTAAAAAATCTCAAATTATATAATACTCTATTAACCTTTTTTGTGACCAAGTCCACGTGTGGCTTCTACGTGAGTTTAGAATCTAGTATATCACCCAGGCTTGTGACGGTCGTCGAGAAACGAACGAAGGCGCCATCTCTCAAACTGGTTTCCGGCATACCTTGTGACTACAGACTGTTTATATATTTACAGGAGCCGAAAATAATAGCTTTAGTCTTAGTCTTATTCAGTCTGAGTAATGCACCATCTGACCAATCAGCAACCGCTTGCGCAGCACCGCCCAAGATCGCGACTCCCTCGTCGATATTATCTGGATGTAGATCTGAAGGTCGTCTACGTATAGTATATGTCTCACGCGTCGCGGGTCATCCTTTTTGAATTCTTTATTAAGCTCAACAAACAGTTTTTTTATGTCATTGATGTAACGACAGAAAAGCAAGAGCCCTAACACGGATCCATGGGGTACTCCAAGATTTGTCGACAACCAAGGTGACTTACTGTCAGAACGCTCAATAATGGCTTGTTTTCTACCCAAAGTGTATGATTGAATCCAAATTAATGCATGCCTGGAGAACCCGAGAGCTCGCAGCTTTACTAAGAGTTTAGCTGGCGAGATTGTGTCAGAAGCCCTGCTGTAGTCAAACAGTAACAGTAAAGTCATGTGTCTCTTGTCAATTCCTGTCCTTACATCTTCCGTCAGTTTAAGTAAAGCAGTCTGTGTCGAGTTGTTCTTCTTATAGCCGGACTGCATAGGATCAAGTTGTTTAGTTATGGTCATGGACTCCAGAATCTGGTCATGAGCGACTTTTTCTAGAACTTTAGAAAGAAAGTACAGCAGTACAATAGGACGAAAGTCCGACGCCGACGATGGCGTAGTACACTTGCCCAGCGGAACTACTCGTGCTCTCTTCCATAGGTCCGGGAATACGCCCTTCTCCAGAGACGAATTGAATAAGTTCACCACGTGTTGCCCAATGACCGGCGATGACTTTGCCACCACACTCTGCGGGATGTCATCCTCGCCCATCGCTTGCAAGGAGAAGTGCCCAACCGTAAGTATAGCATCTGCAAGCCCGATGGCTTTGAATTTAAAACCCTTGCAACTGGCAGATATTACTAAGTTGTCAATTTAGACAGAATCCTAGACTGTTGAGATTGAAACTTCCGTAAAATGGGTATTAAGTTCCTCCGCCCTGAACCCGTGCAATCCCTCTCTGGATTTGGGTAGGAGTCCTAAATTGAGCAGTTCTTTTCAGACATCACTCTGCTGTTTACCCAGCCGCTTTCCTTGATAATATGATATCCGATCTTGCGCGGTTTTCAATAAAGATTTATTGCGCAATTCTACGAACTCACTGTAAAATCGTCCATCGCCGGTCCTTTTATATCGTTTATGCGTTGCGTCGCGTTTTTTGTTTAACTGATGAATTTCATCATCAATCCAGGGTGGACTGCCTTTGCGAGGGTTAACTCACTTCAATGCAGCTAAGTTGTTAATCGCGTTTAATAAGTTGGAAGTAAGGTAGTTCAGCGCTGTATTTAAATCAATGTGTTGTTCATGAAAAACTGACCGATCATATCTAAATAATAGAGACGGCAATTCCTGTGGATCAATATTTTTGTAGTCCCTATACGTGAAGGGACTATCACACAGAGTAGGAGCGCGGACAATTATAGCCCAATCTATGACGTTATGTTTGCTTGGCCAGGGCGGGTCAAAGTTATTGCTGTCTACTACTGTGTCGTTGCTGTTCACTAATATATTGTCTAACCATGTGTGCGAGGTGTCGGTATGGTGAGTCGCTCCGCGATGGACGATCTGAAGTGACAGCCATCATGATTTTGTAACTGTAAGCGTCACAGTACTCTCTTAACTTGTCGACAAGATCCGAGTACTTAAGAAATGCAATAATGGGGGCCCGGTAAATGACCGCGACAAAAACAGGCTCTTGGCTCCTATGCTGTATTGCACATAGGATGTACTCAGACTGTTTAGGTTTGTCAGGTCCATCAGTTCTTGACACAGCAAGGATTTTGACCCTGTATCTATCGCTGGCGTAAAGCGGCACTCCCCCACCATGGACATATCGAGCCTAATCAATATTGAGGTCCCCAAAAAGAATAGTAAGGGCAGATGCGCAAGAGCAGTTTAAAAATACTTCATCTACCTCGGACCAATACCCTGCTTTTGGAGTATTATATACCAAAGCGAGGAGTATTTTGAGGTTATTCAACTGGATTTCAATATAAAGAAAATCAAGCCTAAGTAAGAGAGAGCAAGAGAGAGAGGAGCCTCGACGCTGCAGCGTATTAAGTGGCACGTAATTTTTATTTTGATGTATGTCGGTGCTGTTTTTTGTAGTCTCAAAGCTGCACTCTCTGTGCGTGTATGCGCTGGTTCGAGGAGGGAACGCGCAACGGCTGGGGTATGGAAAACGTGATTGGATGTTTTGAGTGGTATTTATTGAAAGTGTAATGTTACTTCAGAAGGTCGGGGTGCGTAAAATTAATATCAAATTCAATTCATGAAATCATGTCCTTATACGTTTATATAGATAATTTTGTTGTATACTGCTAAACACTCATACCTATATGTACATGGATATTTGATGCCACAGAAATTACCGTTTTATCATAGGATATATTTTAAGTCATACTTCAAGAGTTTAAATTAAATATTTAATCATTCTAAAAGGGTACAAAATATTAACACTCATTTTTAGGAGCATAGTCTTTAAATGACTTAAATATTACTGTTGACAATTTGCGAAATATGAATAATGATTGATATATCGTATGAAAGTGGAGCAACTTAGGGAAATGTGCTGGAATTCGGCTAGTTGCGGTGCGCGACCGACGCTCACACACACACGCGTAAATTAGAGCAGCGTGCAAAGGAGCGCTATTAGTATAGGTAGGCTACAGTCTAACTCCCAAGGAGTTACATATTTAAATCAATTTTAAACACACCGCTATATATCCACCGATATATCCATCTGGAGTTTCGAACCTGGAAACAAACAATCGTTTAATGACTCCCCCTCGCTGTAGTTTTGCGAACAATTGAAAACTACTCATCGGAAGATCTTGAACGGCTCTTTAGCGACAGGATACGGATCATGCTCGATTTAGGGTCTCTCGCTCTGCGCTTCTCAGACCGTAGTAAGCACGCCACTGCGATATTTCGAGAGTCTGAAAATAAAGGTGTCTTAGAGAACGGGCATCTCACTATGAAACGCCCTGTAGCATCTCGGAAATGCGTCTTCTTAAAATGGTTTTCATACTGTTGCTCATCGGGGAACAAAACCGGGTGAGAGTGTATCTCCTCCAACTCCCAATTTTACCAGTATTTTTGACAGCGACGACTCAACGTGCGTTTGGAAACTCTGCACGACTTAGAAGCACTGTCCTTCTCACCACCTCCAAGCTGTCCAGTCACGATCCAGCTGAGCGCTGTTGCCTGAGCAACCATGGCGTTCGTTGGCCTCTTCCGCAGGCCCTCTAGGATTATTGCTGGGAAAACATCGACTCTGACGATGCAGTCGACCTTCGCTGGAAGTTGTGGTTTCAGCTTCGATAAAGTTAGACCCGACAAGTGATTCCATGACCACTCTACAGCCTCTTCAGCAGGCAAAAATTGCGTGAGGTTCCCGAGCACTAACGCCGAGTACTCCTATTTAAACTCGCTGTCAATATTTGACAGCAGCGTGAGTCAAACTTCAGTTTTTGTAACGACAACGTCTCGGAGATAAAAGGCGTCACCGCACCCCGATCGATCAAACCGCGGGCGGGTATCTTTTTATCCTGCGCGTTCATCAAAATGACTTGTAGACAATAAGCGAGTACGTTCTTTTTCGTATGGTGAATGCAGATACTGATGACTCGTTCTCTGCAGCCATGACAGTCCCCGCATGGTGGTTCGTAGAATCTGAGTTTCAGGTTCTATCTATGTGTAGCTTGGTGCGATGTCTCTCCTAACATACGTAGCAATGATTGCTTGAAGGGTAGTCCGACACGAAATACTCCTTTTTTAAGCAATTAATGCATCTGTTCTCGTTCTTGCATAAAGCTGTGCGCTGGGGGAGGGGGAGGGGGGATGGTGTGTGAGCCTGACACGAGTCTCATACATGTTGGCCATATAAGGATGACTGCAGATCGTGCAGTTAAGCTCATTACTTTTATTCGACGAATATTTTGCCGAGGAATTACGCGAAGACTGCGTGGCGAAAGCAGACACATTCTTCTTCTTTTTGCTCATACCGTCATTTTGAGCTTTGCACTTTCCAAAATTTTCCCCTGCATAAGCCTGTTCAAGGGATTGAACTCTCTTTTCTAAAGATTTATTGAAGTTTTTGTTAGCCGGAAAACCTGTTTCATTCTCTTGCGAGATCTCCCACGTCTCTCGAGTTTCAGGGTCGAGCTTGCACACAAGGCAATGGACGATGAAATTGTCACAATTCTCAACAGAGCAATCTATATTCTTCAGACCTTGAATCGCTTCATTAGCGGCATCGAGCAAGCGGTTGAATTTCCTCGATATTTTTCCGAGAGCCCGATTTGAAATGGATTAAACTATCGAGATGAGTTTCGAGCCGACATTTAGGGTTATCGTACCTCCACAAAAGCTTATCCCACGCGACCTTAAGATTTGACCCTGTCATCTTCATCCCCTTCAGACGACATTTATCCTCCCTCTCAACGCTATTCATCAAATGTTTTAATTTTACAACTGCGGTAAGATTAGGTTTGTCTTTTATTACAGAGCAAAACAGTTCCTTAAAAGTTTCCAATTCGGACTGTTTTCCGCTAAAAGTGGGAACAGTCGTCCGTCTTTGAGACGGAACCGTGCTCGGCAGAGGAAGGTTAAAGTAAAGCTACAGCCGACACTGTATGCTCTGGGGTCTCTAATGATTTCAGATGATCTAAAATCTTCGCCTTAGAACCAAGTAATCCACCATTGTAATAAAATACTGATCCGCTTTGATATAAACATCCGCAGCGAGCTCAGTCTCGCTCTCCATCAGTACGTTGTCTCGCTGAGTGAATTCACTCCAATAGCCCTACAACAAATCAAGCCGCGCTTTAAACCATCATTCAGTAAGAATGTCCGCCCCATTTTTACTGTTGAATTTTTCCAATGATTGGCGATAAACTTCGCCGAGCATAACTCCTTCGTAAGCGCAGTTTCTGTAGCAGTATGCATCTTGTCAGCTGTTCAAGCTCCTTGAAGTACCAGCGTCAGCCGAGAATATAACAATCGCAGCAACGAAAAGCAAGTCTGGTCCCAGCTCGCGTGATTAAATATAACCATGGAGCATAGCTAACGCGAGAACGAGAGCGCGGGAGCGAGAGCGAGCATCAAAAATCAAAAGAGAGAGAGCGAAAGAATGAGCTGCTGAACGCGCCTAGCGCAGCTGCGGTCTTCCGAGACAATTACTCATGATAGACAAACACGCAGCAATCAGGCACAGCGCCACTAAAGGCATATGAAATAGAAAGAGAGAGCGCCGGTCAGAGAGTGAGACAGCGAGAACGAGATGCGAGACGCACAGCGCGAGTTGACGCGAAAAAAATGGGGGCGAAGCAACGGAGAGTTTGAGGGCAGCGCGTGATAGCGATATGCTTTGCTTGCCACGCAGTGTTACACGAACAAAGTCGTGGGACGCGAAAGGCAGGAAAAGCGAGAAAGAAAGATCGATAGACGCTGACCGCACCGAGAGGTAAACAAAAGCCGGTGGTGGCGGCGGACAACGGGTCACCAGCAAAGTCCCTGGGTGAAGGCGTTCAAGCCGTCATGGCAGGCACAAATAAATATCTTACAATGCAGGGACTAGGAATCCCAGTATCGGCGATTGGTCAGGGTGAGCAAGCCGGCCCGCAATCGTCGTCATCATGCGACCGCAGCTTTAAATCGGTGGGAGACTTGACCTTTCTAGAGTTTAATGCTACAAGTTCAACAATAACCCCATCTCATCAGCGATTAGATAACTTTTGCATCGTTTGTGCAAAGTATGTTATCAAGGATCAGGGTAGGAACTTGAATAAATAATTCATGGTAATTTATGAAAAATGTTTCAATATAGATACAAGTGGGATGGACAATTCTTGGACTCACACGAAAGTATACGTCACTTGCTCAATGCGAATCGCAGGAAAGAAAAAACAAATATAGCAGTAACGATCTCCTGACTCACTGTATAGGTAGCTTCACACAGAACAGCAACGAATCTTTCAATGCAACTGTCTGATCAATGGCTCCAAAAACAGTCTCCAGTGGAAAGTATGTTCTTGACACTGCTGTGCATATTACTGTAGGCTTATACAATGCTGGTCTTTCAAGCGTCATGAGACTTATGGAAGAGTTAGACAGCAAAATCGGGCCAAATTAATATAACTTCTGCGTCGAAGCAGACACGCGATGTGTCAAGTTCGCAGAGCGATCCCTGACTGATGCTGCTAGAGAGGCTCGTTCGTCTATAAAATCAAAGAGAAAAGAAGAAGAAGAGGAGAAGATTAATGTGAAATGTCAAATGTATGGTGCACGCATCGCAAATTAGAAGTAAATATAAGTTTTCAACAATTTAAGTGCTACGGAAACTTTAAACGCGTTTTTGTAGAAACTGCTTTTTGCAAACTGGGCGGACAGATTATTCAAAAACAGTTGTATTAATTCGTTTCAAATTTTTACTGTACCTTTACAATGCTATTCTCGATGGTGGTACGTGGCGGTTTTTTGATTTAGCGTAAAATTAATTTTTTATAAACAATTTACTGCCAATTTTTTTGTCAAAATCGAAACTTCATTTGCAAATGTGCACAATTTTTTTAAAATTTGATTTTAAAAAATCCCTACGTACTACCATACCTACTAATATGTACTTTAAGAAAAATTTTGGTTTTTTGTTCTAGGAGTCATCATGTACGAGAAAACTATTCGCCTGTTTGAGCATCAACAGAAAAGTAACGGCCTTCTACGGGCTCCCATGGCTGCCATTTTGAAAAAAAAATTATTTTTACACTTCATTAATTGTACAAAAAAGTTCTTCAAATGAATTTTTCATTTCGCTTATTATTTATCAACAAAAAAATCGTCAATAATAGGTGTACCTAGAGTGGTGTTACCCCTTAATCGTCAGCAGCAACTGGAAGCGTCGATCGTTCTTTGCTACCGCACGCGCGCGCAAGTGTTTTATACTGCAGGGACTACGCGACGACAAGAGGACGATCAGTTGCCTCGGCGGATGGAAAATAAGGGAGGACCGTATGGATGGGTTTGTTTTGCGTGAACGAGGAAGAGTTGCGCCTGCAACGAAGTTTGGCTGGAGCTGCGGGAAGTTAAATCGTTGTTTCTCATTTTCTTTAGAAATTCGTAGGTAGTGTTCCGCGATTTCGATACACCAGAGTTTGTTTGGATATGTTGGATGGACTTATTGGTGCAGTTGTCGATGGTGAACAAATTATCTGTATACTGGTTCGTAAGTAAGTTTGTGTGTTGAATATTAAAAGTGAAAACCTTCAAACATATGTTATTATATTAAAAAGTAGTTAAAAGAAAACACTTCATAAGATGATTAATTAATAGCTTACATTAAGAACTACCATTCGATGCGTACAAAAAATCTTTTTAATGTGTAATAAAATAATATCAGGGAGTCAGAAAATAGAAAACGGAGTGTCAATAACTGAGTATCTCACCTTGAACTATTAAATATTATTCTTATATCATTTATGTATTAATGTATTTAAAAAATATACATTTTTACTTCCTCATAAAGGAAGCTTTATAATAGTAAAAAAAATGTTTTCTAAAAATGTTTTCTTTGTCGTACGATAAAAAGAGTAAAACTGCAGCAATCGATATGAAATTTTTCACGAAGGTGGCTTTTTACCACCTCTTGGCTGAGTGCTTTGCCTAGATCATGAGGCTTATTTTTCAAGATACATATTCAAGGTTATACTATTATTATCAAAAATTTTTGATTGCTCATTTCTTGGGTATTACACGATAATTTTTTACTAATCAAAGCACATCTTTCTCATTTTTTGATGAAGGTTTGAAATTAAAAAAAGTCCTTGAGATTCATTGAATGGGTTTTATTTTATAACGTTATTTCATTTTTATGATTTTCTCTTTCACCCAATTTTTATCGTTTATTTCGTGGGTATTAGGTGGTTAATTTTGGCTATCAAAGCTCAGTTTTTTCAATACTTGATGAAGATTTTAAATCAAAAAGTTTTAAAGCATTTTTTCATTTGTATGATATTTACGTTATAAATGAATAAATTCGTTGTTCATAAACTCAAATTTACAAAATTATCAAAACAAATTATTTGTAAAAGTAATATGCATTTTTCCATGTATCAAAAGAAATTTAATCAACAATTTTATAGTAATGCCAAATTTATTTTCAAATGAAAAAAATCTTACTTGTTATGCAAAATTATTTTAAGTTTTTAAATAATTCAAATATTTTTTCATAATCTGTGCTATACTTTTGCATATTGTGATAGCTTTCTGTTATGAGTTTCCGTGGCCGCTCGCACCGTGTACAGCGCAATGCCTTACGTACAATCGGCCCACAAGTACAAGGCCCAAACTCCACGCGCTCGCGAAGGCGGCGGCAGTCCAAAGGAGAGGAAAGTTTTAAGTAAAGAAACGCCGTAAGTTTCAGTCGAACGTTAACACCTATTTATTTACGGGACGACTAAATACAATTAACAGGGCACTCGCGGTGCCGTATGGTGTAAGCCGGCGAACATTTTTTAAAAATTCACTATCTTTTTACATACCAAAACAAACATTTTACAAAAAATAATATTTTATTTATTTATTTATTTTATGAAACGATATTACCTTGTTTATTTGGAAGAGAATGAGGAGAGCAAAATGAGGAGCGAGGAGGGGCGAGGAGGGCGTAAATATTATCAGATTTACAAACAACTATATAATATAGGAAGATATATATATATAGAAAGTGATTACTAATCCACCGTCGAGGCCAAATGAGATATCAACTTAGTTATTATTTAAAATGTTTACTAAAGCTAAGTTCTAAAAAATAATTTCACAGTTTTTCCCTAATTAACAGCTAAGTAGGTTAATTGTCCAAAATTCAACCCCTATCTATCTATATATATATATATATATATATATATATATATATATATATATATATATATATATATATATATATATATATATATATATATATATATATATTCTTCTTATTCGTTGCCTACAATGTAAGAACAATATACCGTCCAAATTTCAAGTCGCTAGGTTTAATGGGTATGGCTCGGCGTTGATAAGTTAATTAGTCAGTCAGTCAATATACACCGAGACACACACGCTCAAGCACGCACATCCGCACGCATACACAGGTACACATATACAGCCACACACAGACTTACACACACCAGCACACAAACAGAGACAGATACACACAAACAATCATACGCACGCATACTCACAGACACACACACACACATAAACACACACACAGAAAAACACAGTCGCATTCTCTCAGATACAAACACACAAACACACATACGCAAATACACACACATAAACAGATACACATACACAGCAGACACACAGACACATACACACACCGACACACACACACACACACACACAGTCACACACACAGAGATACACATAGATATACACACAGATATACACTCGCAGGCACGCACACACACGCATACATCGGTACGGTATATATATATCGGTATATATATATATATATATATATATATATATATATATATATATATATATATATATATATATATATATATATGAGGCATTCTTTGTGAACGAATGGCCCCCCCCCCCTTGCCCAAAATTTGAAGAGGCGTAGGAGAACCATCAATATCTTAAAATGTTCGAATTGACAAGAGCTACAATAAGTCGAGTGGCGTTTTTGTCCATTTTGAAAATGGCGGCTTCAAAATGGCGTTAAGCACCCCTAAAACGTGAAGAGTACAGATAAAAATGCCCGTAAAAATTAAAAAAAATATCACGTTGGACTTTTTTTGACTCAAATTTTAGCTACCACTCATACTTCAAAAAATCACGTGGTAGGTTACCGAAATCCAACATGGCCGATCCAATATGGCGGCTAATATGTCGATATTTTTAAAAATCAACCGAATTGGCCCAAATTTGGTATATGGGGGTTTTTCTGGTTGCTGATGATGAATTTAAGGTCAAATCTGCAGAATTTAAAATGGCGGATCCAATATGGCGACTTATTAGTGCCGATAAGATATGGTTTTTACTCCCGCCGTTTATTTATGTATCCATGATTTCTTCACGATGACATTATTCATTTTTTTTAAATTTGTATACCTTATCGGCATATTAGTTGTTACTTTTAGTGGCATTTTTAGTTCCAATATGGCCGCTAGAAACTCGTGACTCATACTTTTTTTACCATAACGATTATAAAACCAGCTACATGAAACCGATTGAGGTCCATGGTTCCTTAAATAAAAGGTCTTGGAATCTACTTTCAGAAGACGTATAAAAAAATTTTTTTGTTATCATAAAATCTAATATGTCGGCCAAAATCACGTGACATAGGTAGTAATTAACCAAAATCGATTACAAATAACTTTTTTAGATACGCTTACATCCCGAAAATGCTTGAATCAATTTCGAAAGTTAGTTCCTAGAGGTTTTTGGGGTCGCTGATAAAGAATATGCTATCAAAATTTTGATTTTCTAAATCCAAGATGGCGATTTCAAGATGGCGGCCACAAATTTTTTGAAATTAAGTATATTTTTATCTAAAAACGTTATTTGGGGGTTTTTGAGGTCGCTGATTAAGAATATGCCATCAGAATTTTGATTTTCCAAATCCAAAATGGCGGATTCCAACCCCTGAGTAATAACAAAGATACTATACGGCGTTTGTAGAAACATTCAATATTTACCATTCAGGATCTTTGCGAGAGCTGTAGAACTCGAAAAAGTGCCTTTTTTCGCTATTTTATTGAAAAATCAGTTTCGTCACGCGACCAAGGGTACCAATATTTTTAAAAAAATAATAAGCTTAGGCAGAGCATCTCGAAATCATTGATACAAGCGTTTTCGAGACGTGAGCATGTCTAAAAAAGTTATTTGTAATCGATTTTGGTGAATTACTACCTATGTCACGTGATTTTGGCCATCATATTGAATTTTATGGTAACAAAAAAATTTTTTTATACGAATTCTGAAAGTAGATTCCAAGACCTTTCATTTAAGCCACCATAGATCTCAATCGGTTTCATGTAGCTGGTTTCATAATCGTTATGGTAAAAAAAGTATGGGTCACGAGCTTCTAGCGGCCATATTGGAACTAAAAATGCCACTAAAAATAGCAACTAATATGCTGATAAGGTATACAAATTTAAAAAAATGAAGAATGTCATCGTGAAGAAATCATGGATACATAAATAAACGGCGGGAGTAAAAACCATATCTTATCGGCATATTAGTCGCCATATTGGATCCGATATTTTAAATTCTGCAGATTTGACCTTAAATTCATTTTCAAATCAATTTGGGCCAATTCGGTTGATTTTTAAAAATATCGACATATTAGCCGCCATATTGGACTTGATGGCCTACCACGTGATTTTTTGAAGTATGAGTGGTAGCTAAAATTTGAGTCAAAAAAAGTCCAACGTGATTATTTTTTTTAATTTTCACGGGCATTTTTATCTGTATTCTTCACGTTTTAGGGGTGCTTAACGCCATTTTGAAGCCGCCATTTTCAAAATGGACAAAAACGCCACTCGACTTTTTGTAGCTCTTGTCAATACGAACATTTTAAGCTATTGATGGTTCTCTAGAGGCAGGGAGCGGCCATTGCACCGCCAGCGTGCGACCGTAAATCAGGAGTTAAGTCGATAGAATCGAGCAATAAGTAGGGTCGTGGTGGTTATTTAAATTAACTTAGTTAAATTTCGGGGTTTTGTTTAATATATTTATCGAAATTAATACTGCAATTATTGAATTGAATAAAGTTACTGCGGTATATTAACTATTAACGAACCAGCATAGAATCCATTACAGTTACTATTTATGTGTGCAATTTTATGTATATATTTTATATCGAGAAATAAACGTTTGGAAAGATTTTTATATATATATATATATATATATATATATATATATATATATATATATAAATCATTTACGTAGATAGAACCCGCATGCATGGTGATAATTAATATTTAATATAATTAGTCGTACTGAATAACTCGAGATTGGATCTCCGTGGGTTACGCCGTTTATCCAGACGTCCGCTCAGCGAACCTCCTCTCGAGATAAGAGGAGTCAACTAGAGGGAAATTTTCGAGTAATAAAGAGCAGTATTGGCCGAACAATAGAATAATTAATGAGTTGTATGGACAGAATCCATATCTGTTAAAGTACAACATAATATATATATATATATATATATATATATATATATATATATATATATATATATATATATATATATATATATATATATTGGAAATAATTAATTTAAATTTTACCATGATCTATTCATTGACAATCGATAACCGATATCTCGAGGATTTATAATTTGATTAGCTCGCTGGATGATACTTTTTTGTAGTTACAACTAAGCTCTTGCAAGTAATGATTTTAGTTTTTTACCATGATCTATATATATATATATATATATATATATAAGGATATGTCCTGACTGACTGGCTAACTGATTGACTCATCAACGCCGAGCCAAACCCATTAAACCTAGCGACTTGAAATTTGGATGGTATATTGTTTTTAGATTCAAGGCAACGAATAAGAAGGGATTTTGCCTAATTCTAACTCTAAGGGGGTAAATTACAAATTTCAATTTTTATAGGGTTAAAAGCTGCAAAATGTGTTTTTACGGAATCATTTTAAATCTCGTAGTCCCATTGAGATATCTGCCTTTTTATCGTTTTATAGGTTTTTTAATACTAATTTCTGGGAAGCAATTTCTGGGTTTTTCCCTAATCGACCGCTAACTGGAAAAATTTGTCAAATTTCGAAACCAAAATTGAAAATTTATAGACCCATCTATTCGTGTGATTATACTTATTTGTAGCTAGATATATACCTTTGGTAAAGATGTATTAAAATTTTGTCGATAATATATTATTTACAATCGTTAACCGATATCTCTATGATTTATAGTTTGATTACCTCGCCGGATAATACATTTTTGTAGTTACAACTGAGCCATTGCAAATAATAAATTTAAATTTTTACCATGATCTATATATTGACAATCGATAACCGATATCTAGAAAATTTATAATTTGGTTATTTCGCGGGGTAATAGTTTTCTGTAGTTACAACTAAATCATTGCAAATAATGAATTTAGATTTTTACCATGATCTATTTTTGAACGATAACTCGAAAATTAATGGACCCATTTTGTGAGATTATATTTTTTTGCTAGATAAATCCTTTGGCAATCATGTATTTTTATTTATTTATTTTTTTTTTTATCTGTGGAGTTGAGAACTTCTAGTTACAAAACATAGGAGGGCGATGCTGCACCCCCCCCCCCCCCCCCCCCCCACACTGCGTCTCCGTATGTTGGACTTAGATTGATGTACGCCAGATTGATGGAGAAGACAGGGGGAAGTAGCCGAGCACTGTTCAGGATCCAATGCGTGGATTGCTTGACTCGGCTTCTCGTAGAAGAGCGACCGAGCGCTCTGCAGATACCCGAGGTGTAGACCGCTTGGCTCATTGTCCCACGGAATTGCTTCTGTGTTGGGAGAGGGAGGACACATTTTTAACCCCTCGTCCCAGCTCTCTACGAGCCTTGGGCTGATCCGGAGAAGCAGCCAAGCGACATTTGCCGCCGATGAGACAAGCTCAAGATAGAATAGATATATATGGAGAAGAGAAGGAAAGCAAAATAATTAAACAAAAAGTTTAATTAAAAACCGTGATTTATTCTCAAACTTAGATATTAGCCCTATAGTCATCTCTAGGCGTTACTAGGCAAGTTACTTAAGTGAGGTTCCACGGTTCGGACGACGCGACCTAGCGGTGGCGCGCAAATTCCGGCACGCGAAATTTTAAACTCAGCTTCCCTTAGCTGCACGAAAGAGCATAGTATTGGGTGTATATCAAGATGGCGGAGTGTTTTTGGATTCCATTGAGCGGAAACCGCAATAATCGCGTCAAGAATACCCACTGAACCCCCACCTCCTATCACCCACCTCTTTTGTCGAGATGCCACCCCGAAACCGCTTTCGCATTACTTCAGGGTGGCTGTCTTCGCTTCTTTAAAGCGTTGCTCACGGTTCTTCTTGTTTGCCTTACTCGATGATGCTGATGTCGTCCATCAAGTTGTTCTGTTTCTTCTTCCATAGCACTTTTTCCATAAAGGCGGCGGTTTCATCCCAGCTTTTCTTGACCTTCAGCATTAATCCAATAATGTTTTCCGGAATAATTCGCCCTGCTGTGGTCTCCAGCTTTATTCTTCCTTCAGTCCTGCGGCCACAGTCGAAGAAAGTGTGTTCCGCGTCGTACTTCACGTGAACTTCCTCGCCTTCCTCATGTGTCTAAGGTAAGATTGGAAGTACCCATGTCCGATAAGGAACTGCGTTACAAAGTAGTTCACCTACTTATGCCGTCGTTCAAACCACTCACTGATTTCTTTGATCAGTCTCGCGGTCCATTTTTCTATGGCATCTGCGTTCTATTGCTATTACCATTTCTTGGTCATCTCTCTTTTCTCATTTTTGACTTGTTGTGAGTTTGATTTTTTTTCATATGTTCTCTATCATTCCTTGGCGAGCTGGTCGATTGGAATCACGCCTGCACAACCAAGATCGCTGGTTCCGAAACCGTTCAGTACGAGCTCACGATTCTCAATCTCCTATCTGATAAACTGTAGCCATATGTTTTCTATTGACATCAATTTCTAGTGCATCCGCCCATGTCTGTGCCCCATACAGAAGAATGGAATTGATTACCGACATCAAGAGGTAGCGTTTGTTCGTTCTTTGCCCGCCTACGTTGGCCATAATCCTGCTTAACACCGTCGTAACTGATGCTGCTTTGTTTGCTGTTTGCTTGATCTGTTCTTGGAATTTCATCTTAAAATCCAGCGGAATATCTATTGTGTGTGTGTCTTTGTGTGTGTTTGTGAATGAGTATGTCTGTGCATGGCTGTGTGTGTCTGTTTATGTTTGTCTGTGTCTATTTGTGTGCGGGTGTCTGTAAGTCTGTGTAGTCGTGTATGTGTACATGTGTAAACGTGTGTGTGTGCGTGTCTGTGTGTGTATGTCTGTATCTCTGTGTGTGTGACTTTGTGTCTATCGGTGTGTGCGTTTGTGTGTATATGTCTGTGTGTGTATGTGTATGTCTGAATGTATGTGTGTCTGTGTGTGTATGTTTGTGTGTGTGTGGGTTAATTGTGTGTCTGTGTGTGTGTCTGTGTGTGTGAGTGTTTGTGTATTTGTTTCTTTGTGTGGGCAGCGATATCTGGAGTCTGTATGTGTCGGTGTATATCAGTGTGTGTGAGTGTGTGTGTGACTTTGTGTCTGTCGGTGTGTGCGTTTGTCTGTAGATATGTGTCTGAATGTGTGTGTGTGTATGTTTGTGTATGTGTGGGTTAATTTGTGTGTCTGTACGTGTGAGTGTTTGTGTCAGCAGCGATATCTGGAGTCTGTGTGTGTCGGTGTGTATCAGTGTGTGTGAGTGTGTATGTGTGTCTATGTTTGAGTATCCGTGTGTGTGTCTGCATGTGTATGTGTCCATGTATGTATGTGCCTGGGTGTATGTCTGTCTGTAAGTATGTATTTGTGTATGCGTGTGTCTGTGCGCGTATGTGTGTGTGTCTATCCTGAGTATCTGTGTGTGTATCTGTGTGTGAGTGTCTGTGTGTGTCTGTATGTGTGTGATTGTGTGCATATGCATGTGTGTCTGTGTGTGCATGTGTGTGTGTGTCCATTGTGAGTATCTGTGTGTGTCTGTGTGTGTCTCTGTATACGGTAATTTTTTGCCATTGAACACTTCTCTTTTTTTTATGTAGATTTTAAATCAAAAAGAATATTCAAGATTTATCGAATTGTTTTCGTTTTATAACGTTTTTTCATTTTTATGTTCATATCTTTTTTTAACAAATTTTTAATCGCTTTTTTCTTGTGTATTATTCGGTATTTTAGGGTTATTCAAAGCTCCTTTTTTATTTTTTAATGAATATTTTAAATAAAAAAAAGAATAAAATTCATCTATTCGTTTATGTTTTATACCGACTGTTCATTTTTATGACATTTTTGTAACAAATGAATATATCCGTTGTACATAAACTCGAACAAAATTACATAAAAAGTTCATTTGTAGAAGTTTGATAGTCGTACCGTTTCAGCTACCTTCAAATTTTTTTGACTTTCGCAAACGTATTTACAACAGTAAAATATAATGTTTAATCATTCAACCGATATACATTCGAAAACATATTTATTTGATACATTCATCGTTTCTTGTATGAAAAACCGCGAGAAAATTTCACAACAGAAATACTAAAATATAACTCGTTTTCACCAATTTTGGCCATAGGGAAGCACTAGTTTTGGCCACTATCCAAATTGATTTTTACCATGAAAATATTTTGTATTATCAATTATTATCAATTAAAACGCATAAATTAAACAATAAAGCAGTTAGTTCTTGAAACTGTTTGGATTTAATCTCTTTAAAATATTTAATTATATATATAATTATATACATTTTGTGTGCTAAAGTACAAATATACGTAAAAGCTATTTATTATACTAAATATCGTTAAAATGATTATTTTCTTTTCTTAGAACAGTTTTTTTTTCTTTACAATTCTCCAAAATGCTTTTCTTCATTAAAATTAATTCAATTCGGGGAAAAGTTGACGAATGAAACCTAACCTATTATAACCTATAATATGTTTTTGATGCCTCTAGTATTTCACTAAAATCAAGCTTTTTACTGCCTAAAAACATAGTTCGAAATCATATTATCTATTTCTGAGAATTAAAAAACTTAAAATAATCATTTAAAAAGTAAATCTGATATATTTTTATGACAGCGGTACTATTGCCAAAAGTGGTATATTGACATTTCTGCTGTATCACTTCTGGCCACCCTTTATTTTCTATAAAATGGCACTTCACTTCGTATTTTTTAAATTTATTATCAATATTTTAATCTAATTAATTGTACCTATGCAATTATTTTTCACCGTGAGTGATATTACTAAGTAATATGAACGTTTTAGCCGCCTGCTTCTCTTGTCGATTTGCGTAAGACAATGCCATTTTCGATACATCTGAAACTAAAATTACTTATTCTGCCAAAATATAGTGAGCTAAGTGTACTTTCACTATTATACAATGTTCTACTTTAGTACTTAAGAATCTTTTTAATAGGAAAGATGTAAGGAATACGACAATTAAAACTTTAAAAATTATTAGAATTATGTTAGATGGCCAAAACCGGAGCACTGGCCACAAACTGTACATCCACCGTATTATACACCCTAGTATACATTTAAATATTTTTTCATAATCTATGCTGTACTTTTGCATAGGTTCAAAAAATGTTTTATTTATTTTAGATCATAAGTTGAGTTTAAACAGAGTCAAGAATATTAACATCTGTTCATTTATAGTCGATAATTTTCTTGAATTTTTTAAAATAGATTTTGTCTGATAGATGTACGTAATGAACTTTATTTAATAACTCTTGTTTATATTACAAAAATATGGGTTTACTCTAATAACTTATCTTTTTTTTTTTTTTTTTATTTAACGTCGCCATGTTTGTGCTCCCATGTGGTGCTAATCGACGACGGGGGTCTGCGATGTGTTTGTAAACAAAGCACATGTAATTTTTACAGAGGTGCTTGTATCAATCGGCAGAGACTAGGATTCGAACCCGGGTCACCGGCGTGGGAATCCGACACTCTACCGACTGAGCCGCCGCAGGCCCCAATAACTTATCTATAATATATTATCCAGTATGGAAAAAACTCCAGTTGAGTGTTATTTCGTACCCTCAACTGAATTTTTATATTGTACAAATCTAATAACCCACCAAATTTTATTTGAGGGTACGAAATAACACTCAACGTGAGAGTTTTTTCCATACAGGATCTTGAATGTATTTATAAAAATGGTATGCATTGTATACATAAAAAAACCGCTTCCAATTCATTGGCACTTAGCTTCGTCAAACTAAATTAATTTTTCCAGTATGAAATTCTTGGTTCTTATAAGTTAATTTTAAATTGCTATATCTTTTAGAAATATAACAGCTTAAATTAAATAAATTGTTCGAATATGAATTTCTTTTATCTAATACTTTTTTTCTAAATTGCTCTATTTCTTCCTTATTAATATCTAAAAAAAGTGTGTTTTTATCATTGATTTTTGTCAAAAGATAAATTACAAAAAATTATAAGCTTATGATTAAAAATTGTATTATCGATTTCAAAATATCGCCAATAAAAAAATCGTTATAAAACCAAAACGAATCGAGAAATTTTTTTTCTGATTTCGTAAGTTCATCAAAAAACAGATAAAAATTTGTCTGTTTAATAAATATTTATTTTTCAATTTAATTATATAAATATATGGAATATTCTGCATAACTTATACTTTTAAGAAACAGCACTTATAATTCAACGCTTTTCCATCATAAATTTCCAACATATAACCGCTTAAAATAAAAATTACTTTTTCATGTATAACTAAAAAGGGAAATAGCCTACCAAAATTTACAGTTGTAAAAGATAGATAATTCTATGCTCCTTTTAATGCATTTACACTGAATTGATTATTATTTAAAGGGAAAAGTCAAGCTGTTGGTAGCACTAGAGAATGGGCAGCATTAATTTTAAGAATTAAGTTTTATTTGTATTAATATAATTTCTTTTCTGCAGGTCGACTAGTTATAAATTTGACGTATTCATAAAATAATTGTAACATACTGAAGGTACATAATGTATACTTGCTGGCAATCGTAACGGTAGATTAAGCAAATATTGTATTTTTGGGAGCTCCGCCAGTAATTGTACAGCAGCAGCTGCTGCTAAGGCACGACACCCACGTCTTCACATACACGAACACATACTCATACAATCACTAAACACAATCACACTCACATAGAGTGGGTGGAAGGATAGCCAATGCACATGGGACACATTCATACACAAAACTGTGCGCACTAGACTTCAGGTGCGGAGCGCGCTGTCGCACGCCCCGACATCCACCTACACACGCGCTCGTCGGCACGGCGTTCAAATTGTTGCATGTTTTGTTTTTGGACGATGAGGACGTCGGCCCACACAGTCCGCACGTATCACGGACGAGCTCGAGGCTCTCCGATTACGGCTCCGGTGCCGCTACTGACGATGCGCTAGACGCAGCGACGGCAGAATACGCCGTGCCCAAGAGTTCCTGCGCACATATAAAGTAAAGTCGGCACTTCTGTCCGCGGGGTCGCTCGCTGTCGAATCGCGTCGACGAGCGAGCGGACAGACCACCGGCGACTTTTGAGAAGAGCGGAGCTCCCGCAATCTTGGAGAATACATCCATCTGTTCAACAACCTCGTGTTCCTACTTTCGCCCCACCCCGTTCACGACCTTCTTACCGTCACAATATCTTTGTTATTCTTCCTTGTTTCTATATGTATATATTTACTCTATTTACTTCTGCGTTGAAAAGTCAAACCGACAAGTCCTTTTTTATAAATGACGAGATAGATTGAAACTTTTAAATTACCATTTAAACATATGCAAAAGTATAAGTTATATTATAAAAAAATATTTGTATTGTACAAAAACTTAAAAAGTTTCTACATATCAAATAACATTTTTGACAAATGACAATAAATTTGTTAGCACTATAAAATTGTTTATTCAATTTTATGGAGTCTATTTGCACTCTAGTTAGTGAATTAAAGATCTAGTTAGTAGAGTAAATTATGCACTAACTAACACGAAAGCATAGATATCCTACATAGCACTCAATATTGCAGGAATGTCGTAGAAATGTTTCAACGTTGCTGTGATATTCCAGTATTATTTTCAAGATTGCAGTATTGCAGCAATCTTTCTATAATATTGCATTACGATATATCACATTGTAACACTGCGCGATGATAAATTACAACGCAAGATTTCTGCAATAATTCTACAATATTACATTGTAATAAATCACATCGTAATATACGTATTACGTACTGCAATATTTTCTCTAAATCTGGAAGAGTTATTTTTCACGCTGTTAAAGAATGACGAGCTAAATCACTCAGTTTCGAGTGGTTTTTCTGTATACTTCACTCGAATAGAGTGGTACTTTTCACTCGAACAAAACGAATGATGCTAATCAATCGTTTATCTCGAGTGATCTAGTAGCTGCTACTGAAACCACCCTTCAAAGAGTGAAAGTTGTTATGAGAGGTTTTGAGGTTAGGTATGTGCAGTATCCCGCTAATTAATTCATCTGCTTTTTTCCAAGTATTAAAAAGTTAATAAACTATATGAATTCATTTATTTCAAGGTCTGATTGGTCTTGGATTAAGAGCTGGTACAGTAACCCGAGTAATCTAGATCAATTCCCACCATAGAATTTTTTTATTTTTTTTTATTTTTATGTAATTTATTTAATGATTTTAAAGTATTTAGAAAGAGATAGTAATAAAAAAGTACAATTAGTTAAACAATTTATCTTTTATAAAGATATTTTCTTTCACTCCAACACGAGTGACAAATCACTCTTAGCGAAGAGTGAAAATATCACTCTTGTGAAAAGTGGTGAATCACTCGAAACCGATTGGCTTACTTATCACTTTGCCAAAGAGTGAAAAATCATTCGATTCGAGTAAAAAATCACTCTTCCAGTTATAGAGATTTCCTTTACTAAATAAGGGAATTAGCAACTGTAATTTATTATGATGTGTAGGATCAAAATTTTGAGGTGTTACGACAGTAAAATTAAACATATTGTTAAGTATTTATAGAGAAGATATTTTTAGAATGTTTACTTTTAATTATAAAAATTTTAGATAGGGTAAGACTTGAAAAATATTAAAACCGCTGCCAATTCATCGGCACTTATAAGGGGAGACCATGGAGTTGGGGTCTTGGATATTGATAAAACTTTGGGGATCAACTGTTGGAACCTAAAAATGAAGCACAATACCTGTAGTTTTATGCTCATATGGGCAATGCTAAAAATCAAATATGTATAGATATACTATTAACGTTAATTAAATACGTCATATCTACCGCCCAAAGGCTCATTGGATAAAACCACGAGGACTGGGCTTCATATTTAGGTATCAGAAAACAATCCCTAACGTTTCATCAAAATCGGTGACCCAGACTCCGTGGTCCCTCCTTGTTAGCTTTCTCAACTTTATAAATTGTCCCAATATGAAATTATTTATTCTATTTAATGCCGTGGTGAATAATAAAAATGACAAGACTATTGCTTTGTAATATTTCGAGATATATGTACATATTTAAATTTTATAATTTAAACTTATGCAAAAGTATAACATAGATTATGAAATAATATTGTTGATTCAACTATTTTTTAATGTATATAATGCATACCATTTTTACAAATAAATTTTAGATAAGACGATAATATATAACTTAGAAAATATTAAAAATGTTCATTAAGTGTAATCATTCGAGTTAGTTATTCAAAATAGTTTATTCAAACTTATTTTAACTGTGAACCTAAATTTTAACTAAATAGTACTCGTCTTTTCTTATTTTAAAACTATATAATAAATTTTTTTTTACAAGTTATTGGAGTAAACGCATATTTTTGTGTTAAAACAAGGATTCTTCAAAACAGTTCTTTAAGAATAATTCAAGAAAATATTCAAATATAATAAAACTTCATTTATGGTCTAAAATAAGTAAAACATTTTATGAACCTCTACAAATGTATAGCATAGATTATGATAAATATTTAAATTCTGTAAAAACTTAAAAAGTTTTTGCATATTAAGTTACATTTTGTTCAATTGATAATAATACATTTTGCAATTCTATAATTTTTGATTAAATTTTATTTATGAATATAATAAATGTATAATAAATATAATAAATAATACTTTTACAAGTAAATTTTTTTTGTAATTTTGTAATTTTGTTCGAGTTTATGTACAACGGATTTATTTATTTATTACAAAAATATCATAAAAATAAAAGTATAAAATAAACCGAATGGATGAATCTTAATCCTCTTTTTTGATTTAAAATCTCAATAAAAAAATAAAAAATAGAACTTTTAATAACCAAAAAATACGGCGTAATACTCACGAAAAAAGCGATTAAATATTTTAATTCTAACGTACCAAAAAATCCGAAAAACTAAATCTCAAAAATCGAAGAATCGCTAAAAAGTAAAAATTAATCCAAAGAACTAAAAAAGTTATTATTGTGCACCCTTCATGCAATAAACAAACAAAATGAGCCCTGGAACATTAAATTTTACCGTGGATTACTCGTAATATCGATGCTCACACACACACACGCACACACATGCGCACACACACTCACACACGCACACACGTACACACACACGCACACACACACACGTATACACACACATCCATACGGACATTTTATAAAAATAGTATATTTTGATTCCTTATATCTGAAAACATATTTCTAACATGTTTTTAGTAAAACTTTTTTTTTACTATCACAAAGTTTCCTCTTTGAGGAATCAAAAACTTTTTTTTTACCACCCGAATATACAGGGTGTCCAAAAATTATGAAAACACCTGAATACTTTTTCAGCTAAAATATTTTTCCATCAGCTCAAGCTCATTCTTATAGTAACTTTCAACGGGGAATTCCATGGTTACCTTGAATTCGACCTTAAGATTGACGTTCAAAGTCATTTCAAGGTCAACTTTGTTTTTTTAAATAGTAATCCCTATTTCTGACACCGGCAATCGAAAGAGCGGGAAATTTTACGTCCAAATATGTGCTCAGGTCGTAGATCAAGGGTGACCTTGAAGTTCAGCTAAAGATCATTTAAAAAATAAAATTGACCTTGACATGACCTTAAAGGTCTATCTCAAGGTCGAATTCAAGGTCACAATTGAATTCCTCGTTGAAAGTTACTATAAGAATGAGTTTGAGCTGTTGGAGAAATATTTTAGCTGAAAAAGTATTTAGGTGTTTCCATACTTTTTGGACACCCTGTATACATATATACATACATACATACATACGTATACACAGAAAGCGTAATTATTATGAAAGTACCATTTCACACTTATCATGTATTCTGGTTTTAAGCATGAAAAATGGAAAAAGTGTTATAAAAACCATGCTAGTAGGATTATATCTCTATACTTAACAAATTGTCACTATAACTTTCAAAGGAAAATACACCAAATCTTTCAAGATATCGTTGTCCAACAATGAATATTTTTAACAAATTTTTTAAGACCCAATGACTCTTATAACTTGAAAATTTGCAGTAATATAGTTCTATACACTCGTATAACTAATATTCTGTGAAAATTTCATTAAATTTTATCCTATAATTTTTTAGCTAAAAATGGTAAACAAAGATTCTTAAACATATGGTATAATAAATGAAAAATGATATATTTTAAATTGTCTTCGGTCTTAAATTGAAGGATATTATAAGTATTTTATTTTGAAAAAAATTGGCTTAAAAAAACATTTTGTTAAAAACTGCTTCGTGCACACATTGTGTGTATATATATATATATATATATATATATATAGGTATAGTAGACAGATATGCGCCCGCGAGGCGGCGCTATGTGCTACGGTGTGCAGAACGCGCTCTGTCTCAAGTCGGTTAGCCGCCAGCCTCCCTGTTGTACGTATCGAGCTTGTACGCATGTGGACCCCCTTAGAACAATAAAGTTATAGAAATGTATATCTGCGAGTGTCTTCCTTCTGCGATCACCAAGTCCCATCCTTTGCGCAACTCCGTCATTACAATTTTTCTTTTCTTTTCATGAGAGAGAAGAAGGACGTGAGGACATCGCAGCGTGGGGACGACAGATGCAGCTCACTCCAGGGTGGAGGACGACTTCAACATTTAGAAGAAGAAAATTTAGAATAAATGTTAGAGTAGGTGGCCACTATAATCAAATCGTGTCGACTCAAGTAGAAATAAAAATGATGTCGTGTACTTTGATGCTTGCTTTCGGAAGCTTAAAATCAAAATGCATTAGTAGATGGTGTCTGCATACGTGCGCATGTTTTCTGTATATATATATATTTTAGATTAGATTAGATGTTTATTTTGTGCAAGACAAAAACAATAAAACTATATTCAATAATAATACATATTTACAGAGATCATTAGTATAGTCAATCATATCACAGCTCGACATTGCTCGTCATTAACTTACATATATTGCACAATATTATATCTGTCATACATCAATCACGTCATTACACTTATCACATATTATTATCATTACGAATAATACATTTTTTTGTGACTATCAAACTTCAATTTCTATTATAGTCAACATTCGTATGATTAGCGTCATTCTACATTAGATATACATGGTCTATGTCCCTGGACTTACATAGCAAATAGTCGCGAATTGTCGCTTTAAATCTGCGTATTGAGGGCAAGTGCTTAATACGTCGAGGGATCGTATTCCATAAGCGCGCACCTTGAGATTGAAAAAATTTCAACCCTGTATCGGTACGCGACGATGAAATCGAGAGCTCCCTAGAATCAGTCCTACTAGAGGTCCGAGTCTGGTTTTTTTTTAAAAGAGCTGCAAGATACGTGGGTTGACCCATGTTAATAACTTTGTATAGTTGTACCGCCGCAAAATGCGCCCTTCTTCCCTCAAGATCAAGCCAGCCAAGTTTACTCCTGTAGGGACTGATATGCTCATACCTTCTAACACCACATATGTACCTCACACATGAATCTGCAATCTTTGCAGTCTCATCCGGAGCTCACCCGACACATCAAGACACACTAAAGAGCAATAATCTAAATGAGACAGGACAAGAGCACTTGCAAGCCGTTTGCGTAACACCTCGGTGGTGCTGGATTGAAATAATTTAAGCCCATGTAGGGCCTTATTAACCTTTCGGCTAACTGCATCCACTTACGGTTTCCATGTTAACTTCGAATCCATGACTACACCGAGGTTAGTAACTGTGTCAAACAATGGAACAAAGACGTTACCCTGAATCTCTATGCCAGGCAAATCCATACTCTGTACTTTCTTAATGTTAGATTCTGACCCAAAAATAATTGCCTTCGTTTTCCCGACATTGCGACACAGATCGTTCTCAGTAACCCACACCGACACTGCTTTGGCCACATACGACAAGCGTCTTATCCCCTGATGAAGGTGATCGCAAGTAGCTTGAGTGTAGGTTTGGAAATCGTCCGTATATATATATGAGTCAGGTCAGCCAAAGTGAACAAATCAGTGCGCACCTAGTTCTCAGTTCTATCTGCCGATTTCTTATATGAAAGTACGTATTAAAAATAAGATCTCAAAACTAGTTATAGTCCCTCAGGTCCCATCTGTAACCTAGTAGAATATTCTGAATTTTATTAAATGGCCAAAACATGGTTATTTTCAAAAAATTCTAGAGATTGCCCAATCGCACCATTTTGAAAGTACCAAAAAAGGATTTCTTCGTCTTCTAATAGTCTTTAATAAATACATTATTAGACCACCCTAGTAGTTCAATGGATCACCTAGACAAAGCTAAATATACACCTGAATTTTTTAGGTTATGTTTGATCGTATGCCATTTTACCAAATCAACATTAATTTAAACCTAGCACAACTCAAAGTCTTCGTCTTAAAAAGACCTTTAATTCCTTTTTGGTACGTTTAAATTCGTTACGTATTATCAAAAATGCAGCCCGTGCAATAAAAGTTCTTTTTAGAAAATCATCAGGTTGGCACCCCTGAAACTTGTGTTTATATAAACCATTTTAACAAGTTTTTATTAACTCGGTTTCTTGTCTGTCTGTCCGGGTGGAATTTTGAAATCGATTTTGCATGCACTTAGGGATGGAATTGGCATTTGATATTTTGAACATAGGTCAGAACTAGATGACAATGCAATATAATATATAAATATAATATATATAACGTATATATATAACGTATATACAATATACATATAATATATAAACACACATATATATGTGTACACATTAGACTAAAGAACAGAAAATAAGTAAATAAATGTTTTTTTTTTTAAAACAAGTTATTAAAACGGACTAAAACGTATAAAATAACTTTCCTTAGCCCCATATAGATCTACAACCCCATGCAGATTCCTAACCTCTTACAAAATGTCATAAAAATTCCTATCCACGTCAAACGTGGATTTAATTTAATCAACAATTAGTACATGAATAGTTTATCTACGTCCCTAACAATGTCATTGCGTAGCAAATGATGTGAACTGCCATGTGAGTTTTCTCAATGACTTCCTTCCGTGGGGAGAAATTTTTAGGACAATCTATACGAGGTTAGGAATCTGCATGGAGTTGTATATCTGTATGGGGCTAGGAAAAGTTTTTTTATACTTTTTAGTCCGTTTTAAAAACGTGTTTTTTTAACCCCAACGTTCAGAAAACATAGTTTAAACATCCTACACAAGAAAGCACTTTGTTTGGTTTTGTGTATTGTACGTGAAGTAGGATTGTGAATATTTTTTCTAGCCTGTTTTCTTCACCTAAAGTAAACGACATACCATTAAAGTCTGACGTAATTTACGTAAGATATTATACATTGCGGAAAATTCTACGTACGATTGAAAGAAATATGACATTAAAACCTCTAATTTGAGTGGTTGAATTATCACTGAGGATATTTTGATGAAAAGTTACGATAGATTCATAATTGTAAAAAATTTAAGTGGCAAATTTGGAGGCCTGAAAATGCCGGCAAGTTAGGAGCACAAGTCGTTGGTAAATTCTGGCCTCCCAGTTAGCCACCTAAATTTTTATATATATTTTATATATTTATATTTATTTATTCTATATTATATATTTACATATATATATATATATATATATATATATATATATATATATATATATATATATATATATATATATATATATAATAGGGGGGTCTCCCCCTACTCGCGCCGCTCGCCAACTTCTATTTTTTACTTTTAATAACATAACTGAAATTTTTGTATAAACTTTAATGTTTTTACCATATTTTTAACATGTACAAAGGGTAGTTTTATCAATTGATAATAAATAAAATAAAATATAATATTGATGTTAACAAAATGTATTTATGAGTTATCAACGATTGAAGAAGCTTACGATAATGTAAAAACACAATTTTACTTTTGTATAGAGAAAGAGTTTGTTTTTTGTATCTTCGAAATCTAAAAAATTAGGTATACTTTACCAATTGCATCCAAATTTTATACACTATAGCCTATAATTGTAGTACAGTTATTTATAGTAGTATGATTTATTGTGCAACAATATCATTATAACTAACTGACAAACTTAGCAAGTGTTTGATTTACAGTAAGGAAGATGATTCGTTACAGTAATGTATTACATAGAATTACATTTTCAAAACATACTTCGGGAGATAAGGGCTCATTTAATCCCGTACTGTGCTGTGCTGTACTGTGTTGTGCGGACCGATATTATAAAAAATCTATCTACATCTGCATCTATGGTATTTGAATTATTATTTTAAAAGTATTGTTAAGATTCTTGAATAAATTAAAAATTTCAATAAAATATTAAAACGAAAACGTTATAAAGTAAGGTAATGAAAGAAATTGAGTTTATGTTACTATTATGTAGAATAATGCGTATAATTTATGTTGAATGTTTATTATACGTTTTGTTCTTTTTACTTTTATATATACATATATATGCATCGTATACATGACAAAGATCTACGTACTATATATAAAGTGATATAAGCTGTGTCTTGCAAGAATTAATTTTATTTATGTTTAATTATAAAATAACAATTGGAGAGGAAAGGGAACTCGATTAAATAAAGACAGTGAAATTATGCTGAGGTTTTCTTTATTCACCAAGCCGCAGAACAAAGCGGCAGATGTCGACTCCACAGGCACACTGGCGAAAAATCTAGATAGCAGCGCCAAGCACGGAACTGCCACGAAGTTTCTAGAACGTTCTAATTTAGCGCCTAAATTTAAATATACTTTTCTTGATTCTAAACATTCCGCTTATCTATCTTCGCAGAAGATACCAGACTAAAAGAAATTTTCTAGAGTAGCCTAAGTAAACACTACAAATAAATACAATATTTTACAAGCTCGATGATTCTATAAAGTTGAATATGTACAGCATTTAATTAATCAGTCTTTAAGTCAACTTCTACGTAACTAAACTTTCAAATTTTAATCATATGATGTCGAATTTTTAACCTTTATGGATTCTGTCCATACAACTCATTAATTATTTTATTATTCGGTCAATCCTGCACTTTATTACTCGACAATTACCCTCTGGTGGACTCCTCAGATCTCGAGAGGAGGTTCGCTGAGCGGACGCCTGCACAAACGGCGCAATCCACGGAGATCCAATCTCGAGTTATTTAAATAAATAATTATCAACACTTTACATTATTATGGTTCATACAGGTTCTATCTACATAAATGATCTATATATATATATATATATATATATATATATATATATATATATATATATATATATATATATATATATATATATATATATATACAATCTTTTCTAACTTTATTTCTCGATAATAATATCTATACATCAATTTGCATTTATCGCTCGTAACTATAAGTAATTCTATGTCGGTTCGTTAACAGTTAATATGCCGCCGTAACTTTACTCGATTCATTAATTGTAACATTTAATTTCTGAAATCTATATTCATAAAACCCCAAAATTTACTACGTTAAATTTCTATAACCACGTGACTCTACTTATCACCCGGTTTTAACTACTTCGCTAATTGATTATGGTCGCACGTGGCCGGTCCAATGGCCGCTCCCCGCCTCTACTCGCACGCACCAAGTGCCGACCGCGTTGCCGGTATTATCTACAATCTGTAATAACAAAAATGCCTCGAACTCGGGAACTCTCGACCTAAAAACACTCAAAAAATATTCGGCGGCGAACGCACACTCTGCAGCTCCGACTCTCCACCAAGCCTCCAACCTCAACTGCACTGAAACAAATAAATACGACTGGAATGTTCACACCAAGTAATTTTTAAGGCAAAATTACAAACTCTCTTGAATCCTAGGTCGGGCGCTTTGTGGGCAAATACTTGCCGACCGATAGTTACTCACGTTGCGATGAATATAGTGCAATAACTATCTCTCAGCTAACTCGACGACTACTCTTCACGCTTTCTTTTCTCCACGCAGACAGCTAATCTCTCACAGCAAATGAATTATTACACGACTGTGTGCGGCGAAGGCTCCAGACGGAATGGGCAGGGCGGAAGGACTCGAGTCCTCTCCTCGTGGCGTCCCTGTACTCTAGCTCCCTCTATTCTGCCTTACTCGATCTCCTCTCCTTTTGTAACACCTGTTGGCATAGGCCCTAAACTCGATTTTCACTAGAGTAGTAACCGGAGGTTAGTTACTGCTCAAGTTTTAACCGTCATGCACTTTGCCCTGGGGACGCGCGCAATTTATCCCATTACTCGATATATACTACATGCGACTGACGGAGCGCGACGCGTTCGTTGTAAACGCGCCTTGCTACCTTCTCAAGCTTAAGTTTCTATTTCAATAAAAGTTTAATAAATTAATTTCAGTCTCTAAATTGCAATTCTAACTTCAACCAGCAATGCTAAATCTTGAGTCATAATCTTCAATCTTCTCTTCATTCCTACTCGTCTTCTTCTTCCTCTTAAGGTAGTAGAACGAGCTTCGCGATTGGACGTTTGAAGGTCGAGTTGGCCGTGCGGACAGTGACATCCCTCGGTAGTCCATCATTCCCTGGGTAGACGGTCGCGACTCGTGCTAAAGGCCATTGTGCTGGTGGGGTAAGTTGCGTAGTATGACCAAATCCTTAACTTGAACGGCTCGCGTAGTTTGTCTGCACTTATTGCGTTTCTGCGCGGATTGTAAGTACTCCTGTACCCAACGACTCCAGTAGCCCTGGACCATCTCTTGGATCAGTTGCCCCCTTCGGGAGAGAGGTAACTTCATTCCAATGTAGTCGGGTTCTGGAACTACCTGCGGTTGCAAATCAACAGGATCATCGGTTTGAGAATACAATGGACGAGAATTGAAACAAATTGAAATCTGATACAACCACGTGCTAAATTCTTCAAAAGTCAACTTCGAATCCCCCACAGCTCTACACAAATGATACTTTGTCGACTTCACAGCCGCTTCCCAAATGCCTCCAAAGTGAGGTGCTGCCAGAGGGTTAAATCGCCATTCAGTCCCTTCCCGGACTAATACTGAACTCAACTGTTTACAGTGATCAGCGGCTTGCGAATACAAAGCCTTTAACTCTTTGTCAGCTTCAACAAACGTTGTACCTTGATCACTCAGGAGTACTCTACAATGTCCACGAAGCGATGTGAAACGACGAAATGCAGCTAAAAATGCTTCAGCAGAATAGTTTGAGGCAACTTCTAAGTGCACCGCCCTCGTGCTAAGACAGACAAAAACACAGATATGACCTCAAGTAGCCGTGTGGCCGCGACCAGGTGCAGAGCGTACAAGGTATGGTCCGGCGTAGTCAACACCACAATGCGAGAATGGATCACTAGGTTGGCTACGCTCTAGGGGCAAGTTAGCCGTTTTCTGATAATTAGGCGTCGCTCGATAACGCGCACAAGGCACACAGCGATTGATCATCGCTTTAACACGCTGTCTACCCTTTATTGTCCAAAATTCATTGCGCAGCGTGTTCAACGATAGCTGTACACCTCCATGTAGCGTCCTCGCGGGACAGTCTCAAATAACAAGCGTCGTGAAATGTCCCGTCTCTAGCAAAACAAGAAGATGTTTCTGCTCATATGACAACAATGAATTTTTGAGTCTTCCACCGACTCGAACTAATTCTTGATCTAAACAAGGGTCTAAATTGGTTAATTTAGATAATTTGAACAATAATCTACCTTGCCACATTAACCCAATCTCCCCTGCAAAACAATCATGCTGAACCACATAGATCCAAACGAGTCTTGCTCGTACAAGTTCAATGACTGATAATTTCTCACTAGGTTCTGCTAAGTTGATTTTATACCAATCTTGAGCGATTACTGACGTTTGACTTACTAATCTTCTATTCTTACAAACCCTTCTTAAGGCCTCTATAAATCTTAACATATGTGCTACTACTCGAATGAGTTTACAAAGTGAAGAACAATCTTTCATAAATGACAACAAAGCTCCCTTATCTTTAACTGGGTCAACTGATGGTTGGGTTACTACGGCGACATGAACTGCCACATTTTCCTCACCTTCTCTAAAATTATTATTTACCTGCTCAGATACATTCACTTGAAGCAAAGTGTTCGGCCACTCACTTTGTTCATTCCATAACCATTGAGGCCCTTTCCACCATAAATGCAAATCAGATAAATAAGAGGGTTGTAACACCTCTCGAAACTAAGTCAGCTGAGTTCTCTTCAGTTCTTACATGAAACCAGCGAGCTTTGGGAACTAGATTATGAATATCAGCACAACGCCTTGCTACAAACATTGGCCACTTAGAAGGTATATCCTTCAACCAGTACAAAGTATTCGAAGAATCCGACCACAAATAGATTTCCAGCTTAGCATCATTGAATAAGGGAATTACTCGATTAGCTAGCTTGGCCAACAGATGAGCAGCCGATAATTCGACCTTCGGTATACTTTTTAAAATATTCATTTTGATGTCTTAATAGCCGCTACCTTTGATTTAGATTGTACGAGTGTGACATTTATCGATGACGGAGTGACTGTTATCAAATACAAAACAGCACCATGAGCCACCTTTGAAGCATCAGCAAACCCATGTAATTGTACAGATGCAGCGTTGGGCATGTAACTTAGCCAGTGAGATATCGCCGTTTGAAGGTCTAACAACTTACTGTACAAGTCTAGCTAATATCCATGCTCGCTCAAAGGTAGAGAGTCATCCCAATCCAATTTGAGAAGCCACAACTTCTAAAGAAATACCTTAGCAGCTACAATTACAGGAGAGATCAGCCCTAATGGATCAAAGAGTTTTGCTACTTTGGACAACACAAGCCTCTTGGTCCAGACACTTACGTCATTATGGATTTCGACACTAAAATGAAATATATCACTAGATGGCTGCCAGCGTAGGCCCAATATGGCAAACGATGACTCTTTTTTAAATAACAAACTCGGCTCTCCAGCCAACAGCTCTTGCGATAATTCAGACAAAAATGAGGAATCATTGGACAACCATTTACGCAAGGAGAAACCGCCCACCTTGCACAATTGTATTATCTCCTGTTGCTTTGAACGAGTATCCTCTAGCGAGTGACCACCAGACAGGACATCATCCATGTATATTTCGCTTTTGAGAATTTCCGAACCTAGGGGAAAATTATCCTTTTCATCCTCTGCTTCTGCTTCATGACCCGATTGGCTAAATAAGAACTACAACCTACTCCATAAGTCACTGTGTGTAACCTGCAAATTTGCACAGGTTGAGTAACATCAAATCACCATAGAATAAGTTGCCAGAGCTGATCCCTAACATCCACGATTATCTGTCTGAGTATCTTCTCGATGTCATCAGTGAAGGCAAACTGATAAAGACGCCAAGCTACAACTAAGACAGTCATGTTTGGTAACAAGTTAGCACCTACACGCAAGAAATCATTTAAGCTCTGACCCCATCTAATCTAATAAGAACCATTGAAAACCGTTCTCAATTTGGTGGTATAACTACTCTCTTTTAGAACGACATAATAAGGTAAAAACAATTTTAAATCTGTATAGTAAGTCTCCCCCAATGGAGGCAAAATATCAACATTAAAAGGTAATCTTACTCTATATCGTCCATCACCTAGGCGCGAGTGCGTCACCAAAAATGATTCTCACATTCTTGCTCATCTGGAGTCAAAATATGAGCAGAATTTACCTCTTCCTGCCTCCAAAACTGTTGCAGTAACTCGTTGAGTTCCAGATCCAAGGAGCAATGTAAGTCTACTGGTGCTGTGATCTGCGGTTCCGTGTTCGAGGTGGTTTCGCCAGACAGTAACCACTCTAGCTGAGACTGTGTTGCAATAGGTTCACCTTTCTTGCCCTTGATAATTTGATCTTCAACTACCTGAGCATGGATCGCACCTCCCAGTAGGACATCAATGACGCCCGTTTTGCTGAATCGAGGGTCAGCCAAGGTTAAAGAACGGATGTGATCCCAATCAGCTTCCTTGGAGCCGATGACTGGTCGATATCTGTTCACCTTGGGCACTACACACGCCTGAACTTAACAGCTGAAAGTAGATTCAAAGTAAGGTTTTATGGTAAACTCAGCTGCTTTTTTACAAATTATTTGCCGCTTGCATCCAATGCCAGTCACAGGTGCATGAACAGCTCTTTTACTCAGCCTTAACCTCTGACAAATAGCCTCAGGAACAAAAGAAGATTGAGAACACTGATTAACAATCGCCCGTACCAAAGCTTTTTCACCACCAGATCCAATCACGTATACCCAGGTACTAGCCAATAAAATTGTAGCTGGGCTTGAAATCTCAGTAAAATGACTAGCATTGGATCCAGGGGGTAAAACCGATGCACCATTGCTACTTGCTCGAGTACCCAAGGCTTCATTGTTCCTGATGACATCGGTATTCCTGTCTAAATGAGGTCGCGGTGTGAAATGTAGCAAGGTATGATGTTTGCTACCACACTCTCGACAACGATTTTTAGAATTACAACGCTCTATTAGATGTTTGTCAAAACAATTATAACAAAGTTTTGTTCAATGAAAACAACGAAGCTAGGTGCATATGAACAAATCGTTTCTTATATTCAAAATAATCAGTTATATCTTGCCAAGCAGTAGCAAAACTACCCTCGGCAATAGGCAGATCTTTCATAATCTCCAATGCTTTACCCTCAAGACATATTTTTAAATAATAAATTTTAGCTACCTCTGATAACGATACTCGATGAACTATCAAAGTCTCAGAATAACTTTTAAAAGATGCCCATTCCTGATAATCACCAGGAAACTTGGTCAATTCAGGTTATTTTGCTTCGATTCTTCCACTAGGTGAAACTACTTTAGGTCTGGGGTTGTGATCCCAGTCAAGGATAAACTGCTGAAATTGACCCATTCGATCCCAATAACTTGTTCAGCTGAATCTAGTTGATTTTTTTGTAAAATATTCATTTTGATCGTCAATTTCACCCTTCCCAATAAAAGCGTCATGAGCTTCAAGCATCTGACCTCAAATCTTTTCAAGATTGTTCATTATAATTTGAGCAGCGCCTTAGTTCTCAAGTCTTCGGCTCTCTTTTTAAAGTTTTTATAGGAATTTTCTATCTTTGCAAATAGAGCTACTTGCGCTTTAACAAAATTTGGTGCAGCCGCTTGCTTTACTTGCGAAGTCATGATTGACCAATTTTATGGCTCAACAATGTAGATACAGCCAAACCAAATTCAGTACGAACTATGCTCAGTTGACCAACGACAATCGTTGTACAGACACTAACAAATTTTCAATAATTTACAAAACAAAATTTGGAATTGAATCCCTACAAACTGACAACAAGAAGTTCACTCAATAAATTTCCTTTAATCCGTGTAGATTGCCTAAAGTCCAATAATAAAAAAATAAACAAATGCTACCTACGCTCAGCTGATCAATAATAATCGATGACTACAGCAACCAAAGAAAAAATTTGAATAATTTTTTAAGAAGAAATTTGAAATTAGATCCTTGCAGACAGACAACAAGAAAAATTTCACACAATAATCGTTCAATCAACTGAAAATTTCAAATAATTGAGTGCGATTATCAATCGTCTAACGGACACTCACTTGACAAATTACAAAATGGCAGTATTAACTACAATGCACTAAAATGTCACTTGTGCCACTAGACCAATAAACCACACCTAAATGCTCAATAATACATTTACTCAATTTAATATACTTCTAGCCAAGCAATCCCAACTGACGAGTGGATGTCACCAATCCCGAATAATAAATGTCAATTCAATTTTAAAATTCATAAATAGAATAGTGCTTGAGTAATAACTAAATGTCAAACGATGAGGAAATGTCAACAAATATCAGACACAGAGAAACAATATCAATTTAATTTTCAAAATCTATTCTATAATATACAGCCGAGCTAGCCGTAATGACTAGCCATATCACCACAACTTTTTCTACGGCTCAATCAGCCTAAACAGACAGAATAAAATAAAACTTGTTCTGTTCGCAATTAAAATTTAGCTGGCAGTGACCAATATGTCATTCTGCCTAAAGCTACCATAAAATAAATAATTGGAACGATCTTACAACATCCGCTGTCGGCGTCCTTTCCGTCGCCTCAACTTAGTGCGATGAAGCCCGTCACCGCTTTGTTTCGCGGGCCTGCCAATGCTCCGCGATGGCGTCAGCCACACAGCGCCAAGTCACGCAGCAGCTTCCAGCTGCGTCCCAGTCGCTAAGCGCATCGTTTCGGCGCACGCGGCCAAAAGTGGGAGCACGCGGGATAAGTCCATAGATGATTCTCTGTCTCTTTTTATCTCCTTCCCTGCCCAGCGTATCGCTCGATGCTGTACGTGCGCTGCGTTATGTTAATAAAACGTTGGCGACAACGATGTCGTACTGAACGCGCTATCTTTTCCCCGTAGTCCGCAGGCCGATGATGCTGCGATGGCGAGGAGCAGCGAGCTCAGCGATTTTTTCGCTGCCGTCCAGCCAACTTGGTTTTCTCTCCTCACTGTGCTCACGCAACTCAGCTGAAGCGACGCTATGCTTTGCGCGCTAAAATGCCCAAGATAACCGCTCCGAATACTGCTGTCTCACTCTTATGCTTTAGGCACAGATTGAATTCTGCACATAATTATACCTGCACATAATGTGCAATGATTGAGCAAGAGATGCAAGAGGCCTCTCGACCACCACTGTAGAGTCTAATTTGCAATAGCTCTTGCACTGTATTTGCGCGTGCCCCGAGGTTTTCGTCCCGTCGGCGTCACTAATCTACGAGCTCCGCGACTCACTTTCTTGACAAACTTTCCCAATTTGCCGCGATTCACATCCCATTGAACGGCTACCGAAGGACCAAATGTTTAATTATAAAATAACAATTGGAGAGGAAAGGGAACTCGGTTAAATAACGACTGCGAACTTATGCTGAGGTTTTCTTTATTCACCAAACCGCAGAACGAAGCAGCCAATGTCGACTCTACCTGTATACTGGCAAAAAATCTAGATAGCAGCGCCAAGCACGAAACTGCCGCGAAGTTTCTAGAATGTTCTAATTTAGCGCCGAAATTTAAATATACTTTTCTTGATTCTAAACAAATTAAATATTATTTTATTAGAAATCTCAATTAATAAACCTATAATTAGTTAATTACAAAACGAATTATTATTACTTTATTAGGTTTTAACTACTTTATTCATATAATAATATAAAATATTCAAGCTTTTTCATTACCTTACTTGATAACGTTTTTGTTTAAATATTTTATTAAAATCTTTAATTTATTAAAGAAACTAAATAATATTTTTAAAATATTAATTCAAAGACCATGGATATATTTTATGGAATATTAATTGAATCACCATAGATATAGATGTGGATAGACTTCTCAATTTTAAAATCGGACGGCACAGCACAGTACAGCAGAGTATGGCACGGGATTGTGCTTATGTGGATTCTCACTTATGGTGAAGCAACAGGGTTGTATCTAGGTGCGTCTAAATGTATAGAGTTTAATAAGCTCACAATCCCCTTTATACGTGATAAGTCTTTGGAAATTCCCGCAAAAATCCGACGAATAATATGTGCATACGTGACAATCGACGACGTAAAAGTTGGCTGGGTACCGCTGCAAAACTTAGCACCCAACATTCTCTTCATTTTCATAGCAGAAAATCACTATGGGCTGGTCTATGCCGAATGCATCAATACCGGCGACGAACCCATAGACATCTCCATACCACACGTGGAATTAATCGTTTGCGGAACTGCAGGGGCAGATCATATTATAGACGTCGGTGAGAACGACGAATTAGATGGACATTAATCAGGCGGCCAAGTAAACATCAGACGTATGTTTCAAGCAGACGCCAGCAGCGCAAAAAAGGCCATAGATGTTGCAAAAAGAGTGCAGATACTCGAGCGAAACGAGGAGCTACGCGAAGAGAGGGTCGACGAGATTATGAATCTCATAAACTTACAGAGCTGCAACGAAGAAGAGATCATGCACACCCGCGGCCTAATCACCGAATTCGCGGGCAATTTTGGACTCGATGGCGAGCCACTGCCAGCAACGCACTTAATCTCACATAAAATCGAGCTTAAAACTGACAAGCCTCTACGCGCTAAACAATTCAGATATCCGCCGATTTTAAAGGATCAGATAGAGTAAACAAATTGCTCGAGCAAGACATAATCGAGCCCTCAAATCTGCCATACTCCTCGAACATGTGGATGGCCTGCAGGACCGCGAAGTAGAAATTTATTTAGACGATTTTATGATACCCGCCAGGTCATTAGAGGAACACGGAGAGCGCTTTAGACGGATAGCAAAGAGATTTATCGATGCCAATCTTACGGTGAAGCCGAAAAAGTGCCAATTTTTTAAACACGAGACGCACGTTCTCGGTCACATTGTTGGCAATGGAAAAATTATGACCGACCATAAGAAATTCAAAGCCGTTCGCAAATATCTGGTTCCAACAAACACCAGAAAAGTCAAGCAATTTTTAGGCTTTGTCTCATATTACAGACGCTTCGTTCAGCATTTTGCAAAAGTCACCAGGCCTCTTTCACAACTAAATAACAAAGGCGTAAAGTTCGTGACCCGAACGACATCATACCACCGTCCATTGTGCTCATTACACGCGCTACATGCAAAAAGCGCATACAAGGCGATACAAAAAAAGGAAGGTTCGCAGAATCAAATTCCGAAAGCTCGGGCAACCCCAGAGCCAAGAAAATCGGTTGCAGGAATATCATCGCGATTTCCGACTCGGAAAAAAGTGACAACCCAGACATAACCTGAAAGAGGGGCCAAGTAGAAGACCCCCGAGCTCAAAAGGGGCGAAAGCACAAAAATGTTGCAAAGCTGCCGCCAAAAGCACAAGTAGGGGGCCTCGCGCCTGTCGCAGGCACCGAAGAACCAATCATAAGCCAGTGTGTCTAGGACAAAATGCTCGCACATATACGAAAAGAGCACAATATGCACGAGGGCATTTTAGCTGCTAGCTCGCCCGACGCTGCAGCTCCGGATAACAGGCAGAGTTGGCCCTTAAAACTCCTCACTCTAAATAGGCCTGCACCCGTTTTCGCGTAAACCTTGACCGCCTCAGGCCACGGAACATCGCACGGCATCGAGATCATTAACGCTTACCCTTGCCACGTGGATCCAGCCATAGTGCAGGTGACTAAAGAAAAACACGGGCGCGCCAAGCAGCAGCTCGACGGGGAAGCCGTGGGTATCGTGGCGAAGGTAAGAATGGTCTGCAAATAAACGTCTGGGAGGTCGATGCCCCGCAAACCAGCGGGCGCGAGCCCTCCCACACAGGTACAGCCGCTATACCTTCTGTCGACTGCGGCGCCCGCCCGCAGTACTATCAGCTGCTGCCAGACTGCGACGTCGATATGAGTATAAATACAAGATCGCGCATGGCTGACTGCAGCAAAACCACCGCCCCTCCCGCAGGCTCCGGTCCGCTCAGCCGCACCACGGTCAACGCTTTCCTGCACGAAGAGCAGCAGGACGAAAGCTGCCCGTCGGAAGGCAGCGACAACCCCCTGCTAACGAAGGAAAATGGAGAACAAGAGGAAGCTATATGCGCCCCATTCTTGGACGAAGTGCCAGTACTAACCGGTGAAATAGAGAACTTCGAGGGCATTACCCGCAATGCGGAGCGCACAGACGTCCCTTCTGAGGAGCCACCGTCCTCCGAACCCTTCTATAGATGCAGATTCCGAGTATATGACCTAAGCGATCACTGCGCAGACCCGCACGTCGATGTACGCCGCCGCGACGACGTCTCTCCCCTCCCCCCAGTCAACTGCCTGTTCTATTCTTCTCGTCGCGGGCACGACTCCCATGCGCTTCAGACTTGCGGCAGCCCTGAGGACGCCTGGGAGATACTTTTTGCCCCTTTGGAATACGTCGAGGTTGATTATGTATACATATTTGCGCACGAGTTTGATCAAAACGTGTGTATACACTTCTCCCATCAAGGCCTAGTAAATTATTGCCACATTGCTGTAAACAGTAAAAGCCGCTACACCTGCACCTGCTCGGGATCTATTCACGCCCTACCTATTGAACTCCACGCTTCCCGATGAGACACGCGAGCAGGACGACATGGACGTCAGCAGCGCCACATCCAGTGACTGCATATCCAACGACGACCCATCAGACTCGCATACATTGGGCGACGCCCCATACAGTTATGCCGCCAACGCCGACGCAAACATAAGCATCGATCCCGCCACAACAGAGGCCTCATCTATGAACAGCCCAGAAGCAAGCGGAATTCCAGCGCTCGCGAACGCGCATACCTACGCGCTTGAGCGCTGCCTTGTCATGAGCACCAGGCCGCCGCGCGAGAAGCCGCCATGGACTTTGCCAGATGGCAAAGCGCCGCCACCACTTGCCAAAATAATCGTGCTAAACGAAGACCCTTTCCGATGTAAGGAAAATCTAATCTATCTGTTAACGACGGCTCACTTCTTGAGCACGGAAATCCAAGAAACGCTTATCGAACGCCGTTACATCAATGTGGATGAGCATACAAGTAAAACAAATAGCACAGGCAATCTGCACCTTTTAAGCTGCAGGAGCTCTAAAATGATCGGCGCATTCATAAAAAGCCATACAGACGACAAGCCTCTAAAATCGGACATGGCCAAATGCATTAGAAATTTAAAGAAGAAAATTTTAGAAGAAGATCTCGTCAGCTGCGGCATAATCAGAGACTCTATCGGAATTGACCACTTTTATCGACCTATTTAACAGGATTTTTGAAGGCACACCGGAGATAATCGTGTTATATCAAAACAATCTACAAGTACCGCCAATACAAGACCGTTACAAGCTGATAAAAGAATATCACGAAGCGTCCATAGAAGGCCATTGAGGCATCAATAAAACTTACAGTAAAATCTCTAACGAATATTTCTGGAGGAACATGTGCCCAGATGTATGTCAAATTGTACTCAGATGCGAGAACTGCCAGATCAAAATGCTCGTCCGCGCGAAAACGCGACTCCCACTCGTCATTACAGATACAACATCCAAACCCTTCGACAAAATCTATATGGATTTCTATTAGCCCCTAGATGCCTCGGAAGAGGGCTACCGCTACATTTAACGGCGCAAGACTGCCTAATGAAATTCTGCGTGTTTACTTCCGTCAAAACAGCCAACGCGCAGGGTGTCGCGAAGGCGCTCACAGAAAAAATTATCTGTTACTTTGGGCCTCCGGCCGCCATACTTATAGGGCACGCACTTTCAAAACCGCCTACTTCAGAAGTTCGCAGAAATATTTCGCATCAACAAATACTGAGTACACAGCCTACCACCCTGAGTCCAAGGGAAGCATAGAGCGCATACACGACACCCTCACCGAGTACATGAAAAGTTACATTCGGAACCGCTCAAACTGGCGTAAGTGGGTCGCTCTATGCCAGCACGCCTACAACACGACAGAGCATGAAGCCTCAGAGTTCACTCCGCACGAGTCGGTATTCGACGAAAAAGCCAGAACACCCTCTAGTTTTCCGCCTAGAGACCAATTCCTCACATACAAACAGTATGTGGTGGACTAAACAGCCAATCTAGCACAGCTGCAATCCATAGCGGCCATGAACCGAGTACAGGTCAACGCTTTCCTGCACGAAGAGCAGCAGGACGAAAGCTGCCCGTCGGAAGGCAGCGACAACCCCCTGCCAACGAAGGAAAATGGAGAACAAGAGGAAGCTATATGCGCCCCATTCTTGGACGAAGTGCCAGTACTAGCCGGTGAAATAGAGAACTTCGAGGGAATTGCCCGCAATGTGGAGCGCACAGACGTCCCTTCTGAGGAGCCACCGTCCTCCGAACCCTTCTATAGATGCAGATTCCGAGTATATGACCCAAGCGATCACTGCGAAGACCCGCACGTCGGTGTACAGGCCAAGTATCGTTCGAAATACTACTACCATCGCAAACTGAATGTACAGCACTTCAGAAAAGGCGAAATGGTCTACCTCCTCAAAGAACCTTAGAAAGGCCAATTTCCAATTCAATATGAGGGCCCATACGAAATCACAGGCATCGACTACAAAAACAAAAGTAAAGCTGCAAAACGGCGGCAAGGTAAAAATCGTCAATACTGACAAAATAAAACGAGCCACCACGCTAAAGTCGCCGCCACATCAGGGCACCGCAAGCTCGGCTAACTAGCGGCGCTTCTACCGCAAGCAAAAATCAGGCGCATAAATCTTTTTCTTTTTTTCCTTTTTCTTTTTCCGTGGCTCTTACACGCGTCAAACGAAAAATCCTATACATGCTTCTCTTCTACTCAGCCACAAATTCATTCTAGCAAACCTACTTTTCTTTCTCTTTTCTTTTCCGCGGCTCTCATACGTTTCAAGAAAAGAACATACTTGCCTCTGCGCTCCCAAGAAGTTCATGAGCGTGCGCACACGGCATCCGCCTTCCATCGGCGGCACGCCCTTGCGGCGCGGACATTAAGGCTAAACACCCATAAACACTTACACTTCCTATGGCACAAATCACACCACCTCATTCCAACTCACACTAAAATCCCTAATGCACCGTATCGCTCCGGTATACACCAAAACACCACCCCTATATGCTCTGCTTTCACGAAAAGGGGAGCTGGGGCACGATCGGCGGCGCCTATCAACGGCGATATCGCCTGATCACTGCCAAAAATCGCAAGTACTTTTCGACCCCCCTTTGTGTCGATTACAGCGATCGCGGGGAGTCAGGCAAACACCGGGAGCATGGGGCTTATAAATCGGCCTTCTCTCACATCCCATTCACTCTCAACGCGACGAAGAAGTTGACCGCTCCTCGTGCTAGCACAGCGCGCATCTGTGAAAGAAAAAATTGCCCATTCCGCACTCCTATAAAAAAAAAACAAAAGGGCACATCATCCACAAAGAATAAAAAATCTTCACAGTCCCTCACAAATCGGCCACTGCAACTTCCACCATCCACACAAACATACAATCTCAGACAAAACAAGCCACCCACGCCTCTCAGTCAAGCCCGCAGTAGGGCAGAATGTTGCCTCGGGTGGTCCCCATCGGGCTGCCGGCGTCGAGACGCAGTCAGCCAACGAGCGCTCTCTTTCTCTCTCTCTTACTCTCTCTCTGCCCTCTCGAGACAGCTCGCGCTATGCTCAGTCGAACTCGCAGCAGGGCAGAAAGTTGTCTCGGGCGGTCACCATAGAGCCGCCGCACGCTCTCTCTCTCTCTCGTTCTCTCTCTCTCTCTCTCTCTCTCTAGCCCCCCCCCCCCTCCCGAGCCAACTCCGGCGCCACGCAGTCGAGCTCGCTGCAGGGCAGAATGTTGCCTCGAGCAGTCACCATAGTGCCGCCGGCGTAGAGACGCAGCCAGCCAACGCGCACTCTCTTTCTCTCTCTCTCTCTTACTCTCTCTCTCTCTGCCCTCTCGAGACAGCTCGCGCTATGCTCAGTCGAGCTCGCAGCAAGGCAGAATATTGCCTCGAGCGGTCACCTGAGTGCCACCGGTCTTATTGCGCTCTGACGCAAGAGGAATACACGTCAGAGTGCCACAGGCCATAACACACCGATGGCATTGCCGTCGCTCATGCGCATACTACACCATCACCCACACGCGTTCCTCTCATCGCGCTTATCTCATCGCGCGCTACCCAAAAAGAAAAGGAGGGGGAAATAACCATTAAGATGGGCGTACTAACCCCCTGCATGTAAGCAATAATCAGCAGGGACCTGTTTCTTTTTTCAGAACCGCGTTGCTGACGTTAGCCGACGGTCCACAATTCATCGAACAACTCGTAAATAACCCTGGCCTCCTAGTGAAAAATATTGCCCCCCTCTCAGTACCCAGCACTGACTGGACAATCATCCAGATAATAGACTTAAAATCGTTCTTCTTAATAGGCGATAAACTCACGGGGTAATTTAAGGAGCTTGTGCGCCACTGCGCCACGCAGGTCGGCATTAAACCGCATCACCAGCAATTAAAGAACGCCCACAAACAGATTACGGACAAGATAAGCGAAGCAGATCGCATAGCAGAAATGCTACAAGGCCACGCGCTATCAAGTTTGATGCGTAAGCGCAGGTCAATCCGCCCCTTCGCCGGTCGCAGAAGCCGTTTCTTATTCGGCACTTTAGACGAAAACGCGGAAGCAGAAATAAAATTACTAATTGAATCTTCAGCAAACGACACTCAAAGAACAGCGCAACTCCTCGCGAATCAAACCGAGGTGATGGAAGCGCAATTCAGTGACTTTGACAAAAAATTTTTAGAACTAAGCGCCGCCGTCAACAACCTAGCCTCCATCCGAGAAAGGGAAACAAAAGAGGAATCGTTCCTCGCAGCGATCGGATCCCTCAACAATAATATTATTCAATACAAACTCGACACGGAAGTCATCACGGACGCAATCCTCTTCGCTTCACAAGGCGCGGCACACCCGCGCTTCTTACAGCCATCCATCATAGAAAGATCGGCCGCCCACGTGAAAGAAACGGTCAAGGACGCCGTCTTCCCGGGAAACGGCAAACCCGAAAACGAAATCGGACCTTCGGCCAATACAAAAATATTAGTTACACGGTTGAATCCCAAAGTTACACAGCCATATGGGGATTCTCGAGAGTCGAATTAATTGTCACAGTAATTCTTGGCTGGCAGTGCCTCTCCCCGGGGGTACCCTCCGTCTCATTTGTATTAGATTGTTTTCAGGTAGCCATAACAGAGAGTCACATCTGCCGGCCTCGCACGGAAACTCGGAGGAGCTGAATCAGCTGCAGTTCCTGCCCTTGACATAAATGCAACCGCTCGCACTCCTTAAGAATAACAGCGTTCTTTAGGCAGCCCCGAGATGGGGCCTTACTCACCACTCCACCGCAGCACACATCTAGATGCATGCCAGTCCAGTTATAGCAGCTCGAGCAACATGCTCACTACAGCCAACAAGGGTCTGCTCGCGGAACTCAACAGCAGGCTCCACGAAACAAATGACAACATACAGAAGTTAGCTGTGATGCTCACACAACAGCAGCAACGCAGAACATCACTTCTAAATAACATTATGAGCCTCCAAGCACTCACAGCCTTTACGCAGCACTTCCAGCCGCCACAGGACCGGCCGCTAGCACGAGTTTTTGCAACGATAGCGCCATACGCAGCACCCCGACCAATGCCGCCGAAAAGAGTAAAGGATTGCAGGAATGCAGCCATAAGGGAAAGCAATCGTCGCTGCAAAAGGAGAATAAGGCAACATCGTGACGATGCATTTGTTCGTTTCAAGGGTCGCGTATTTCAAATCCAAGGTCCGTTCAGCTCGTTCAGTCCAAAATTTACCCCTAGCCTCAAAATATTTTTCTAAAATGCTCAAATAAGCATGATTACGGCCAGATTAAGGATCGTGACCATAAATTTATACGTTTTCGAGATCGCTGATTTTAAGTCTAAGGTCCGTTTAGCCCAACAAGCCCAAAATTTGTCGCTAACCTAAAAAAAACTTCAAAAATGCTCAGCGGGCATGATGACGGCCAGATGAAGAATCGTGACCATATATTTATACGTTTTTGAGGTCACTGATTTCAAATCCGAAGTCCGTTAGTTCCATCAGCTAAAAATTTGTTTTTAACTTCAAAAATCTCTACAACAACTTCCTTTTTATCACTTGAAAATTTTCTGATAATAATACTCTTGTTTCGTAGTGGAATAAAACAGTGATTGCTTGAAATTTGTGGGACAGAAGGAGCCCCGTCAAATCGTCTTTTTAATCTTCTTTGAGTGTTGCTATGTGTTACTTTTGAATAATAAAAGAACATTATATTTTTTATTGAATGGCATGCCCACTCATAAAGCTGCTTAGCTGTTAAAATGCTGTTGATTGCTGATGCTTGGAGGCTTGCGTTCCTAGCTCCTATTTTAAGAGTTGCACCAAGGCCATCATTTGGGCCTTTTCCGTGAGCCGTCGCGCAAAAATGTCATTCTGCTTTGATACCAAATTCATTTTCATGATTACATAAATTTTGGATATTAAATCGATTTTTAAAATGTTGTTTTGCTCAATCAGAAAAGTAGATAATCTTTGTAACTTTGTGTTGTTTCTTTAGGTAATCAATTATCATCGAATTACACACATACACCGCTGCAGAGTCATGAGTATTTGATTCAGAAATCACGATTATATTTCCATGTTTTAATTCACCTTCATCTCGATAATAATAAACTACAGTATATACTGTGGCTTGATTATTATTATAGTGAAAACCTTGAGCTGCTTTTTGAACAACGAAAGCAAAATTCTCTGAATAATCTGGTAGCACAAGAATTTTTCCTGGCTTTAAGCTTCCCTTCAATTGCTTAAAATATTCTGATTGTTGTTTGTTAATATAATCATGAGGTTTTAATGATTTTAACCGATGACCAAGAAGTTCAAGGAAATTTTCAGTAGTTGTGTTTGATGTAATCATAGTTGTTCTATCTGTCGAATGCCAAGAGCTAAAAGTTTTATCCTTTACGTCTGCTTTTTCCAAACCTGATTCAAGCTGGGATCTAAGCTTATCGTAATTAGGGCAGTTTTTGCATTCGTTAAGAAAACATTCTCTATTTGAGTTACGACGTACCATGAGATTAAGACAATCGGTATAGTTTTTTAATGGAAATTCCGATTTAGCCATCAGGTCAGATAAATTGATGGCATCGAGCAAAAGCTTGACATTCTCATGAATCACACATACGCAAACAATATGAGTACCATTACTTCCGGGTAAAACACAATTTTGAGGTCGTAATTGGCAAAACTTTGAAAGCCCTATAGTAGTATCTGGATGCTCTCCACAGAATTTGAAATATAATTCTTTTAAGCTAAACAATGTCAGTCTCTTCTGTTTGAGGACTTTTTCTCCATCAATCTCAACAGATTTTTTATTTCTATATCCTGGGAGAATTCTGCTGTTAGAATCACATTCATAGAATTGTTTCACTCTATTAACCGTAGTTTGTGGCAGCGATTTACCTATTTTTGGGGGTGGTCTAGAAAACGAGCCATTCGTGGCTTTAAATTCTTTAGCTTTTCTAATGGAGTTAGTCGTAGTATTGTATAGAGAAGAAATCTTCTCATATATTATAAGTCATATATTATGGGGAGACGATAGAAAGTCGTCAGAAACACAAACGGGGATTCAGGTTGGCTAACCACCAATCTTGGCGTTTTACAGGGCTCAGTCCTGGGACCCCTGCTTTTCAGCCTGTACATAAACGACTTACAAGACGCACTCGACTTAGATGGTGTTGAACACATACTTTACGCTGACGACCTGCAAACCTACACACAAGTGACCCTGAAGGGTCTTCGTGATGGTATCAGTCGCATGTCGGCTGTAGCACAAGCAGTGTCGAACTGGGCAACGTCAGCTGGCCTGCGCTTCAATGTCGGCAAGACAAAGGCGATCATTTTTGGATCTGATCACAACATCAAACAGGTTCAGAACCTTGACTTGCAAGGCATTGAGATACAGACCGGCGTACACGTTCCCTTTGTCGATACAGTCACCAAACTCGGCGTGGTGATGGACGGAAGGTTGACATGGAAGCCGCAACTGAATGCGGTCAGTAGAAAAGTAAATAGAGCTCTGTATAGCTTAAAACTTTTCCGTTCAAGCACCACAGAGATACTGAGGAAGCAGCTGGCATGTGCACTGGTATTACCTCACTTAGACTATTGCTCAGTGGTTCTTCTTGACGTGTTAGGGGAGCTCCAGACACGACTACAACGTCTACAGAATGCATGTGTGAGATACATATGTGGTGTTAGGCGAGATGAGCATATCACCGCCTACAGAAAAAAACTGGACTGGTTAGATCTGAAGGTGAGGAGGGAGTATTTTATGGGGCTGCTGCTTTACAAAGCGGTTGTCATTCGGCAGCCACCATATCTTACTGCCCTCTTTGAAAAAAACCAGGCCAGGACTTCAAGTAGGGGTGGTACGAAAGAGCTCTCGGTTCCGGGGTCGCGCACCGATAAGGGCCTATTCTCATTTAGAGTTTAAGGTGCGCACCTCTGGAATTCGCTCCCAAGCAGTGTGAGGTGCCTGCCAATTTTTTGTAAATTTAAAACGGCGTTTAGCAGGCACCTTAAACAATTACATGGTGACGAGAATACATAGAGGTGAACTTTTCGAGAATCGGTTTATACATTATTTTGTTAATCTCTGTGTATTTCCAATCTGACTCGGATATTTATTTCGGTTATTTATTTATTTGAATTATTTATTTATTTAATTTATTTATTTATTTAAATTTATTTATTTATTTATTTATTTATTTAATTTATTTATTTATTTAAATTTATTTATTTATTTATTTAATTTATTTATTTAAATTTATTTATTTATTTATTTAATTTATTTATTTATTTAAATTTATTTATTTATTTATTTAATTTATTTATTTATTTAAATTTATTTATTTATTTATTTAATTTATTTATTTAAATTTATTTATTTATTTATTTATTTAATTTAATTATTTATCTGGCTTATTTATTTATTCGACTTAGTTATTTATTAATTTATTTATTTATTAAATATGTTTAGTGTTAGGTGTGAATGTATTTATTAGCGTGATCGTTAAACTGTCATGAATGAGTGTGTTTTAAATTTTGACGTGATAGTTATACGTAAAAATTTAGTAAAGTATTTATTTTATTCTATGTATTATTTTTTGACGAAGCGTGTTTCTGTGATATCTGACTATGACTAGTTCATTATATTTAAATTTTATAAACTGACGAACTGATACAGCGAATAATATTATTTAATAAGAAATGCAATAAGTGAACGTTAATGTAAGATAACAAATAACTACATGTACATGCAATTGTAAGATTTTCGTCTTTTGATGAATAAAAAGTATATCTATCTCTCTCTCACTCTCTCTCTCTCTCTCTCTCTCTCTCTCTCTCTCTCTCTCTCTCTCTCTCTCTTCTCTCTCGCAATAAACACCATCATTTCCACTAATTCTTGCCTTATTCTTTCGCCACCCAAAAACCTCCCGTTGTGTTCAGTCACAACTTCTGGTTGCTTCCGAGCGTCCCGCAAGCGCGAACATCACCCGACGGAACAGTATATAGGTATAGTAGATAGATATATGCCTGCGAGATGGCATTATGCTCTATAGTCCGCATGACGCACTCTGTCTCTAGTCTGTTAATCGCCAGCCTTCCTGCTGTACGTATGGAGCTCGTACTCGTGTGTACCTCCGTAGAAGAATAAAGTTATAGAAGTGTATATCTGCGAGTGTCTTCATTCTGCGATCACCAAGTCCCATCCATCCATTGTGCAACTCCGTCACGTTTCATCATAAAAAAAATTTCTAAAAACCTAAATTTTCAAATTTTCAAATATCAAGAAATGACAATAAAATCAAAATGAGTCGACCATTTTCGATGAAATTTTAAACCCCTGTAGGTCCCTCAGATTAGAAGCGAATAACTTTCACAAAAGAAATCGCATAGAAAAGCGAAAAGCAGGATATTAAAGTTTAATTATTCATGTGCGAATATGTCCAGATTGCATTGAATAAAAATAATTGACAAAATTACAATCATGATAGAAAGGGGAAGAATACTTATTTTTGACTATTTTTTTATGGCCAACTTTAGAAGCCAGCCATTTTATTGATAATAATAATAAATGTTTGTAAAAAATCAGAGATATACCTGGAAATTCAGCAGCATATTCGCGCATAAATATTCGAAAATATTAACAAATATATCAAAAGGGTTATAAAACAACAAAAAATCTATATTGACAAAGAAAAGTCGTACAGAGTTCAGACTCGTCTCAAAAACTTAAAATAAAATCAACCAATTTTAAAATTTGAGGTTAATTAAATAAAAATTATAATTTTTTGAGTAAGAGCAGGTTCAAGTTTAAGGCCATAATGAGTGCTTTATATGTTTCAGGTGATGCTAAAGCCACCTGTCACCGACAAATACGAGGAACCACTTTTCTCATTTAATTTTCAATTTCTACCGAATATCTTTATGAAACGTTATTGTCCTAATCAAAAACAACAACTTTTCAGAGAGATATTATCTCAAAATTGAAAATCAAATGAAATAAGTGGTTCTCCGTATTTAAAGATGACAGTGGGTTTCGCATCATCATAAATAATTGATCGCAAATCTTTTTTGTTTCCATAACTTACCTTTGTACCAAAACTCGTTCATAGACCCTACAGTGCATGAAACATTAAAGATTTACGGTCATCTGCTTAAATATATAAGGCACTGGTTATCGCCTTAGACTTCGAACTACTCTTACTTAAAACTTAATTTTTTTTATTTAATTGTCTTAATATTTTAAAATTGATTGATTATTTTAAAAAAAATTTAAACGAGTCTGAACGCTGTATGACTTTTCTTTGTCAAGGTAGATTTTTTTCAACCTTTTTGATTCATTTGTTGTTATTTACGAATTTTTTGCATAAATGTTCTCCTGTATCTCTACGGTATATCTCTGACTTTTTGCAACAATTCATTATCATAATCAACAAAATGGCAGACTTCTAAAGTTGGCCTAGATAAAAATTGTCAAAAATCAGTGTTATTTCCCCCTTCTATTACAATTGTAATTGCGTCAATTGTTGTTATTAAACGCAAACCAGATAAATCCGCGCATGAATAATTAAACTTCAATGTCCCGCTTTTCGCTTTTCTATGCGATTTGTTTTGTGAAAGTTATTCGCTTCTAAACTGAGGGACCTATCTTTTTCAAACCGATAGTAGGTATGGATAACAAACATGCATGCAAAGTTTGTCAGGTTTTACAGCGGAATATTCGAACGTGGATGAGCGACACACACACTCTAAATTTTTTGGAGTGAAATTTTCGCTCTAAATGTAGAGTGAACGAGGATTTCATTCAGAAGAGTGGATTTTCACTCCAGAAGAGTGAATTTGGACACTCAAATCTAATAAGCGGATTTTACCTCTCTAAATTAGGGAGTCACAAGGGATTCACTCTAACTTTCACACTAGGTTGGAGTGACATTTATATTATAAAACCTATAAATTAATCAATGTTTCGAATTGCGACTATTTACTTTTAAAACATTATTTGTACCAGGAATCTTCAATTAAATTTTCAAGAAATTTCATTACTAATTGTACAAAAAAATGAATTATTGAACCATTTAAAATAATAGAATTTATTACAGGAATCTGTATTACCGACTTTTTCTATTTTAAACAGTTATTCGTGATTAAACAAATTTTGTAAATAAAAATGACCTACTATGTTCTGAAAATTTGTATACTGTATTAGCATTCTTTGGTTTTGGGAATTTCAAAAGATTTCGGTATTATTAGCAACCAGAAAGTAGTTTAAAATATTTTCCGTGGTAAGCGTGTGGCGACTCACATCCTCTTAATATTTTTCGACCCATTTTTTAAGAAAGTTAATGATACTTATTGAAAAATCAACTGAACATTTTTGGTAAAAATCTATAATGTCGTTTTATATAAATATTTATTCTACAGAGAACAAAATATAAATGATACGCTTGTATGGTAGTAATCTGCCAGTATTTTACATCCCCTTAAATTGCAAAAATATGTTAATTTTTTAAATTTTAGTGTTTAAAACATCTAAAACTTTTCTTAAAAATGCATAATTTGAGAAAAAAGAACTATTTATTAGCTCCAAGTTATTATGGCTTAAACTGATTTTAGTATTAAATAAAAGTTTATCAACGAATTCGAATACATAGGAGAAATCAGTACACACGAATTCAGATGCAACGGTGGTCTAACGCTAGAGTGGCAGCCGCAGAACCTAAAAGACCATGGTTCAAATCCAACCAACAATATTTCTGAAGGTTTTTTAATATATTTCTTAATTGCAGCCTTTCCAGTAAATTGTATTCATTCATCAAAATATTTGTAAAACTTAAAACAACGTTAATAATAATTTTTTCTTGACGCGTATTCTCTCACTCTAAATAGAGTGAAAAGTCACTTTTACAAAAGAGTGAATTATTGACTCTTTCTAATGGTGAAGATTTACTCCAAAATAAGTGACTGTGTTTTTATGATCGATTGGAGTGAGAATTCACGCCTAAAGAGTGAAATTCTACTCCAAAACAGTGAAAATCTACTCCAAAAATTTAGAGAGCACACACACATAGACACGCACACGCGCACGCACATCCATAGGAACATTTTCGAAGAATAGTGTATTTTGATTTAAAATGTCCCAAAACGCGTTTTTAACATGTTATTTAAAACCATTCTTTTAATATCGCAAAACTTCATCTTTGAGGATGTAAAAATGTTTCAAAAAGCTTTGCTCAAAACACTGAATTTTGGAAAGCGTACGTCAATGTAACAAATAATAAAGGAAAACAAACAAAATATCTGAGTTTTCAGAAACGCCAGTAGCCAGTATATATTATCAAAGGAAAGGATAAAATTGTTTCTCACCCAAAAATCAAATTGGTAACGTGGAGAACCAATTTTTGACTTACCCTTATTATATACTGACATTTCTGAAAATTCAGACTTTTTTTTGCTTACCTTTATTAGTTTTTACGTTTTTAGTGCACTTTAAACATTTTCGTTTCTTGAATATAGCTTTTGATCCATTTTTTTTAATGCTCTTAAGAAGCAAAATAATTAGAATTTTGCGATTCTATATGACAAATAATATAAATCAGCACTCTTCATACAATAAATAAGTAGTATATGTCCAAAATATCAGCTCCGTAGCAAATTTTTATTGTAAAATTATAGTAAGTTTGAGATATACCTTCCTTCATGTAAATTTTAAGTAATTTAAAAATTGTGTTTTCAAAATATGTGCATAATAGACCGACGGATACTTTTTTAAATTCCAAATACAGGAATAATTTAATGGCGTAGAGTGCTTAGAAATTGATAATTTCGTTTTATTATGGATATTTGCAAAAAGAACAAAAGTATACGAAAATATTTTGCAGTTGAATACTTGCCAAACTTTACTCCCTATCATACCACAGAACGTTGAAATTAACGGTTTAACTATACAATCATTTTTTAATATTATTATAGTAAGCTCATTCTTAAGTGCTCATTAAGAACGTATATTAATACAAAAATTATTTTCTTTGTATGTTAATAACTCATAACTCTTATTTTTATTACTGTTTAGATGGTAATCGATCACGAAAGTTGGGTGATGAATCTTAAAGAGGCAAACCTTTATGATTATCCTATCTGGTATAAATCATATAGTGCACGGCACATTTTTCAAATGCCATCACTTCTGCCAAAGGATTGGGATTCTCTTATTGATAAAATGTCCAACGAACCTAATGTTTTCGACATTTACTACAAGTATTTTACTCAGTTTATTTTAAAATTTCCTTTTTGTTATTAAAATACTTTATGCCCATCTCAACGAAAATGGCCACTTTTTTCCCTGAAAAGCGAGACCAAAGCAACACCTTTTCCCCGCAAATCACCTTTTTCCCGCAAATGTGGGAAGAAAGTAACTTCACTAGAAACTAGTCAAAATTCCTTTATTTCATCAAGTTCTACCAATACCCCTGATTTTCGATTGCCTTTTAACAATATAAGTTATGTTTTACCCAATAAAATTAAAACATAGACATTTTATACAAAATTTATTAGAATATTCAATATTTAATACGAAAAACTATTACTTAGAAAGTAGAACAGCGCCGTCCACACCGCGCATCGACCACGTTTTCAAACATTGTACGTCAGTCCATTAGTCCCGCTTTTCAAGTCAAAAAGTGACCACAGTTGAGATGGGCATAAAGTACTATATGTAACTCGAGAAAAAATTCGATTTTTCCCTCGGATGATACTACCCTCGCTTCGCTTCGCTTCGCTCACTCGGGTAGTAAACTTACCCGCGGGAAAAATATTCGACTTTTTACCCTTGTTACATAATGTACTATTTCATTTAATATGCTATGTATCGATTGCTTTCGCGAGTAACATAACTTTAATATCGTGTTTCAGACATTACTATAAGAATTCTCCAGTAAGACCGACATGTAACAACGAATGCAAAAAGAGGTTATTATGTGATCTGCGCAGTGGAAGAAGTCACGATCGTAAGGCACTGTGCCAAAATCTAGAGGCGAGAATCAATAGTGACACCAAGACGGGCTGGCGAGCATGGATTTACAACGGACTAGCTCTTTCGTATGTACAGAATATATGGTCTAGGGTTTATCAAGTTCGCTGACTATCTAATTATATAGAAGTTAACTAACATACCGATGTAAAAACTGTATAACATACAAATGATATTATTAATCTGATACACTTATATTATGAACTTTAATAATCGCTTATCATTTAACATTAACTGATTTTATTTCAGTTTTATGTTTAATAGTATTTTACTATATCTATTAATTGCACATTTTTTCTTGGAATACTACTTGTACACCTAACTAATTGCACAAACTATTTTTCTACATTAGACAGAAAATTAGAAAAAGGCTACAAAAATTGTAGAAATCTTAACTGCTTATTTAATGTTACAAAAAAGTTTAAAATTTGTTGATATCTTACTAATAAATGAATTGTATACTGCTTTATCAAAGCTTTGTAACTTTGTGACGGTGATAATCTTTTTATATTTTTTCAAAGTATAACTGTTTTATTTCTTCGGTTATCCAAATATACTAGTCTTAAAAATATTTGTACGTATGTCTATGTGTGCGTAAATGTGTATGTGTTTTTCAATTTTGCGCAGATGTTTGTCATCACTACCCGATGTGCACTTAAATTTATAAATTTAAGTTTCTCGAAAAATTTTCAATGTAGTGAAGATGTTAACAAAGTATATTTTTTAATTAATAAAGTACAAACTAAACCAATTTATTTTCAGATCAGAAACAATGCAATATGTGCCGTTCATATGTTATACTATAAAACAGAGTATTTTCAAAAAACTTATATAACTTTAACACTGTAACATATAATACAATGAAAATTTTTCTAAATATTTATGCAGAAATATATTTTTCCAAAATTTCCAGTGAAAAGATTTATTGCTGCTTAAGAAAAACAAATCAAATACAAAAAATGCATTTTTTTGACAACTGCCAGGATCGACTTATTTAATTTTATTTTCTTCATATTTATGTTTAGTCTGTATTAGTTTTTGATATGAACGTATTATTTTTATTATTGGTTTACTTTTTCCTTGTCGTTTTTTATATATAATTTTGTATTTACCCATGCCTAATATATTAATTATTCGTTCTAGAACGTTCTAGAGCACGAAATACAACACGCGCACATTGACATGCATCTGGTCATCGACGGCGACCTCTTGACCTACCGAAATTCCACGTAACCAGTTTCCCCTCTCCTATTATCTAACGAACCTATTAAATAGATCCGGGGAGGTACCGGTCAATGCTCAGTCCGAATTCTACCATTGTAAGAGAATCTGCTGTTTTTCCGCGTCCAGCTAGCGTGCGTTCCATTTGACCAGGTGTTTTCGCACGCTCTCTCGCGTATTGCAAAAACGTTTTCGTGTTTTGCAACACGCAATATTTTGTACGAACGAGCGAAACTAAAACAAGCGTAACTTAGTAATAATTGTAACAATTGTAACAATACTGATTGATAATACTAACTGTAACAATACTGTACCTATAATCGATCGAAACAACTCACAATATAAAGGTAAATACACAAATAATATTCTTTATCTATTTAATTATAATAAAACCTTATTTATTTTTCTGAACCTGCGCAGAATTAACTGCAGCACAGGGCGCGGAAGGTCGCCGCTAAGTAGAAATAAGATAAAGAGTTTGCAAACCTATACACAGTATTCAAACTCATCTCCAGTAAATCATTATTCCAGAAAAAAATGTATATATTTACCTCTTTGTCAATGTTACAGCTACCCAATATTGCCAATTGACTAACAGTAATAATCAAATCAATAGAATATTCGGGAAATATCGTTCGAAATTCAAATTATAAACTTGTGAAACCTTTGTTAGAGCCCAATTTAAAATTCAAATCAACACAGGCCCAGACACAATACCCTATTATGTATTCCTTTTGATTATTCATACATTCAAACTGAAAAATATTCCTTCTTACGGACCCAATAATTTTTTTTTTAATTTATTCTGCTAAATTGAACTTACCATTATGCCTACAAAACGAGGAAAAAGGGCAGGAAAAAGAATTCATGCGAAAAATTAGCACACACACTTAATGGGCTATACCAGTGTAAATGCTCAAAATTTAGGTAATTTTTGGGAATTTTTTTAAAGAACATTATTACATCGAATGTTTTGCAACTTTGGGGATATATTTGCTTATAATTGAACTATATCAGACCGATTTCATCTCAAATCATGCAGGCCGACAGCACCTATCTCTCCGAATCAGCTCAAATTATAGTATATTATTCTACTTGGAAAATAAGCGTATACGTATTTTTTTATTTTTCGATAGCATCAAAATTGCATTTGTTATGCTTTTTTCAAAAATGACTCCTCAAATTTCGTTTCTCAAAAATCGAAAACTTTTTTCTATTTAAATCGTTCTAATTCGTCTTTTTATGGATATTTGAAAATAATTCTGTACATATTCGATGCTGTTGGTGATACTATTTCGATCTGCCAAGTTCAAAAATTTTTTTACAAAAAATCAAGGATGATATGGCATTTTTTATAAACAATGAAAAATGCTTTTTTCTCAAAAAAGCCATCTTTTTTTTTACTCAATTTTTTTTTATAGATAGCTAGTCTCAATACCTATATGGTCATATACATGACATTTGGAATATTTTTGACTGTCCAAGAAGAAAGATCGCTAAAAAAATTGGAGATTGTTAATCTTTTCTTCACAAGATGGCCATTTTCCCACATAGCAAAAACAATCTCCTCATGTTCATTAGTTGTCTCTAATCCAAACAAACTTAGGTTGATATTTTCAGAACCTGGGCATATAGTACATTCTTGAAAAAGACACTTATCGGACAAATTGGAGCAAACAATTGCCTATAAAAGTGTAGAACGAACTCTATCGAGGTTTGAATGTTTGCCTCCTAGGAAATTATTTAGACTATTAACGTATAAATCAAAATTTGCACAGTAAATGCACAGACACACTTACTTCGACGGGCTCAACATAACAAACTTTGGTTTTAATGTGTAAAACTTTGTTATACCGATTTTTATGTCTGGGTTTTCTTGTTTGAATAGTTTATACGCCTCTTTTAAACTGCGTGTCAAATAACGTTTTATTTATTTTTTTTTTTTTCCATTTTGTTGAACAGTCACAACATCACATTTATTAGGGCTTTGACGTGTACAGTTAAAGTCATCGTTTAGGAAATATTCCATGGCAATTTTTGTAGACTTTTCGTCCAATGGATGAACAGTATACGCGTCAGGTTCAGAATATATTCCCTTAGTTGTTACAAGCATTCTTGCTTTGTCAATCATATAAACAGTTACTTCGGGAAATGCTGATAAAATACTAGATTTTGTTAATGACGAAGGAAGCAACGTTAAAATTCTAATTTTCTCATTGATACTGTCACAATTTTCAAGCGCTACTCGCAAGTTATTGAGCCATTCATTGCAGAAGCATTGAGTCAAATCATCATGTGATTCATCAGTGCAAACATTGTATGCTTCTGACAATTTTGAGCTAGTTGCAGATGAGAATGATGATACTAGTTCTGATTTTTTTCTAATAATGTATCTTTGTACAGATTAATCATCAATACCTCTCTTCCTTTTAAGTGGCGAAACATTACCAAAAGAACTTGAAATTAAGGTTTCGTTTAAATGCTCAATCCGCTCTGGGGTGCTAGCTCGAAAAGCATGGTCTTCAGTATCACTGTCCAAGTCAGTATAATTGTCTGAATGAATTGCATCAATTATTTCCTTTGGTTCAATATTTTTAACGCGTTCATAACAATTGAAGCATACATAATCCGAACTCTGCACTGTTTTGTTAGGAAAACTTTGTCGAAGAAGTTCTGCTAAATTCTCCAATTTTCTAAATTTAACAGTGGCATCATATACGTTTTTTTTTGTGTGATAGAAAAAAGTTTGGATACTTGCGCCTCTTTGTTGAATAAATTTCAGGCATAATTCAAGAGAAATCTTAGTATGTATAAGTAATACTATATATATTAAGATAGCTAGACCGGGTTCCTTAAATAAGCTAAAATAACTAACATTATCTACGTGATAGCAAAAGATGAGTTTTATCCACCTTGCAGAGAATTCTAGTACCATGCGTTATGCTCCTCTATGGTGTACACACACACATATATAAATAATCGTACACGTATTCGCCTAATGCACAGATTCTTGCTCTGCTATATACGTATAATCATTATACTTAGGGGTACATAAAATTTTTTTCTTATTTCGTTTATATCTCTTAAAAAACAAAAATATTCCAAATGTCATGTATATCCTCTACGAGCCCTTTTAACGCCCATTTATGGGTGGTTACTAGGAAAAATGATTCTCAAGGTCGAAAAAGATGGAGGTTAGACATAGATTAAGAGAATTTAACAAGAAATCAGTTATTCCAGCTTAACCCCTTCCAGACATCACAGAAATTTTAAAAAACTAGGGGGAGGAACATATTTTTTCATTATTGATTCCTAGCGGTTATCACCAAATCAAAGTACACCTTGCAGACCGACTTAATACAGCTTTCTCAACAAGTAACCTACATTTACAGTGAAAATGATTACCCTTCGAACTGGCAGGCTTACCAGATACTTTCGTACATCTGATGAGTCTTGTATTTTTTGGATTACAAGATTCAGAACTATTAGTATATATTGATGATATAATTGTTTACTGTTGGATTTTTGCTTTTGGCAGCAAATAAATACAGCAGATTTATGCTTCCAAATGTATATTTATTGACTAGAATAATAGTATGTACAAATATATATATATACAATGTATATTGCAGATTAGTCTTCAGTGATGCGATCGACTCGACAACTATTCTGCAAGAAACTGTGAGACTTTACTATGATCTTTACTTAATCGGTGAGACTTTAACTCACTTGTTATCGGTGAGACTTTCACTCACTTGCTCTGGGTGAGACTTTAACTTACTTGTTATCGGTGAGACTTGAACTAACTTGTTCTGGGTGAGACTTCAACTGACTTGTGCCAGCTGTACTGCTGTACTAGCTGGACTCTGCTGAAGTACTCTATAAAGGCTCTACGATCGTAATTTATAGGCATCCTACCATTATAGTTTATGAAAGCCGTAAATATCGGTAGTGGGGGCGGAGCAGGACTGCCAATGTAGTTACCTTTGTAATTCTAGGAGTAAGGATTGGGTTATCAGAATAGTTATGACATTCATACACATTTACCGGTAAATCACATTCAAAATCTTATCGGTCAATTTAGGCAAAAATTCAACATGATAACATAATTTGTTTACGCCAGTTCCCTGGAGGAACACAAGACAAAACTTAGGCGTTTATTCGAACTACTAAGAAACGTAAACTTATCCCTATAATCCGATAAGTGTGAATTTCTAGCAACAGAAGTCGAATTCCTCGGACACATAGTATCCAGTGAGGGAGTTCATCCAGACCCAAAGAAACTCGCAACAGTAGAAAAATTCCCAGGGCCCAAGAGCCAGACAAATGTTAGACAGTTTCTAGGACTTTCAGGTTACTATCGCAGATTTATTGAGCATATTTCGTCTACAGCAAAACCCCTTTCAGACATGCTGAAGAAGGGACTAATTTTCGAATGGGGCAAAGAGCAACAGGAAAGTTTTGAACCAAGTTTTGAATTACTATCAGAACACGGTACCGAGGAGGATGCCCAAAGCCAAGATAAAAACGAATATTGGTGTGACGATGACGTAGGTAAATCCATCGGCCATATCAGGGCTCCCTGTCATCGTTCAACCCCCTTCCCAGAATCGATTGAAGAAAGTTCAGACATTGGAACTCTCCTCTCTTGAAATAAACCGTATCCACATCTTCCTCGTATAATAGAAGAACCCTTTGAAGATTTAAATACCGACGAATCATCAACGGAGGAAATCGAACAGCCACGGAACTTAAAAACTTTTTCGGCATCTAGCACTATACCTCAAGAATTATTTTATCCCGACATAATGAAAAGCCCTCGTTCAAATATCGCAATCCGTTTTTTCACTAACATAGACAAACTCCTACTTTATTTAGATCTAATAAACAAAGGCGACTTCAAACTAGTTAATCTGAAACGAAACCAAATCGCCGTTAGTCCTCGGGGAAAATTTGAACTGTTATCAGCAGTTCTTGCCCATTCTAATGTTGATAATATCTCATCACATAATGTAAAAGTATATCTAAAAACCGTCGCTGATACAATCAAAACCTGTGATATAAAAACCTTAAGAATTTCAAAACTAGGAGACAAATTTGAATCATTAAACTATATACATTTCTTACCTTATGCGGAGAAACACTAGATCAGTGTGACTGCACCTTAATTATATGCTATCGCACCACCATTTGTCCACAGGTGGATCAACATCAAGAATTTATCAAAGGACACCATGACAGCTCGATAGGAGGACACAAAGGCATTAATAAAACCTATAAGTTACTTCGATCACGGTATTATTGGCTGGGTATGAAGAACGATGTTTATGATTATATCCAGAAATATCTAAGTTATTAAAAACAAAAACTAATGAGGGTTAAAAATAAAGAACCCATGATCATCACAGATTCACCTGCCGAACCATTTTACAAAATTTCGATCGATACTGTTAGCTCATCACCTATAACACCGAATGGAAATAAGCATGTCGTTACAGTACAGTGTAACTTCAGTAAGTATTGTTTGGGAATACCAATACCCAATACTAAAACTGAGATGATCGCCGACGCTCTAGGTCAACACGTGATAGCAGTTTATGGGACACCTCGAATAATAGTATGAGATAAAGCACCCTCAATTATAGACAAGGTGTTACATCAATGATGCAAAATCTTTAAACTCAAACAAGGTACGACTTCCGGATATCGCTCACAATCTAATGGGTTTTTGGAAAGCAGCCACATTGTTCTTACAGAATTTATAAAACACTACAAAGAAAAATGCGAAGATTGGGACAAAATTATATCGTATGCAATGTTTTCATACAATATCTCGATTCACGAGTCGATGTAAATCACTCAGTGAAATCACCGTGCAACTTGGAAGAATTGAAAACTATTTCATCATAGAAATTCACATACCATTACTAGACACGCATACCTACGATCTATAACGTATCTACCCCCTTCCCATTCCACAAAATATCTCGACTACCAACACTCCTACCTCCTATATAATTCCTAGATTACCATATATGGCAATAAGCAACGATAAAGTAAAATAAACACATTCCTATATATAGAACATCTGAGATCAATGCTGTTACCTCCAAGCAAAGAAGCTTAGAATTCTTGGGATATCAGATTTCTCCCCAACACACAGATTTCTGGTCAAGAATAGATGCGACAGATGATTGGTTGTTCTCCTTAGGGCAGCCAGATTTGCTTGAAGTCTACTGTCTGGCGGAACTTGCAGAAACAATAAAAATTCAGAACGTGGGTATCGTACAATTCAGACCACGCTGTTATGGTAGACACCGCAAAACTACCTTAAATGGAGTACACGTACTGCAGATTTCTATAAACTTTGTCTACCTTCCTAAAATACCCCTTGATATCACTAAACCTCCGAATTATTACCGCCTTTCAAAACAATTAATCCGTCAGCCGACGATTGAGCATCCATAGACGATGATGACTCGAACCACGATTTAGAAAGGGAAACAGAAGAAATTGCATCGCACCATTGTGGCAAAGCTTACACATGTAACTTAATCAAGATCCGATTAAGCATCAACACTCTAACGACTATCATAATGTTATGCTCGATAAGTGTTTTAATTCTTCACTATTGTAAAAATAAAGCAATTTTTACTAAAAATGAAAAAGATACGACCATCGACGAATTAAGACAACTTTACCCACAAACTGAAAATTAGAAAATCGAAACCACCAAAACAGCACTAATGGAAGTCATTTACGACACTCCCGTACTAAAGGCTAGACTTAAATTAAATATAAAAACTGAATCACACAAACACACACAAACTTCACCATTAGAATCAAATGCAATCGTGAGCCCACCACCATCGCCAACTCAATAACCTTTCCTAATGAATCTATAAGCCAACTAATCAGTTACACATTATAGGATCATCATAAACCATTTAGTAATCATCATCAAGTGTCAATTCCGCGGGGAACATCAACCCTTCTCGAGAAAACGAAGAAAAATAACACAGCCCCACAACAAAAAAAATTGTAAGTCCCAAAAACTTGACCACGGTACTTATATGTTTTTGGGATCGCTGAATCCGAATCCAGGGTTAGTTTAACCCCATCAGATCTTTCTCAAGGTCAGTTGAAGGTCAAATTATCGAAATACATGAAAAATACACTAAAACCATGGTATCTTGGGGTTTTTGGGGTCGCTGAATCCGAATCCGGGGTCAGATTAAACAATCAGATCTTTCTCAAGGTCAGTTGAAGGTCAAATTATCGAAATACATGAAAAATATACTAAAACCATGGTATCTTGGGTTTCTTTGGGGCGCTGTATCTGAATCCGGGCTTATTACAACCCTATCAGGTCATGGTCAAGGTCAGTTGAAGGTCAAATCATAAAGATTCATAAAAAGTAGAGTCAAACCATGACATTTAGGGGTTTTTGGGGTCGCTGAATCCAAATCCAGGGTCAGTATAGTCCCATAAGGTTATATTTATGGTCAGTTCAAGGTTAGTTCAAGGTCATGGACGTAAAGAGAGTGAAAAAATTAGTTATAAACTGAAACAATGCAAAAGGTAATGTAAACCATAAAGCAAAGAACAATGTATATGCAAGTACAATCGTATCCTTTAAAACTATATCATAGTTTGCTGCTCCTTCATTTACTTTAAATTTGTTAGAAGTATATGCAATTCAATAAAATACACGTAAAAATAATAAGCCCATTACTCTTTTTTATGGTAACGAACTATTTTATTGTCAAATGATCTACGAAGTGGATTACGCTTCCGCTTCTCCGATGTTGATGGTAGATCTCTTTTTAACGACCAACAGTAATCTGCTAACATATTTACGTCCCATCTTCCTTGGTGCCTGCGCTCCATTTCCTTGATATCTTGGTGAAATCTCTCTCCCTGCTCTTCGCTGTAATCACCTAGGTTTTCTGGAAATTCATCAACATGCGAATATAAAAAGTGTAATTTTAGATTCATTAGGCAGCCTTGATTTTTGTAACTATTTACAAAATTTAAAACTATTTGTTGGTAATTTGGGCTCTTATGATTTCCAAGAAAGTTTTTAATTACGTCCTTGAAACATAACCATGCTTCTCTCTCTCTGTATGATTCATTTTCGTAACAAAAATTTCATCATTTATCATCTTACGAATCTGAGGGCCATCGAAAATTCCTTCATTTACTTTAGCATCACTTAATTTGGGAAACTGATTTCGCAAATACTTAAAGCAGCTACCATCTTTGTCTAAAGATTTTACCCATTGTTTCATAAGTCCCAATTTAATGTGCAGAGGTGGTATAAGAATTTTTGATGGATCAACAAGTGGCTTATCTTTTATATTCTTAGAACCCGGTTCAAACTTTTGTCTAAGGGGCCAGACACTCTTTATGTAATGATTCTTTCTATCCCTACTATCCCATTCACATAAATAGCAAGGATATTTTGTGAATCCCGATTGTTGCCCCAGAAGTATTGTTATGATTTTAAGATCCCCACATATTTGCCATTTATGATCATTGTATTTTATTCGGTCTAATATTACTTTCATGTTACAGTACTCTTCATTCAGTATTACCGAATATCCTATGGGAATGGCTGCATAAACATTTGTATTGTGTAACAGAACGGCTTTTAAACTTCTCGTTGACGAATCGATGAACAATCTCCACTCGTTAGGGTTGTAACATCCATGTTTAAAGCAATTCATCAACCCAACTATATCTTTGCAGTAAACTAAGGAAAATTCTTCATCTTTAGCGAAATAATCACGATATTTCTTATCTCTGTCTCAGTAGTAAGAAACTTTAATTTTTCCAGCTTCATTAGTATTTTCTTTTAGCCATGAAGCCAACTACTCCGCCCCATCCTTTGGTAGGCCCAAATCGCGCATGAGATCATTAACTTTTTCCTGTGTAAGTGGACCTTTCTCCTTCTTAGTATTATAGGGGATGTATTCTTCGTCACTTGTATCACTTGTACTAGCAACGTCATTGTCTTCATCAGGCGCTATTTCTTCTTCCGCAATAATATCTCCTTCCTCCATTTCTTCTTCTAAGATTTCATCTTCATCATGTCTTTCTAAATTTTCCTCAAGATCCATACTTCCACTTGCGTACATACCCAGTGGATCTTCTCTTTTATCAATTGACGATTCATATATAGGTTTCGTGACACTTTCAACGTTAGCGTAATTAATTTGCGACTTGTATTTACTATTAACTCCATGCAAATTCGTATTACAAAAATAACAGTCTTCTTTTCTTAAAGGTTCCTTCCATATCGTAGGCACTTTCATTTTTACTTCAGTTTTACCATTTTTGTCTTTCTGTAGCATTTTCCTACATGTTGCGCATATGATTTTAGGAACCCAATCAAATTCATCAATTTTCATGTCTAAATCAAAACGTTATTGGTTAGTGTATAGAGACATGAAGATATCAATATATTGTACTCAGTGCCACGCAACTCTGTTCTGCGTAGGATCTGTATACAACTGCAATGCATGCATAGAAGAATATTTACAATCAAAATCCTTATTGATCACTAGAAGACAGATCAATGTACTTAATATATGGCAACCTTACATAAACTACAAAAACACCTCATCACTTACTCCAATTCTTTACATCTCATTCCTATAAGATCTACCGTATTAAGGATTACTACGTATTAGGATTGGCAAAGAACAAAAATAAAAGTACATTTGGTTTCAGAAAGAAAGAATCACAACCAAGGAATCATATGCAGAACTATAACAAAACAGACGACGAAAAAATATCTACACTAAAATCCCACGGATTTAATCATGTATATTTGGAATGCCACTACAACAGTCCAATCAACGCCATTTGTAAATTTTACAAAGAATCCGAATCGTATTGGTTATTCGAATGATATATGCATTCTAGCCTCATCATATACGAATCAATTCTCATCGGATTCTCAAAATTCATTATCTTTTGATTATTTGAATGACATCATCATTCATAATCTGTTACTATCAAGTGAATCAATTATCATAGTTATCTTTAACCTTTAGAGGGCCGGGATTTGAGGTGGCATATCGCCCATAGAAAACCGGTAAAAAAGGTATCGTATATCACTGATTGATCATAGGGAAAGTGTCGATCAGGGGGTGCGCCAATATATTGGCGTTGCGGTCCGCTACAGCAAAACATGTATTACAGCCTGTGTTAAAAATTTCAAATTTAAAAAAAAATTATTTTAAATAGTATATAACCTTTTTCTAATTCATAAATACATATTTTCGATGTATTTTTCGATGCTGAATCCAAATCTGACATCAAAACTGCTGTAAATCTAAAAACAACCCCTATAACCGGGTGAAAACCACGCCCTTTACCTCGTAAATTGATTTTTCTTTATTTAGAAGCGCAGATACACGTTTTCTATGTATTTTTCGATGCTGAATCCAAATCTGACATCAAAATTACTGTAAATGTAAAAACAACCCCCATAACAGGGTAAAAGCCACCCTCTTTGCCTCGTAAATTGATTTTTCTTTATTTAGAAGCGCAGATACACGTTTTCTATGTATTTTTCGATGCTGAATCCAAATCTGACATCAAAATTACTGTAAATGTAAAAACAACCCCTATAACAGGGTAAAAGCCACCCTCTTTGCCTCGTAAATTGATTTTTCTTTATTTAGAAGTGCAGATACACGTTTTCTATGTATTTTTCGATGCTGATTCCAAATCAGACATCAAAATTACTGTAAATCTGAAAACAACCCCTATAACAGGGTGAAACCCACCCCCCTTTGCCTCGTAAATTGATTTTTCTTTATTTAGAAGTGCAGATAAACGTTTTCTATGTATTTTTCGATGCTGAATCCAAATCTGACATCAAAATTACTGTAAATGTAAAAACAACCCCTGTAACAGGATGAAAACCACCCCTTTGCATTTCGCGAACGGTTTGGGACCGACTGTGGCAGAGTTATGTTTCTTTTTTTTTTCCTTTTTTTTTAAGTTTATGATTTTTTTTTTAAGTTTCTTATTTATTATTCAAAACAATTTTATAAATTACGGTAACGATTTTTTGATGTGATAGATTTCAAAGCACGGTACAATACATAGAGTTTCTTTACATACTCTACACTCGTATATAGATCGGATTCTCTTTTTCTGCATAGTGCATACTTTACATTGACGTGATAATATTATCACTGTTTTCGGATTGCATTTTACTGGGAAAATGACGACCACTTAGTCGAATATCTGGCGTTAGAGATGTTGATTCTATTTGAGAATCTAAGTTCAAAATGTCTCTTACTATGCTCAATCGAAAATTAGGAAACGAAATAGCATCCGTAGTTAGCATCTTAAATAACTTATGGGCATTTGCCAACATCAAGTCTACTAGATGAAAAAATAATTTTCTATACCATTTCATGCATTTTCTAATCGTTCATTTTTTTTCGAGGTGGTTCAGGATTTTGTTCTTGAAATGGTTTGTTTGTTCTATAATATGATTTACGAGAAACTGATCAAAAAAATATTTGAAACATTCCAATGGAGTAATTTTTTGTATCGACACATGAGCACGAATTCGAGCTTTATCAGTAAAATTTTTTACAGATGGATAAAAATAAGGATCAAAGTTTATTTCAGATAAATTTTTATCATATATGGTATCATTCAAATCGTCATCACATATATCAGTTCTTTCTGTAACATCTTCTTCATGTTCTGATTCTCCACTACTCCAAGCTTCATTTTCTGTATTCATTGTATTGCAAAAGATATATGTATATATATATTCGAGCTTTATCAGTAAAATTTTTTACAGATGGATAAAAATAAGGATCAAAGTTTATTTCAGATAAATTTTTATCATATGTGGTATCATTCAAATCGTCATCACATATATCAGTTCTTTCTGTAACATCTTCTTCATGTTCTGATTCTCCACTACTCCAAGCTTCATTTTCTGTATTCATTGTATTGCAAAAGATATATATATATATATATATATATATATATATATATATATATATATATATATATATAATACAGAAAATGAAGCTTGGAGTAGTGCAGAATCAGAACATGAAGAAGATGTTACAGAAAGAACTGATATATGTGATGACGATTTGAATGATACCACATATGATAAAAATTTATCTGAAATAAACTTTGATCCTTATTTTTATCCATCTGTAAAAAATTTTACTGATAAAGCTCGAATTCGTGCTCATGTGTCGATACAAAAAATTACTCCATTGGAATGTTTCAAATATTTTTTTGATCAGTTTCTCGTAAATAATATTATAGAACAAACCAACCATTTCAAGAACAAAATCCTGAACCACCTCGAAAAAAAATGAAAACGTGGACTAAAGATATATATATATATATATATATATATATATATATATATGAGGAGAGGAGTTGGCCGAAGCCTTTATGTTTGTAGGATGGTCGAGTAAGCGATCCCAAAAGGTTGTTAACAAATAATTCAAATTTCAATGAATTATTTAAAGGTTTCTCTCAATTAATTCTAATTAGAATTAATTCATTGCTTGAGGTTTTAAGTTCATTTTAAACATTGTCATTCATCGTGGATGCACTTTTTGAATCTCAGCTTGCTCTTCAGCACAAAATCGCCACTTCATACCAAAATTTCCTATCAAAAACTCAAAGTATGACAAAAGGTGCCGCATTATCTCGTTTAGAAGCTCTTCAAGTTCACTATAAGTTTCGCCAAAATCATGAAAAAATCATGAATTTGGAAAATGTTGATAAGAAACATAACTATTTCTTAACGAAGCTCGCAGATCTGGTGGAGGATTCGTATTACGACAGAAAGGGTGGTTATACTGATTTTCTTGACTTATGGGACAAAGAGGAAAAAGCAAAACAAGCAAAAAATGAATCTCCTCAACCCCAATTTACTGCTCCTCAATTTCAATCATTCGCTCTCTTTTCATCATTACCGAAAATGGATGTTCCCAAATTCGGCGGAAAATATACTGATTGGGAAAAATTTTGCGACATGTTACGTACCATTATTCACCGCAGAGACGATATGACTGCAGTTATGAAATTGTATTATCTTCGAACTCATCTCTATGGGAAATCTAGTCCATTACTGATGCTAATTATGAGAATGCTTGGGGAAAACTAGTCGATTATTATGAGAATCGTCGTAAACTAGTTAACCAGCACCTTTCAGAATTTCTGTCCGTAAATTACATAAAATCTGAGTTATCTTCAGAACTGAAACGTTTGATGAAAGAAACTTTTAGTCCACTTGATTCTCTAAAATCGTTAAATAGGACGGTAGATGAATGGGGAGATCTCGTAGCGCATATAATAGTTAGTAAACTCGACACTAACTCTCGTCGTGATTGGGAGAAATACATGAGTAATTCCAAAATCTCTCCCACATCAGATCAGTTGAAAAACTTTCTTGATTCTCAAATTATTACTTTAGAATCCATAAAAGGAGGTTGTAAATCAATTCTACCTAATATCAATAAGCAGAAGCAGCCAACTCAATCTAAATCACGTAATAACAACTCTTCGTCGTCATCTTCAGTTTATTCTCTTCAAACCTCGACTTCATAAAAAAAGTCAACTAAAAAACCGAGTCATAAGTGCTCTCATTGTAATGAATCGCATTATATTTCAACTTGTAATTCGTGCAAATCAAAGTCATTGCCTGAGCGCAAGGATATAATTTCCAACTCGAATCGAAATAGCAGCACGTGCTATAGTAGATCAATGCTCTCAACCATCTTTACTCTCTACATCTTTCTGTCAACGATTAAGATTAAAGCAGAGCAAAACTCATATCGCTGTGAGAGGAGTAGGGGATGAAACAGTAGCTATATCCAAAGCTACAGCTCATTTCACAATTCGCCCAAGATTCCAGTCGACATTTTCATGTGAATTAGAAGCCCTAGTTCTAACAAAGGTGTATTGCTATAGCCCACCGTCAACTCAGAATCACTCGAATTTCAAACACATACAAGGTTTAGATTTAGCAGATCCTCAATTCATGGAAGATTCTCATATATATGTCTTCCTAGGAACCTCTATCCAGACTTGTATCGTAGAAGGTCAGGTCATCAATGTAATGAGAATGAGCCTATTGCTACTTTAAGATTATTAGGCTGGGTAATATCAGGTGATTTACCACCAGATAGATGAGATTCTGCGGAATTTTTTGAAGCAGGAGGAAATCCCAAAGCAGAACTTGTATACTGCAGATGAGCAAGCATGCAAAGATCATTTCAGAAACACGCATAATAAAGACTCATCAGGTCGTTTCGTAGTTCGTTTTCCGTTTAAAAATTCTGCGAACCTCTAAAACGCAAATCTAGGTGATTCGTTCGCTTCTTTGCTTAAGATGTTAACGCCAATAGAGGCAAAGTTTCAAACAGACTTAAAATTCAAAGATGCTTACGAGAAATTCATGTTCGAGTATGAACAATTCGGGCATATGATCACTGCTACCACTGAATCTAATCGAAAAGATGTCAGTAAATGTTTCTTTCTTCCTCATCACGGCGTTTTGAAGGAGTCGAGCACAACGACTAAACTGCGCACTGTTTTCAATGGATCTATCAGAACCAACTCAGGTTCTTCGCTCAACAAATTGCTTCACGCAGGGCCTAATCTAGTCCAAAATCTCTTTGATCTTGTCTGCAAATGGCGTCGATACGAATTCGTATTTACTGTAAACATAGAAAAAATGTACCGACAGGTACTAGTTCACAAAAACAATCAGCATTTTCAGTCAATTCTCTTGCGTTCTAGCCCCGAAAAACTCGTTGAAACCTTTCATCTGACCACAGTCACTTATGGAATAACTCCATCCTCTTTCTTGGCTTGTCGCTCTATCAAAAAACTAGCTCTTGATAGCAACATTACTCATCCACGTGGCGCAGAAGTCGCAGAGAATGAAATATATGTTGATGGTGTAATGTCAGGTGACCATTCTATCGATGAAGCAATCGGCAAACAAAAGGAAACTTTGGATCTACTTGCGAGTTCTGGTTTTCCTTTAAGAAAGTGGATATCGAACAATGCTTCTATCGTCAAATGGTTGCCAGTGGGCAACCTTCTTGCTGAAAGCGTAGTATCATTTCCTAGCTCATCACCTAATATTGTCCGTTTATTTGATCCCATTGGTTTGCTAGGCCCTGTGCTCATCACTGCCAAGATTCTTTTACAATCTCTTTGGTTATTAAAAGTCGATTGGAGTAATCCATTGCCAATTGAGATATCAAACAGATGGTTACATTGGCGACAGCAACTACTTTGCTTGACGGTCTTGCGAATTCCACGCTGGATTCACTACTCTCCCAATCCTGAAATTGTTGAGATTCACCGTTTTGCTGATGCTTCAAAGCAAGCTTATGGTGCCGTGATATATCTCAGAATCATTCACAATGAGAAGGTTTCAGTATCGTTACAGTTAGCCAAATCTCGAGTCTCTCCACTAAAAACTCTCGTAGATTTTCGATCGATATTATCGCCAGCCCAATCGGCATGAACATAACAATTTATAATATCGTATTTTTCATTTCTTTTATAATGTAAATTTAAATCTTTTGTTAAATACAAATATTTAAAAATTTCCAATGCATATTTCCAATGCGTTTCACTATATCTATTTTGATATCTACTAAGATAAATGACGCTATAACTTATATATGGTCTTGTACTTGAACTAATGTATAACCAAGCACCTATGAACCTATGCAATTTCTATACTTTATATTTGATCCACAGCTTTCAGCCTTATTAAGTTTTAAATTAGTCTCCATAGGAGTACTATAATCTACTATACAATCTACTATTTTGAATTTTATATTTATCAGCTAATGTCTCTATATATTTCGTTTGGCTTAAAGTGAGTTAATTTTGAAGATAGTTATAGTTTATATTTATTCCAAGATACTCTTTAATTTCTCCTAAATCTTTCATTTTAAATTTGTTTGAAAAGAGTTTCTTAATACTTTGTATACTTTCGTTACATTTACTACAAATTAATAGATCATCTACGTTAATTAGTACATAGATTTCATTCTTTCCTTTACCTATTTTATACAAACAGAGATCTACATTACTCTTTTCAAAACCTAATTTTGTAATGTACTCATCAAAACACTCATACCAGTCTCTAGGACTTTCTCTCAATCCATAACACGCTTTTAACAATTTGTACACTCTATTAGTTTCGTCCTCGTAACCTTTTGGTTGATAGACATATACCTCTGAGTTTGTTTTTCCATTTAAGAAAGCAGTTTCTACATCCATTTGTTCCATTTTTAATGTCTGTTTTTTTGTGACTGGAGCGTATATGTCATCAATTACATCAGTTTGTTGAAAGCCTCGTACAACTAACCTAGCTTTATATCTATCATCCGATTTTCTTGTATAAACCCATTTAACATCTAGGACCTTTTTAGGTTTTATTCTATCAACTAATTGCCTAGTTTTATTTTTATTTATGCAATCTATTTCTAGATTCATGGCTTTTTCCAAATTTTTACCATCAATACTATTTACCGCCTCCTCAAATGTGCAAGATGCATCTACTCTACAATAATGTACGGAAATATCATTAGTACTACAATTTCTAAACTTTCACAACGGTTGGTTTAGAAATGAAGGCGAAGCATTGTTTGGATGTATAATCCGACTCTTTTTTTCACGTTTAGATCTATGTGGAGATTTTGGCTTTAGATTTTCTTGATCACTTTTCAAAGTATCTTGTGCTATTTCATTTTCATTGGCACTTTCAAAAACATTTTCATTTAAGCTATCATCTAAACTAGTGTTACTTTCATTATCATTATCATCTTCATCAAGATTAATGCATTTTATGTACTGTTGCTACCCAGGCGCTGGCTTCTGAACCTCTCTATTGACTCGTGCTGGCTCCTTGCTGCTGCTGGCGGTAGTTTCCGCGCCCTCTGCTATAGTTGCTTCTTCCGCTTCTGCTTCTGCTTCTACTGCGACCACGTGTGAAACCTCGATATGTTCCATCGATGTGTGCCGCTTGGACGCCATCTTGGCAATCTCGTGCAAAATGCCCGGTTTTGCCACATTTGAAGCAACTTCCTCTTTTTGCAGTAAAAACATTCGAAGTTCTTTCTTAATCTTTAGTATCAATTTTCATCTCAGCAATCTGAATCTTATTTTTGACATAGGCTGCTGTTTGATCTTCTTCCTTCAATGTGTCTATTAAATCACCAATGTAATTTTAGTGGATTGGCAGCGTGTTCAGCGTGTAATTCAATTTTTCTTTTTCGCTGATCTTGGCTCGAGCGCTTTTTAAATCGTTCACTGATTTTTCAAAATCATTAAAAAAGTTGCTGTGTTACTATATTTATCTAATCTCAATTTTTCCAATTTATTTCGATACACCATTTACAATGCAGTAGACTCTTTTAAATACACCTCGTCTAACTTCTTTATAATTTTATAAGCAGTAGTTTCTTCAGAAACAAATTCCAATTGCTTATTCGATATGGCACTATAAATCAAATTTATTTCCTTTAAATCATTTTCATCCCAATCTTCTTTATCTGATGCCACTTTTTCTCTTATTATTACTTCATCACATTTTTTTAACTTTAGAAACATTGTAATTCTCTTTTTCCACATATTATAAACTTCCCCATCAGTTATTGTAACTCCTTTTCTTTCCATATTTGCTTCTATATTCTCAAACGTTCCTTCGTGTTCAGAATTTTCTTCTTCAGATTTTACTTCTTGCTTAACTTCCGGTGTACTAGCTTCTTCCATAGACGTTTCGAACATTCCTTCGTGTTCGGATTTATTCACTTTGAAGCTTTTGTCACACCACGTGGCTTTTTAACTTTACTTACTTTATATTCCTGAGGGTCAATTTAGAGATTAATAAGTGTATAACCACGCTCTGCTACCATGTTAAATAAATTGAGGTTTAATGTGGAGAGGTTTAGATATAATAATGTGGTTTATTTATACTATATACAATGCATGCTTCGCATGCGAGCCGCGCTCTCCGAGCATACAGAAACGAGTAGCCCGAGTCGTAGTCGCGAAGCGTCGCGTCGTCGTATGACTCTCACATACGTGCGCTAGAGTGGGGAGACTTACATGTGTGGGTCTCTACTACTGCTGTGCTATCTCTCACGCACAGCGCGCACAGAAAACTGTGTAACTATGATATGCTATAGTGTACAATATAAACGTACTATACATTCAACAAGGTTGAACCCCATCATTCAACAATCTTTCTTACGATTTGGTAGCCGTTTGTCTCACACACTCCTTGAAAACGACACAAAACACCCTCTCATAATTCCAGGTGACACCTTCTTTTCAACACTCTTGATAAGAGATGATGACTCTCGCACTCTTCATGGTGCAACACAGTTGACGTTATCAACCCTCCGCCGACAATACTGGCTGTTGAGGGGACGCTAAGCTGTGAAATCTATAATTAGTCGATGTATCAAGTGTCCTCGTTTATCAGCTTCCATTAACAATCAGCTGATCTGCGATCTGCTATATTCGTCTGCATGAGCACTCGTGCCGAGCATATCGAGGCAGTAGAGGATTACAGCAGTGATGCATTCATTGCTGCATTTCATAGATTCACAAGCAGACGAGGCCATTGTGAAGATTTGTTTAGCGACAGAGGTACTGACTTTGTTGGTGCTGACTCTCAGCTTCGTCAACTCTATGATGAAGCTTCAGCTCATTCTCAACACGTCGCGTTTTCATTAGTTCGGGAAGGAACTTCTTGGCATTTTAATCCTCCAGGCGCCCCACACTTCGGAGGGCTATGGGAGGCTGCGGTCAAATCGACCAAATTTCATTTGAAGTGCATCATAAATGATCAGGTTTTAACCTTCGTCTAGTTATCCACTCTTCTAACTCGCTTCGAAGCATGCCTAAATTCCTGTCCATTAATGCGGATTAGTGACAATCCACAGGACCTACAGCCATTAACACCAGCACATGTACTAATATTAAAATTCTCCTTTTTAGTACCCGAATCTGAAGTCACCCACGTCAAAGTACCATTAGCGTTGGCAGCTGATTACTCAAATGCTGCAACACTTCTGGTCAAGATGGACTAATGAATACATCACTTCCCTTCAAGAGCGGCACAAGTGGCGAACGTTTTCTCGTTCTCTCTAAGTCGGGGACTAAGTAATAATTCGAGGCGAAACTACTGCTCCAGGAAAATGGCTTGTAGGACCTGATGGAAAGGTCAGAGTCGTCATCATTGGAACTCCTAGCTCCATAATCAAGAGACCTGTAGTCAAGACCATCTCCCTGCATCCACTCGAAAATTAACCTTACTTCCACATATCAGTTTTCCGTACCACTCCTCATTTGTTGCAGGTTTTATTCGCCCAGTGGGCGAAAATGGGTGGAATGTACGAAATCGAGCATACGTATGGCCCTGGTCCGTATACATCACAGTGATCACGCCACCTCGCATGAATCAGACGCTAGCCAAGCAGCGGCTCTGCTCAAATCAGAAGAAAGAGGCCCACCATCAACGTCCGGCAACAATGCCAGGGCGCTTAGTTGCGCTGTCTCCTTCGCACCGAGTACTTACTGTCTACAGTATCTGCGCGCACACATCACATCTCAATTAGTCAAGAATATATCTATCTATTTACCACTACTTCTCGACCATTCATTTCTTGAACCCTCATCGTATCTAAACAGCCATTAAACATTTAATAAATTATATGCTTAGTTTACAGCACAAATCAACCTTATTACGAGGGTAGTTCAATAAGTCTTTAGAATGACCAACAGATGGCGCGCGAATCGCTCCAAATCATCTGTTTTCAGTCAGCACCACTCCCGACTAGATATATGGTGCAGTCACAGTCCACATCTTCTGAGTTTACGTGTTTTTATAACCAATTGAAAAAAAAATTGCTTGTTAAGAAAAATGGAAAAAAACGAGTTCAGAGCGGTAATTAAACATTTTCATTTAAAGGGTTTAACTCCATATGAGATAAAAAATGAATTGGACTCAGTTCATGGCACATCTACCCCTGCCTTAGCAACGGTTTATAACTGGGTAAATGAATTTAAGCGTGGTCGTTCATCAATAAGTGACGAACCACGTTCAGGAAGGCCCGTAGAAGCAACTACTCCCGAAATCATCAATAAAATCCACGATATGGTGTTGAAGGATAGAAGATTAAAAGTGCGTGAGTTAGCTGAGGCCACAAGGATATCTATAGGTGCAGTTGTTTCAATTCTACATGAAAAATTAGGCATGAAAAAGCTATCGACAAGATGGGTGCCGCGTTTGCTCTCAGCTGAGAATAAACGCAATAGAGTGGTCGCCTCTGAGGCTCTTTTGGCGCGCATAAGTCGGAATCCTGAGGAATTTTTTCGTCGATTTGTGACTGTGGATGAAACATGGATACACCACTACACTCCTGAGACAAAGGAACAATCCAAACAGTGGATTTCCACAGGCGAACCAGCTCCAAAGACGGCAAAGACCGTAAAGTCAGCTGGTAAGGTTATGGCTACAGTTTTTTGGGATGCACGTGGAATTATACTTATTGACTACTTGGAAAAGGGTAAAACAATTACTGGTGAGTATTATGCATCATTATTAGAGCAGCTGAAAGAAGAAATTAAAAAAAAACGACCACATTTGGCGAGAAAAAAAATTCTCTTTCATCACGACAACGCCCGAGTTGGTCGAACACCCACCGTATTCACCAGATTTAGCCCCCAGTGACTTTTTCTTATTTCCAAACTTGAAAAAATGGCTCGGTGGACAGAGATTTACGGACAACGCAGACGTCATTGCCTCTGTAAGTGCTTATTTTGAGAAACTTCCGAAAACGCACTTTTCTGAAGGATTAAAAAAACTTAAAAAGCGATTGACCAAGTGTATAGAGCTCCAAGGAGATTATGTTGAAAAATAAAAAAAATTTTACCCAAAAAAAATTGTTTTTATACTTTATTCTAAAGACTTATTGAACTACCCTCGTATACTTCGTAACAATATGTTTACGCTATCTCACGATAAGCATTGAGTAATAAAGTGACTGTGTCCTACATGATATAATTTTTACTAAAATGACATTGGTATTTAGATGTAAATTTTTATAAATCGAAATTATAGATTAATGTAAATAATGAAAGAGTTATTCTTCGTCAGTTCCTTTGGCTGCATTGACTGCAAACAAAAAATTTGAAAGGTATCATTTTGTATTTTTCTTGGCAGTTTTAACAGTTTGGGTTTCATGTATCCAAAATATTCGTCAATTCCATCATTTCTTTGTTTATCAGGTGTACAAACAGTGAGAGGCATCGGTGTAGAAAAAGGCACAGGTGCAGAAAATCCTGCAGGGAATCTTCCAAGTCTCCTGCAGGTATTCATCCAGGATTTCCTGCAGGTATTTTTCATAAGGGGAAACATGCAATTAGAATGAAGAAATAAAATAGCTGTATATATACGAGGGTAGTTCGATAAGTAACTTGGTTCGCGTATTAAAAGGAGGCGACTAACAAATGTGTATGTGATTTTGAAGCTTGCTCTTTTAGTATAACATCTCTATAGTTACAAGTCATTCTAACTTCGCGGGGATTATGTCGAAAAATAAAAAAAATTAAACTCAGTTTTTTTTATTTAATATCGAACCAAGTTACTTATCGAACCATCCTCGCGTATATATATACACATATATATATATATATATATATATATATATATATATATATATATTTATATACGCGAGGATGGTTCGATAAGTAACTTGGTTCGATATTAAATAAAAAAAACTGAGTTTAATTTTTTTTATTTTTCGACATATATATAAGGGTCAATCCAGCAGATTTTTAAAAAAGCTGCGCAGAGGTTTCTTGAAAATTTTCGCCAATTTATTACAATGTGTGACATCCAAATGACTACATTAGAGTAAAGCTACTAAGCTCTGTAACGCGCCTTTATTTTAGGCTTATGCTTTCGCACACTAGCCAAGGTTCTTAAGATGATCGTACGTATGTAAGCCTCTATTGTCTTGAACTCCTCCGAGTCTCAGTATACATGTGATTTATATAGCTAAGCTTACAAGGGTTCTCGACTATTATATTTTCAATATACTCTTATGAGAACAGATTAGTAAATGAAATTCAAATGTTATGAGAAAATATTTTGTGTATGTGTATGTGTTTTTATTTATTTAACAAATACTGTACGATTCTAGATAGTAGGAATGAGGTCTATTTGTTAATATGTTAGTGTTATAATAAATCCTGTACATAGTAGGGATGAGGTGCATTTAGTATGTATGTATTTTTATATATTTAACTAATGCTGTACACTCCTAGACAGTAGGAATGAGGTGCATTTGTTAATATTTTAATATTATAATAAACACTGTCCGCTTCTAGATAATAGGGACGAGGTGCATTTGTTATATATATATATATATATATATATATATATATATATATATATATATATATATATATATATATATATATATATATATATATATATATATATATAATGGGACATTCTTAGTCAAAAAAGCCACCCCCTCTGTCCAAAAATCAGAGGCCCAAAAAAATTCGTGTCCGGGCTTAAAATTTAGCTTAATATATCTACTTTCCATTACTGAGTGGCCTATTTGAAAAATTCAAAATGGTGGGCTGGCGCAGCTCTAACAATAAACCGATATCACCACGGAATGTCAGTTAAATGTTCTTAAAACTTGCAGGAGCAAAGAAAAAATTAGTAAAAAGGTTATTTGCGTGTATTTTTTCCCGCTGAACACGAATCCACCGTTACTTTTGGTCTATGGGACCACCTTTCGCCCATAACCTCAAAAAACAGTCAAAAAATGCAGTTTACGTGGCTGAGACTCGAAATAGTTGTAAATAAATTAGGGACAAAGCTTATTCGCATGTATTTTTTTCCGCTGAATACGAATCAACCGTTAGTTCTTGTCTCTGGGTCCACCTTTTGTCCATAACCTCAAAGAACAGTCAAACAATGCAGTTTTACGTGGCCGAGACTCGAAATAGTGGTAAAAAGATTAGGGACAAAGCTTATTTGCATGTATTTTTTTCCGCTGAATAGGAATCCACCGTTAGTTTTGGTCTCTGGGTTCACCTTTCGTCCATAACCTCAAAGAACAGTCAAATAATGCAGTTTTTCGTGGCTGAGACTCGAAATAGTGGTAAAAAAATTAGGGACAAAGCTTATTCGCATTTTTTTCCCGCTGAATACGAATCCACCGTTAGTTTTGGTTTATGGGGCCACCTTTCATCCATAATCTCAAAGAACAGTCAAAAAATGCAGTTTTACGTGGCTGAGACTGGAAATGGTGTACAAAAAAAGCTCATCATTCTTCGTTGGTTTTTAACAGTGGAATACAATGCTGTTCTCGGTTTTAACCTTGACTCAGAAGCTCATTTTCAAGGTCATTTCAAGGACAACTGTTCAAAGACAAGGTCAAATTGTTTAAATTTGACACTATTTTAGCTATTATTTTGACAGGAATGTCATGTTTATGATGATATTGCGTCCTTCTACAAGAAGCTTTGTAACAGTAAAATTTTCAATTTCATAAAAAACCGCGTTATAATCATGTTTTGAGGTTATGGAGTTTGAAAATCGTGTGTTTATAAAATCTCCATGTGAATGTGTGTTTTATTGTTTAGTTGAGTATAGCTGAGTAAATCTTACTTATAGTGGAGTAAAACATACAGATTCTATATTTCAAACATTATATTATGCATATTGGAACGATAAACGATTTTAGAGAAGGTACGTGCCAATGCATCGTTAGCGGTATATTCATTAAGATTATTCCGGCTTTAAAAGAGTTATTCTTTTCTTAGAAGATTTTTGGATATTATTAGATTTTTCGTATTTTGCACTATTTTGGTAATGGTTCTTAAAAAATCATTTTTTTTTGTTTCTGAAGGATCAAATACTAAGCATTTTCTGCATAAAATTCTACTCCTTTAGTAGCATTAGAAAATCGTTTTATAACTACCGCTTTTGGTTGTTGAATAATAAACGAGTGGTTTTTTAAAATTTCGGGTACTGCTAATGCCGTTGAGAATCTTTTATTCAAGTGTCGTGTTGATTTATCATGGTCTACCTTACTATAAATAAAAATTTGTATGTTTTCGAAATGTTTGCTTGCCCAATGAAAAAGGGCTTCTGGAGTCAAAATCGCTTCAGATTGATTAGCTAGAAGACTTGCTCGGTAAGCCTCTCTTTTAAATATAGCTGCTAAACCATCATATCCACTTTTACCGTGTACTGTTACGCAACAATGCCATTCCGCTTCGATTCCAAAATCTTCTTTATGGTTGATGAGATTAGCGATCTGGAATCGGTTTTTGAAATGTTGCTTTGCACCATCTGTGACGTATAACAATTTTTTAACATTTTTAATAGTTTTTTTTATTTATGGAATCAATTGCTTCTGAATTGTAAAGACGGCAGAAGTATCGTGTTTTAATCTATCTGAGAGAAAGATGGAACTTTTATGTTTTAATTTAGAGTTTTCTTTATAATCATAGATAATTGGGAATACTGTACATTGCTGATTGTTGAAGTGAAATGCTTGCGAAGCATCTTGAACTACATATGAATAATTCTCAGAAAAATCGAACATAACAAGTACTTCTCCTTTATTTAAATTCTGTTTTGTTGACGAAATAAATTGAGACTGCTGTTTCGCTATGAATGAATGCGGTTTGAGATTCTGTAGCTTGTCACAAAATTCATTTACAAAGTCAGAAACTTCACTCGTAACTGTTTTCAAAGTCGACCTATCAGTTGCTGTCCATACACTATATTGTACCTGATCGATAAAGGCACTATTTAAAATTTCAAGTAATGTCGTGGAAAAAAATGAAATATCTGGACATTTATGACATTGATCTAGGTAGCAATCAGGCGTAGGCGTAGGCGTCTTGCACACAATTGATTTCAAACAAGACATGATGTTAAAACTGCCCTTAAAAGGACTGTTGCGCAAGACCGGGAAGGAACTCCGGGAAACAGATTACTACAAATGATTCGAGAGCTTGACAACTATCCTGAAAAGGACTGTTGCGCAAGTCTGTACCCACCTGGAAGAAATTTCCTTCAACAATCCTTAGAAGGACTGTTAAAGAAACAATGAGTTCGCTACTGTAAGAGAATCAGAAGCTCGGCCAGATGGCTCTCACCCGGGATGATGATGGGCTGTTTCTCGTTTTCCCAGAGAAACGTGTTTTGCAGGCGTCCTCCGACCCGCATCAGGCCCTCAGTATCCAAGAAGGGCACGAATCGGAGGAGGGTGCTTGTAGTAGGCAGAGGGCGACCCACGCGCAGGCAGGTTGTCTCGACCTCGTACCAATCTCTCTTTGAGTGTGAGATTACATTTCTACCTGAAAATATAGGCGATTACTCACAATACCTTAGACCAGGTTGAGAATCTCGCTAATAGGGCTTCCATCGGCTTGTGCTGAGCACGTTCGAGTGGTGTGGCGAAGGCAAGACAGTCCTTCTTCTCGTCGATTATGGTTACGTGGTGCTGCTCAGCAGGCTTCCACTTTTCCCAGCGGGTAGTGAGCCAAGCAGGGCCCTTCCACCAGAGGGTCTGCTGAGGTAGTTGCAAGGGCATCATGCCTCGCGTAGCGAGGTCCGCTGGATTATCCGAGGTCCTCAGATGTCCCCACGACGCAGTTGGCACCAAGGTCAGGACGTCACTGGCTCGGTTGGCCACAAAGGTCCTCCATCTTGACGGGTGGCTACTCAGCCAAGCCAGGACGACCTGGGAGTCTGACCAGCAATAAACTCCATCAGGTAGCGATGACAGCAGCGACAAGATGTTGTTGAGCAGGCGAGCCAGCAGTAGGGCTCCAGCCGTGGGACGCTGATTGTTTTGATCGGGGCGACCTTCGACTTGGCGATGAGCAGCGTAGAGCGCGGGCTTTCGCCCTCCACCTCGATGACCAGGTACACCGCAGCGGCGTAAGCGTGAGTCGAGGCATCTGCGAAGCCATGCAGATACCATTTTGAAGATGCTCGTGTTCCGAGCCAGCGAGGGATGCGCAGATTCTCCATGGCCTCATCTTGAAGGACTGGAGCTTGCTGATCCTGCTTTCTTCGAGCCTGCTCGAGTCGACTGTATCCTGGGAGGCGATATCTACCCATCGCTCCTACTGGACGGCGTTCGACTAGGAGCAAACCTTAAGCCAGCAGCTCAAGAGACTGTCATGGGATCGATAGTGACAGGTCCAGTGGCTTCGCAAGGTTGTGAAGTGAGTGCTACCACTGTGCACAGCCTCCACACGCTCACTTCTCCAACGAGTGAGGAACTTCGACGCTTCTGGGAGATTGTGGAGGTCCTTACGAACTCTAGACTCTCTCCGGAAGAAGAAGCTTGCGAGAAGCACTTCAGAGAGACTCAGCGGCGAGACACCGATGGAAGGTATGTGCTCCGCCTCCCATTTCTTCACACTCCAGCACTAGGAGACTCCGAGAAGACAGCGCAGGCAAGATTTTTGCAGACGGAGCGACGCCTGCAGAGTAAGCCTGCACTCAAGCAAGCCTACACCCAATTTATTGGAGAGATGCTGTCCTTGGGTCACATGGAGAAGGTCCCAGAAACAGAGAAGAATGGCAGCAGCAAATACTACATGCCACACCATGCTGTGATCAAGCAAGATGGCTCTGGGAAAATCAGAGTTGTCTTCAACGCCTCCCAGACTTCCTCCAATGAGGTCTCTCTCAACGATTGCTTGCATACTGGGCCCAAGTTGCAAGCAGAAATTATTGATGTCTTGACACGCTGGAGATTTTTTTCTGTTGTTTTTTCAGCCGATGTCATCAAGATGTTCCGCCAGTTCTCTATAGACGAGAGAGACAGAGACTGGCTCCGGATTGTGTGGCGAGACACACCGTAGCAGGAGCTCTCAGAATACCGTATGCGCACTGTGGTATACGGCACAGCTTGCGCCTAATACCAGGGCAGCAGAGATTCTGGAGAATCACGTCTATATGGATGATGCATTGGCGGGGGCGGACACCCTACAGGAAGCTCTCCTTGCACGGAACGAGCCTATCACCACGCTGAAGGCTGCAGGGATGGAGCTGGACAAATGGTCAGCCAACGAGCCGTCAGTACTTGAGAATCTCTCTACCAGTGCAAGTGCAGTGCGCTCATTCTCTGAGGACGACGTCGTAGCCACCTTAGGACTCCAGTGGAACACGAAGAAAGATTTTTTTTGTTACAGAGTCACGCTGCGTCCTGAGGCTTCTACAATCAGCAAAAGAGTGATGCTCTCGGAGATAGCACGGCTATTTGACCCCCTCGGCTGGCTGACTCCGGTCATCATAGTTGGGAAAATCCTCATCCAGAGGCTCTGGATAACCGGCTGTGATTGTGACCAAGACGTTCCAAACGATGCGCTCAGCTCCTGGATCACCTTAAGGGAACAACTCTTCTGACAGCATCTCTCCTTAGGCAAAAGTTTGGTTAGATTGCCCAGGAGCATGGCTGAAAAGCTTAAAGAAAAGCTAGGCTTCTTCGGAGAGCGTAGAATGGCCTCAGTGGTGAAGTTTGAGGTTAGGTTGACCTGTCCACCAACACCAATCACTGACACAGAGCTTTTCCTTTTACTCAAAGAGAGCACTTCAGCGACTCTCTCTGTAATAAATGAGCCCTCCGAGGCTTGGTCTATCAATGCTCTGATTTTCACTGAAGCTCCAGTGAAAGACTCGAGAATGACCCAGGCGGTGGGCATCAAGGTAATCTTACTCTTGACCGCTGGCGAGCTTGCATCCTTGCACTGAGTTACAGCACTTACTTGAGTGGTGTAGCTTGAAGTTGCGGACGAGCCTGGTAAAGACGCCTCTGGATCCTCGTTTCTGCCTCCACCAGCTGGCTTCTCAATGTGCAGAAGGGTGTGATGCTTGGCTCCGCAATCTGATACTGAACAGCGACCCTTTGAAGTACACTTAGATGCTGCGTGCTTTCTCGATAAGCAGTTGAAGCATAGATTTGCAGCTCTCACATGCTCCAACTTCTTCGCCCTGTCCGCCCTCAGGAACACTGGACAGTAGCTGACGAAATGCTCGCCTTTGCACAGACTGCACCCGCCTCTTGAGCGTTGATTCTGGTTGGTTGGAGCTGTGGACGAAGAACTGTGAAAGGCAGACATAATTTGATGACTTTTATTTGGCGGCTTCTTCACTACAGTAGTCTTATTATTTGCACTATGGCCACTTTTTGCAGTCTCTAGGGAACGGGCACGGTTTTCGAGGAAGTCTATCAGCTGTGTATAGCTGGGGAAGCCAGGAGTTGACTCCAAAGACTTTTCCCAGTCTTCTCTGGTCGAGGTGTCCAGCCTGGATGCCACAATCTCTATAAACCAGTCGTCCCACTGATCTACGGGTCTCCCTAGGGAACGAAGTGCACGAATTGCCTCGTCCACTTCATCCAGGATGCGAGTGATCTCGCTAGAGGACTGCTGCGAGATAGGAGGCAGGCTCAGCACCCTCGACAACTGGGCGGACAGTCTCACCCTCAGATTGTCGTAGCGCTTGGTTAGGCTTGCCCAAGCAAGCTCAAAATTGGAACCAACCATCTCCATGTTGTTGAGTCGTTTGGCTGCTGGGCCTTCCACGCACGACAACAGGTACTGCAGCTTCGTAACGTTGGAGAGTGTGGGCACATTTACCACCATGGCACTAAAGCGCTCCTTGAAGGTCTCCCAATCAAGCTGGTTTCCGCTGAATTTAGGCAGCGGAAGCTTGGGAAGCGAGGACGTGGCCAAGGCGCCACTCCAGCTTGGCTGAATCGTAGCAGGTTTGACCTCTGGTGGTGGTTGCAAGGCTGCGATCCTGCTGTCCAGCTCTGCCTTGGCCAGGATGTAGGCCTCTTCATAGACTGCAAAGAGGTTATCTGCCCAGTAGGTGTCCGCACCTTCCATTTCCGTCGGAGCCAACATCTCACCATGACGATTGAGAACCTTGGACCAGTAGCTTTCCAATAGGGCTTCTCTCCCTTTCAGTACTGATAGCGTAAGAGTCTGTGGAACACTTCTGTCAGTGTTGGAGATAAAGTTGCGTATCAGCTGCCCTTCCGACATCTGCTTCAGAAGCTTCTTATCTCCCATGATTGCAGACTGAAAGGACAGGAAAAAAATAAGTACTAATTTATAAAATGCAGAGCAACCCAAGCAGGTAAAGTAGACTCTGGCCACTAGTGTAAACAAGCTAGTAGTTTAAGTAGAAAAGTCGACTCTGACAACTAGTGTAAACAAGCTAGTAGTCTAAGCAGGAAAGAAGACAGCAACAGCAAAGCAACAGTAATAATTAAATGTAGCGTAGCAGGTAGATAGAGCTGAGGGCTTTAATTAGCATGTGATACTTATGGTCTGTTGGCTGTAAATCCTGTAATTGCAGTGCGATGTCGACTTGAATTGACAGTATTCCTCCTGCTGAGAAGACCGCGTTGAGGTTATAGCTGCAGCAAGCTCCGTGAAGGCGACGCGTGCGACACTGCTATAGCCTCGCGACGTGCAGCGTCGATTTGTCCAGCAAGCAGCGTGGATTTGTCCAGCAAGCGCGCCTCTCGTGGAACGGAGTCGTACTACGGCAGCGTGTAGTAGACTCGATGCGTCGGCAATGCAGTACTCTGCCCTGTACTGTCGCCAAAGAGCTGTTGCTAAGCTTGCTAGCGAGCACACGTATACAGCTTGCTGTGTGCGACAGAGAAAAACGAGAAGCAGCGGGAGAGAGAGAGAGAGGGGGGGGGGACAGAGGTAGAGACTCTGGTCTTCTTCCCCTCTCTCGACGCTGTCGTCTCTGAGCCTATGCCGAGATTCAAATCACTCGACCTTGACCTTGGTTTTCCGTTACAAAAATTCTTCGCGATTTTTCGAACGGTTTTCCACAGGTCAAGATGAATGTTTAAATAGATATTTTAAGTAATATCTATTTACTGACTTATAAAATGTCACTTTTTGATTGCACACCCGGAAAGTCACTTTCGTCGCACAGATTCGGGAGTCTTTCGGCGCGGAATTCAAGTCCAAATCGGGTAGCACTTTTGTACAATTCACTGGTCTTTATCACTCGCGTACTTCCACTTCTGTACGCAATTCGGTTTTCGAAGGACCAAATCATCGCGCGCTAACCGGCTGAACTTTATTTAAAACTATCAGACGCGGTATTAGCGTTGAGCGGGTGCAGCGAGACACCAATTTCCGCTGGTAAATTTGCGTACGTAAGGAAGCGGGAGAGTGAGGCGAGTGAATGTGTAGAATGCACTGATTTTATGTACAAAACAATTAAATAGCATTTATTGCTTGTCTTAATTATAAATTTAACAATAAAAACTTAACAATGACTCGATGTATGTGTGTAAAAGTGTGGTGTTGATTGTCCTCTAGGCGACACGCGGTGGCAATTTTAGTGTTGCTTACGCGGTCGTAGACTTGCTCAAGGTAGAACCGCGGGTAGAGCGGGAGAGAGCGAAATCGCGGCGGCCAAGGAGTTTTGTTCTCCTTGCTCCGCCTGAAAAGGGGAGGAAAGTATTAAGCGGAAGGGAGAAGTCGTGTTCGTCGCAATTCACCCTGCGGCTAGGCTTCCCGCAGAGTTGTCACGAACTAGTCACGCATAGAACGAGTGACCAGAGGCGCGCTCCAAGAGTCGTTTGGCGCGAGGATTTAAACCTCGGCCTCAACAGTATTTAATTAAATATTGATTTTTGTGTTCAATTTATTTTTCGAAAAGTAGCCTCTACATCTAACTGCAAAATTAAAAACACATATGCCCACACAAACATTTTCTAAAAACACGGGATTCGCACTCCATAACCTCAAAACATGATTATAACGCCTTTTTATGAAATTGAAAATTTTACAATTACAAAGCTTCCTGTAGAAGGACGCAATACCATCATAAACGTAACATTCCTGTCAAAATAATAGCTAAAATAGTGTCAAATTTAAACAATTTGACCTTGTCTTTGAACAGTTGTCCTTGAAATGACCTTGAAAATGAGCTTTTGAGTCAAGGTTAAAACCGAGAACAGCATTGTATTCCTCTGTTAAAAACCAACGAAGAATGATGATGACCTTTTTTTGTACACTAGTAGCCACTTAACTGCATTTTTTGACTGTTTTTGAGGTTATGGACGAAAGGTGGCCCCATAAACCAAAAGTAACGGTGGATTCGTGTTCAGCGGAAAAAAATACATGCAAATAACCTTTTTACTAATTTTTTCTTTACCCCTGCAAGTTTTAAGAACATTTAACTGATATTCCGTGGTGATATCGGTGTATTGTTAGAGCTGCACCAGCCCACCATTTTGAATTTTTCAAAAAAGCCACTCAGTAATGGAAAATAGATATACTAAGCTAAATTTTAAGCCCGGACACGAATTTTTTTGAGCCTCTGATTTTTGGACAGAGGGGGTGGCTTTTTTTACTAAGAATGTATATATATATATATATGTATGTATGTATACATGTGTATGTATGTTTTTATATATTTAACTAATGCTGCATACTCCTAGCTAGTAGGAATGAGGTGCATTTGTTAATATCTTGTTTTTTTATTTAGGTTTTTAATAATTGAGAATATTTTTATTTATATTTTTAGGTTTATTCAAATAATTCGTTTATTCTCATTGTACACAAGAAATAGCCTTTAATTAAACGATACAATAGAAATTAAATATAATTACTTTCGATTATCTGATTCTATATTGTAAGACAAATCGTTTACTTGAATAATTCTATTTTTAATCTTTGGCGTTTAGCCTTAAGCTGTTTTACCCTAAATATTTAAATGAATATATATGTAATATGCGTGGATCTTTGACTAAAACTGTCTACCATGATATTAAAGTATGCATTTGAAAGATTTGTCTATACAACTTTTCTACAAAGATCAGTAGCAGGCCTTGCTGTACTCAGTCAGTGTAAGTGATCGAGAGTTGCTCGGACAAGCTAAGTCTTTTTACTAGGAGTCTGACGTAAGCTTAAGCTGTACTAGAACAGATAGTGTTCTGGAGGTGCTTGTGGCAAAACGAGAGATTGTCCTATATCACGAGCCTAGCTGTACTCAGACAGTGTAAGTGGTCGAGAATTGCTTAAGGGGTAACACCACTCTAGGATTTTCAAAAAATCGATTTTTTTTCGGCTTAAACAGTACTTTAGGGTCATAAAAATAATATGCAATTGGTCCTATAGTGTCAAATAATGTTTAAAAGGTTAAAATATCAATTTTGCGGCAGCGCCTCTGAACGCTTGCTGAGCGCACTAAATGAGAGCACGCGGCGCGTTCTGATTCATCGCTTTTGTATTGATTTCATCTATCGGAATAATAGGAGACCTTGTTACTTACAGAGCCAAAGGTTCTTGAGGTTCCTGAGGCATCCTACAGGGTGCGCTAGTACTAAAATTAGCTTGTATCGGTGTGTATATGTGTTTTTATATATTTATATATTACAAATTTCGTTGATTTTAAGTGAACAGTGTGAAAATTATAAACATTATGAGTGGTGAAAGACCAGTGTATGATGGCAAGAAATCGACGAAGGGGAAAAAGAGCAATTTGAAGAGACCGAAAATTTCAAAGCGGTGGACAAGTAACCGTTATGAAATGGAGAAGCCAAGCGTCGAGGCCGTTGGCACATCGGCTCGAAAATTATCTACCATCGATTCTGATGATTTTGAAGTAGATGAAGGCTTTGCTTATCGAATTCTGAAATTTTTAACCGTATTTACCGCTATATCGCAAGCTGTTATGCGCAAAAAGTGCAAGGCAGATGTGACATTCACCGAGTATGGAAAGCGTGGCTTCGATTTCAAAATTGTTATTTCATGCCAAAACTGCGACAACATCCCTTCTTCACCATTCATTGAAAAAGCATACGACACTAATCGTAGAATGATTCTTGCTATGCGACTACTGGTAATAGGATTCATGGAGCTCCCGCGGCCAATTTCTCAATCAGTTTACGATAAAGTTGTGCAAAAGATTACTGTCGATGCAAAGGAGGTTTGTGAGCAGAATATGAAAAATGCAGCTGAAGAAGAGAAGAAAAAAGTGATGAAAAAGGAAACACAAGTGGTATTACTGTATCTGGCGATGGTTCGTGGCGCAAACGCGGCTTCACGTCCATTTTTGGATTTGTATCACGTATTGGATGGTGTACTGGCAAAGTGGTCAACATTTTAGTAAAATCTAAATATTGTAAGGCATGCGAATTTTGGGAAAAGAAAAGTGACTCGGATGCGTACAAGGAAAGGCTCGAAACCCATGAAAACGAATGCCAATCGAACCATGACGGCTCGGCGGGAAAAATGGAAGTGGATGCCGTTATTGAGATGTTCCAGCGCTCAGAATCTTTACACCAACTTAAATATGCCAATTACGTCAGGGACGGTGATTCAAAAACTTTTAAAGGTATCGTAGATTCGCAGCCTTATGAAAATTTGTCAGTAACGAAGAAAGAGTGCATCGAACACGTGCAGAAACAGATGGATACTCGCCTTCGAAATTTAAAAAAGAAAACTGAAGGTCTCGGAGGAAAAGGCAAGCTCACTGGTAAATTAATCGACGAATTGTCAATTTATTATGGTCTAGCAATACGTATAAATTATAATCCTATAAAAAATATATGCAATGAAATCTACGCAACGTTAGACCATAAATTATCGACGGACGACAAATCGAAGCACGAGAGATGCCCGCGCGGCGAAGATTCATGGTGCTCGTGGCAGAAGGCACAGGCCAATGGAGATTTGAATTATAAACACAAGCCAGCAATGTCGCAAGAGGTATTTGAAGCAATTTCTCCTATTTATGCTGAATTGAGCAGCGACGATCTGCTGACTCGTTGCCTCGGCGGATATACGCAAAACAGCAATGAGAGTTTCAACTCAATCGTGTGGTGTATGGCTCCGAAATCAGTCTCCAGTGGCAAGCACGTTCTTGACACTGCAGTATATATTGCCGCAGGCATTTACAAAGATGGCCTGTCAACCATCATGAAGTTTATGCAGAAATTAGGCCTTAAAAGATCAAGTTTTCCAAGCGCTCGCTCACAGATGCATCCAAGAAGGCCCGATTAGATTCAAAATCGATGAGAAAGGAAGAGGAGGAGGCAAATATTAATTTGGATGACCAAATGTACGGTGCAGGCATCGCAGATTAGAGGTAAACAAAAAAAATCGATGATTTAAGTGCATGTAAAACTTTAAACGCGTTTTTCTAGAAACCGGTTTTTTCAAACTGGGAGAACAGATTACTCGTAAACTATTGCATGGATTGGATTGAAATTTTTACTGTAGCTCCACAAATAGATTCTCTAAAGAAGTACGTAGCCGTTTTTCGTTTGAATGTAAATTTTTTTTTTATAAACAATTCAATCTTTTTTTTTTCGAAAAAAATCGACTTCTATTCAGAAGTGCGCCATTTCTACAAAAATTGAAATAAAAAAACGTCTACATACTTCCAAAGTTAACGTTATATAGATTAAGAATTTCTTTGGTTTTTTGTTCCAGGCCTCATACTTTCCGAGAAAAGTGTTCTCCCGTTTGGAGGTTTGAGAAAAAGGCTTCTCACGAGATTCGCTGTATAGCCGCCATTTTTTATTTAAATGTAAAAAAAATATATTTTTGTACCTCAATATACGAGGTCTGTCCCAAAAGTATCCGACCTACGTTCATATCTTCGCGCGGAGAGACTCTGGCGACCTCTGGAGGGTACAAACGTCACCAGCAACTCCTAACCTTCTCGTCAGTAGCCTGAGATACCGATGAAACACCTTAGTTCTCGCGCAGCGTGTATTTGTTTACAACGACCTTTTTGCGTTCGTCGCAATTTGCTTATTGCTAAAAATGGCAGAACGAACCGAACAGCGAATTTGCATAAAATTTTGCTTTAATCTCGGTAAAAGTTGTGCGGAAACTATTGAAATGTTGCAAAAGGCCTTTAAAGATGAGTGCATGGGCAAAACACAAATAAAAGAGTGGTATAGGCGGTTCAAAAGTGGCCGCACATCTGTTGACAGTGATCCTCGTTCATCAAGTCAATGTTGATTGTTTTTTTCGATTATAAGGGCGTTGTGCACCACGCATATGCCCCTATAGGCCAGACAATCAATAAAGAGTACTACGTTGAAGTTTTGAAAAAATTGCGTAATGCAATCAGGAGAAAACGACCGCAACTTTGGGAAACGGGTGACTGGCTTCTTCATCACGACAATGCTCCAGCGCACGCATCAAACCTTGTGCAGCAGTATTTATTGAAACACAGTGTTGCGCAGCTCCGCCAGCCTCCATACAGTCCTGATATAGCTCCCTGCGACTTTTGGCCGTTTCCTCGATTGAAAATGCCCTTAAAGGACATCGATTCGACAATAAACAGACTGTTGAAACTAATGCGACGAATGCACTAAAGGCGATTCCGAAGTCTGACTTTCAAGAGTGCTTTAATAAGTGGAAACATCGATATGAGCGTCTTGTTCAATCAAATGGGGACTACTTTGAAAGATGCCACCCCCCGGATGACGAAGAATAAATCAAGCGCCAAGAAATCGAGGTAGGTCGGATACTTTTGGGACAAACCTCGTATGTATAGTAAACCTTCAAAAAAGAAATTTGATCCCTTCTTTCCTACTCTTTTAAAAAATCGTACAAATTAGGCATTTTTTCGGGCCGCTAGAGTGGTGTTACCTCTTAAGCAAGTGAGCGTCAAACGCAAAGCTGTACTAGAGCAGATAGTGCTCCGGAAATGCTTGTCTAGCGAATGCTCGTGAGCCATGTAGCTTGCCCGGGGTCGGGTAGGATAATGCTAGTGTGACCCCGTAGACCAGTGTCTTTTAAATAGTTTTCCTCCGTGTCTCGCCTATACTGAAGGGTTGAGCGAGCGGGGTGAGGATGAGAAAGAACGAATAGGAAAAAGCGTTTCATCCATTTCCTTCTCCCACGCGATTTTCTCTTATTAGGCTAATGCTTAAGACAGAGAAAGAAAGAAGAGAGGGTGAGGGTAAAAAGGTCCTCATATGGGCGTCGCTAAAGAAGCGCGCGCAGCTAGTTTTCGGCGCTCGGGCCTTTTTTTGGGGGGGCGAGCTTTTTCTAGAGAGAGAAGGGAGATCTTCTCTCTCGCTTGCTCTCTTGCTCCTTCTCTATCTTTCGCATTTTACATTTGATTTTCTTAAGACGCATTCAATTCCACGAAAGATTCAGTAAAGCCGTTTGATCTTGGAAATATTACAGAAATATTTCTGAAACAATTCGTGTAATGTTACGATAAGCATTTCTGAAATGATTCTGTAATATTTCAAAGAAGATTCAGTAATGCCATTTGATCTTGGAAATATTACAGAAATATTTCTGAAACATTTCATGTAATATACCGCAACAAACTTCACGAAAGCTTCAGTAAAGCAATTTGATCTTGGAAATATTACAGAAATATTTCTAAAACATTTCATGTAATATACCGCTACACATTTCTGAAATATTTCAGTAATATTTCACAAAAGATTCAGTATAGCCGTTTGATCTTGGAAATATTACAGAAATATTTCTGAAACATTTCATGTAATGTTACTATAAACATTTGTGAAATATTTCTGTAATATTCCACGAAAGATTCAGTAAAGCCGTTTGATCTTGGAAATATTACAATAATATTTCTGAAACAATTCATGTAATATTACGCTAAACATTTCTGTAATATTTCTGAAATATTTCGTGTAATATTTCATTATATGGTAATGTGTATAATTTGGAATATTTACTTAATATTTCGGATATATTTCAGGAAATATTATGTGAAATATTCATGAAATATTTCTTGAACATTATATGAAATGTTATAATGCCCCGTAAAAGCGGACATAACAATATTACAGTAATATTTAATTGAAATATTTCTGCAATATTCCAAATCTTACAAGAAATATTACAGTTATATTTAGGAAATATTCCATGCTGTGTGGGCAATAATATATATAAGTCGTTTTACTCGAATAATAATAAATGCAAAATTAACCTAATGAATAATTGTTTTTATTTAAAGTTATTAATGTTTTATACATCACAATACAATAAAAATAATAAATTATATAAAAAAAATTTGCCCTAAAGTGGATTTGAACATTATTATGTTGGCAACCTCTAGTTGTATTGTAAGAGAAGTATCTAACATACATCATAAACTGTACCGGTAATCACCTTATATATAATTATATATAAATAGACTTAGAAATTTTTTCAAAAGAAAGTAAAATTAACCAAATTATAATCCATACAATCATACTGTAAAATGTATATACAATTATATATAGTTATATATAATTATTTGTAGTTATATATATAACTAGATATAGTTATATATAATTCTTTATAGTTATATATAATATATGACGGTTATATATAATATATGTCATTTTTACTTTGGTACCCACATAGCACTCAATATTTCAGTAATATTACGGAGAATATCAGTACAATATTTTGGTGATAATCAGCCAACATTTCAGTAACATCACAAAAATAGTTTTATGGGTTTTTAGTTGTTGCATTGAAAACGGGAAATATTGCAGTAATGTTGCAGGAATATTATTATCATTTCACAATAATAATGAAAATAGTAGGTAATATTTCAGTGACATTCCAGCAATATTATTATTATTATTATTTTATCGAAAATATATATAATTTTCTTTTCATTTATTATTATTCTTATTTCGCCGTAACGCTACCATTATTAATATTAGTAACATGCATGTAATAAACGCGTGTCAATAATAGTTCATACGCAGCAGCTTCGGGATGACAAACACTATCATAATGTTTGAACCGTCCTTATATAGTAGCTGAAGACGAATCTTATCACTTGCGAGAAATCGCCAAAGCGCTATCTTCCTCACGAAAAAACATCCGAATATTCATTGTTTACACCCAATATTGGGTGTCAACACCTACAATTTCAGTGTAAACACCGAATTTTGAGTCTGTACACTCAAATTTACGTGTTTACACTGAATATTTGAGTGTGTACACTCAAACTTAGGTGTTTGCACCCAGAACTTTCGGTGTCTATCCCAAAGTCATCGGTATACACACCTAAAAGTCAGTGTCAATACTCAAACATTTAGTGTACACCCATCATTTTTGGAGTGAAACATTCAAATTCGGTGTGAACACTCAAACTTTAAGGGTTGCGTATATGTTTAAAGCTAATTTTCTTAAGGGGGGGGGGTAGCGTCTTAGGAACAGGTTTTTCATGAATTTTTTTTGGAAATTTGGCAAAAGTAAATTTATTTCTGTATTCTACATATAATGAAGTAACTTCTGAATAACATTTTTAAAAATTTTGGTACATAAATATTTGAAAATAAGCCGGTGACAGCAGATTTACGGCGACGTCTACACTTTGCGGTGCAACTCGTATCTCAGCATCAAGTTATCTGAAACATACCAGTAAAATTTTTTGATTAAAAAACATGTTTCTCTAGGGAAACACGGAGGCCAAATATTAATTTTTTATTTTTTTTTTTATGGCCATTTTAGTGAAAATCTCGAATTTTTCACGAAAAATTTCGCCATTTTCTAAGTGGAAAACCCCCTTAATGTCGGAAAATTAAAAAAAACGAAACGTGTTTCCCTAGTAATTTGTATTTAGAAAGTGTGTACAAAATTTGAAAAGGATCGGTCAAGTAGTTTTTGCAGGACGAGTTGCACGCGTTTAAAAAAATTATTTCGAGAAAAACGCGTTTAAAGTTTTGAACTCTAAAAACGCCTCAAAAAAGCAACAAAAAAAATTATTTTTGTAACTTACACAGAATCATCAATTCCAGCTCCATAAAGGACATCTCCCGTAGCAATTTCAATATCTTGCGCCTCTTTTCTCTTGAGTCTGCGTTGGATTCTGGCTTCTTTACTTTGTTGCTCAGTTTCTCTATCAGCCCTGGCGATACGATTGCTGTCCTCCTGTCTCGCATATTCGTGAGCACTCGGGCCAATACTCATGCCTATATCGTGCAAAAACACCAGATAAGCACCTGCACCTTCATTAAAAGTGCTTGCAGCTACGTATGCTGCAAATTCAACGATCATTTTGCTTCCTGACAGCTTTTTTGGTGCTATTTGCCAGATCAGCTGGTTGAGGCTTTCGTTAGCATTCTGAGTGTAGCCTCCAACACATCTCTCCAATAATTCTTCTTTACTCAAGTCTTCATACACTGGCTTAATGGCGTCAATGACATCTTGCGGAAGAGGATTATAATCATGCTTAAAACCTTCAACACCTATCGTGGCTAAAGCCTTTTGGTAAGAACACCATGAATTTTTGCCGCTCGGGCATTTGTCGTGTTGCGGCTTATCATCGATGGACTGCTGGTGGTAAAAAGTCGCCGGTGGTAAAAACACCGCGTTTTTCATCTTCGCAGCAGAATCGCAATTATTTCTAATAGCAGATCCGTAGTAACGACTCAAATTGTCAATGAGTTTTGCTGTAAGCTTACCCTTTCCACCGAGTACTTTACACCTTCTTTTCTTGCCAGCGTTTTTCCCAGACTTTACTTCCTTTTCCTCGACGGTATTTTTTACTATATCGCGCAGCCGTGTACCCATCCTTTCCTGAACGTGGCCGACACACTCTTTCTTATTTATAACAAAGTCTTCGCCGTAAGGTTTTGCTTTCAATAAATTTCCATAAGTTTTACTGTCTCCGTCGCCTATGTAGTTGCCAATCTTTGCGCCGTATTTTTCTTCTGATCGTTGGAACATCGATATCACAGCATTCACCTCCATATTGCCAGACGGTCCAGTGTGATTGGCGTGACACTCGTTATTTTCAACATGCTCCTCGTGCCATTCTTCAAATTCCGCAGTAGTCAACTTTTTTTCCCACAATTTGCAGGGTTGGCAAAACAAACTACTCACAAATATATCGAACACTTTGCCAGACCAATAACCAATCAATAAAGAGGTGAAGCCCTGCTTCATCCAAGTGCCATCACCGGATGCAGTCAAAACATTCGAATCTGAGTTTTGTTGCGTCAATTTTTTTTCTTCCGTGGCAGCAGATAAAAGGAAATTTTTTCCTGTACTTTGTACGCTTGAGCAGATTTTTTTAATGTTGGACGTATAATTACTTTTGCACAAAAAACTGCTGGTCATGTCCATTAAACTTGTTACAACCTGCGAGACCTAGACCTTTAAGTACGCATTACGAAAATAAATCTAGTGTTGATTTCATAAGATCGATTTATTTTCTCGCTCGATGGAACGTTACGTGCAACACATTTATCACATTTCACTTGTATATTGAAACCAAGGCCTTCTTTTCCGGCGCATTTGAATTCAACTTTGCCGTCACACTCGGCACATTTTACTAACCAAGAAATTGAATTAAATACCAACAAAAAGTCGATAATACGGTAGCCTTTTTCGACATCTTCGGGTACACTTTTATTAGTGCTCACACTGATTTTTTTTTTCGACGTACTCGTATTCAGCGACTTTTTATCATCTTTAGGAGTAACTTTCTTTTTCGGTTTGAACAGAGTACGTCCACTTCTCTTTCTTTCTGCTCTTGAGACTTTCTTATAACTTGGCATGTTCACTAAACTTTATACACTACTGCTTTGAACCGTTTAGCTACACGTACAAACGTAAACTGATGCTTCTATTTCTTTTCAAATATAAACGTACACTATATCGGTTATATATTTTACCTATAGCTCGCTCCTTTTGTATACAAATAGCACTACCTGAAAGATTTTAAACTGTGTAGAACGGAGCAAAACGGTCGCCAAAGGGACTAATCCGTATACCTGTCGCGCGCTTGCTTTTCGGAGCGTTCGGCTGCGACAGCTGCAGTTCGAGGAGGGGTGACAAAACGTTGTATAGCTTTAAGAGTTTTGCTCCGATTGATTTGAAATTTTGATACGATATTTTTGAAATGTTTTTCTATAAAAAATGCAAAAAAAAAAATCTATTTTCAGACGCTACCCCCCCCCCCCCCCCCCCCACTTAAATATAGGAATTTTTTATGATTATATGATTACAAGCATAAAATAAAGATGTTTTAAGCCCTACCCAATATAATTAACTTCCTTGACCGTCATTTATAGCTATTAAATCAGTGATAAAACACGAATTTTATAAAATCGCCCTACACAACAATTTCTTGTGAAATGCAAAAAAAATAATAACATATGATATATTTTAACAGTATTAAAAAATGTACAGAGAGAAATTTTTTTTCAATTTATATTTATTATTACTGATGTTAAGATTTATTAATCCATTTTTTGCAATAAATTAGCTCATATTTTAGTTAGAATGTCATAAATTAACCTTTATATATTTGTTTTTGTGAAATATCTCTCTGTAGTTTTGTTCAAAATGTGTCAAAATAGACGTGTAAAAATCTTTTAGAACGATTAATTAAAAATTGATGCGTAGGAACTATTTTAAAGTTTTAAATTTGTAGTTTTTAGTAAAATGCATTTTAAAAATTAGTAATAACGCATGTAAGAATTTACGATTTTCTTAAAATACATGGTTTTAAAAAGGTTTACAAAATTTTAATATTATGTATCCTTAATTATTAGTATTTGAGCTTGCAACGTATAATGTAAAATTAATGTTCACTCAACGCATATTCCCCTTTCGTCTGGATAGTTCCCCATCTCTCACTTTCTTTCTTATGTACTTTTCCTCTTTTATTCCATTTGAAAATAAACTATGACTTGAATAGGAATTTGAATGAGTCCTAAGAACACTTGTTTTAAGTACTTACCATCATGTAAAACTGTTTGAAAAAAAAAAAATTCTTCAAAATCAGTATACTCTTCCCTTAAGTGTACGTCTAAATTTTTCAGTGTGAACACGTAAGATTCAGTACACACCCATAATTTTCGGTGTTCAACGCTAAACTTTCCAGTGTGAACATCAAAAATTCAGTGTACGATCTACACTAACAATTTTCAGTCTTTGCAGTTCTTACATGTAACAGATTTTTAAATATTACTTTAAAATTTTATTTTTAAACGTATCGATTGGTTGTACATATATTTAAAAATACATATTCCGTCGCCGATATTAAGTTTAATATTTGACAAAAACCAAGCAAAGAAAAGAAAGCTTTAAAAGCTTATAAAATAATTCTTTCCTTTATTAATTAAATATAAAGGTTACATAAACACAATGCGAATATGCGAAAAGGCTTTTGTTTTAAATATTAATTGATATGTACATAAAGTTAAATATCTGAATTTTCTGTAAACTACCATATCTTTTTGAAATAATATTTTCATTGTTCAAAATTTTTACGGTCACTTTAGATAACGATTCTTTATATTCTAAAGAATAAAAATTTTTTGTTCACTTCATATAAATATACTTTCTTTCCCTACAACCATATCTGTACGAATGTTTTCCTAAATTGTATGAAATTTTTAACTTAAATTTATACAGAAAACTAAAATAATATTTCTTTATATAGCAAATAATGATCTAATTTTCTTCTCTATTTTAACAAAAGAGAGAACAATCGGCTACGTATTTACCAAAATGTTACTTTTTATCAGATCATGCCACTTGAACTTCCTTAAATAGTGCAGATTTTTGGTTAAAAAATTATTAATATTCAGAGTACAAACTAGTTTTAAAAAATGATCACAGTAGTACTTGCTACACTATCACTAGACACAACAAACCCCCACCACCACACCTTTCCCCCCACTCCCACCTTTCCCCTTCCATAACTGATCCCCCACTCTCATCTACTCCCACTTACTTTTTAACCATGAGCATTCGCATTACCCCCACCTTTTGAGTATCAATTTTACCCCCTCGTTATCAGTATAAATGATATACAGTGGATTAAAAGATTATATTTCATCATTTTTGTAAGCAAAAAAAATTGAATGAATAAAATATATTTAATTTCATAATTTTAAAATATTGCATGCAAGAAAGTTTGAATGCAAAGTATATTTTTAATTTAAGTAAGAAAGGGTGTATACAGGATAGGCAAGATAGTTGGGTAAATAAATACAAGGTAAGTACAGTTTCATTCATTTATTCGATGTTCATCGTATATTTAATACATCAATGATACTGTTCATATGCAAAGATATTAATTGATAAAATATATGGATAACATTATTTTTGTTAAATGGGCATTCACTCTTTGTTTCGCTCGCTCGTGCTGGTAGAGCACTCGTGATAAGATCAAATAATCGTTGTCTGCTAAATTTACAACATCTTTTACAATATTCGGTGTATAATTGGTAATTTGCGCTTCGTGCATAAGAGAACTTTTATTTTCAATGTATTCTATAGTTTCACGTACGATACATTTTACACTATTTGATACAGATTTTAGATGTTCGAGTCGCGCGTCGATAGATTCTGCCACGTATTCGTCCAAACAATCAAAGGTAACTTTTTTCATAATTATACTATGACGGTACCGTTTACTCAAACCAGGCGTCGTGGGTCTTATATCGTCTTCGATTTCGATTGCTTTCTCCTGATGACTGCGTGTGAATTTCAACGTCCATTCGGCACCGTAAACCTTCTGGTCCATCAGTTTGTCAGCCAGTCCACGGAACTATTTTACAATGTTGCCAAAACTGCTTTTGAACTCCATCCAATTCTCGTAAGAAAAAGCGACCCCGTCGTAGTCAGAACCCAACAACTGAACTATCGGCTCATAATGAAGGTCTTCAATATCACTGTACTCCAGACCAACCATCATCTTCTTCGTATGCGACTTGTTGAGGCTGTACAAGGTGTTCAGTATCTGATGTGGATGGTGACGGTTTCGTTGTTGATCAAACATCTTATACTGGTCTATATTTCTCTTTTGACGTTTAGAAAACGACTGCCGTAAAATCGACTCGACATAGACTCTTAATGTGCCAGGAAAGAAGGCGCGGTGGAGGACGAAATTGCAACGTGTCCCACTCGACGTTGGTGTTCCGAGAAAGGAATGAACGACAGAGTGTAACACGAGGATGATACTTTAAACGCGACATTCTGAGTAAATGAAACGATAAGATGTCAAGTTGGCATTATAAGAAAGACATTTTAGATCTACAGATTTGAAAACATCTGACACCGTTTCCAATGAAGCTTTTGTAAGAGTTTTTATAACGTACATAGCGTCTTACCACGCTATCATTTTTTTGCGAGTCGTCAGAAAAATTTCCAAGAAATTTATCGAAACCCAAACCGCTGCTCATTTAACGTAAAAACATAATACAATATTGCCACATACGTCCGAAGACTGGCTTTGGAGCGGGACATTATTCCAGTGAAATTGCTTACAATTTTTTCGCAAACGGTTTATATGATCCGGTATACTTGGTGGTAATCCGAAACTAAAAACAAAATACAAAACTTCGCAATGCTTATTAACGTATATAGCAACCCAGTGCATGCCAGCTCTCGTATGATCACCAGTATTTACAACAAACGCGGTCGGTCTCATGCACCGTTTGGGGATCTGATCTGCTGGAAATACACCGACAGTATGCGAACGGATTCGTGAGAGGTATTTCAATATTTCAAGGCTGTCCATTACAAATCTCGGTAGGATTCTTACGATTTTGAAAAACACGCATAGACAACCACGACTTTAGTCGATGAACGTTGTTCAAAGCGCAACGGTAATTTTTGTAACTAGGTTTGACAGCGTGATGAATGCAATACATGTCGGACGATAATTGATTAAAAGTCGGACATTCTCTTTCGTATTCTAGATTGAAAATTTGACGAGCTATAATTTTATGCAAAACCAGCCATTTATCGTTGCCTCTAACGTATATTTTTCGTACGCTTTTCAAAAATTCTCTTAAAATTTTCTGAACAACCGATAAAGGTACCTCTGCGTCAAAATAGTCAAGTCCGTGATGATGCTGGGTCAGCCAATCGTTCTGTTTCCGAATATCCTCGCTTAATTGTTCAACCGATGTTGTCTAGTCTGACTAGCCAGTGACCACTGAAGTTGTCATTGAGAGCTACTACGGCAACTTCCTTTGGTATATTTTTATATTTCGAGCCTTTAAAGAACTGAATGTCAATTATCACATCCATGTTTTATATAGCAAAGCTTTTGACAGCATTCGTGGGTAGAAAGAAACTGACCAGCGAAATGCTCCAATGGTAGGTGTATATATAGGCCAAAGTGCAACGCCATCTAGACGACGTTATTTCAACCGCTAAAGTCGACGATGGCTTGACGTGACGCGTCAATTTCTAATACATCGCAGTGAAGATGTCCAATCATGTCGACAGAATTTGTAGCCGACAACAATTTCCGAAGTTGTACAAGTCCTTGATTCCCCTCTGCAGTATCGCCCATATTTTTAGCGGTATCGTCACACCGCAATACACTCGTTAGATGAGAAGATTTTGCAGCTGGTCCATAATTCAATAGCGTTTCAATGTACGCTCTGTAAGTGTACACATTGGTCGGCGGTGATACAGGTTTTTGATTAAAAAACACATCCACTTGATTAAACATCGAATGCATGAAATTATTAACAGGTCCCGTTTTGGCGTTTGCGATTCTTAATGCTGCTTTATTTGCATCTGCTATATCGACCTCGGTCACGATACATCTCAAAGTCACACGAAGGGTGAGCATAGTGTGAGCAAGATCAATGTATTCATCGCTATTACCCGGGAGCACAAATTCTATAGGTGAGTCATCTATCAATGAAGATATTGGTTTATATTGTATCCAATGCGAACCCTCGATCGTTGTCTGGGTCGGAGGGATCTCAAACAATAGTAGCTCCGACTTTAAACATTCGCACGCGTGGGTGTATAAGAAAGCCATTTTTTATAACTGTCAAAAATAATTCTCGTTGTTCTTCTAGTCTTCTTCTTCTTATGGGTTGTTTGCTTTTTCTTCCTTCTGCCACTTTTTTTCACACCACTACCACCACCGCCGTTTATCTTGCGTTTTCTAATTCTCTTACGTTTTTCCGCACCACTCTTTCTTTTACCGACAGTGACAAGCCCACCGAGCAATTGCAACTGAGACGGATTCCCGTATCGCGACATTTTATATCCTGACCCCTCCATCAACTTGTCCAACTTCTCTTCAGCCTTTCTTTTGAGAACTGCGCTGGATTCTCTGGTACGTTTACGAAGCGACTCTCTGATTGGTGTGTTACGCGTCGCGACATCGGATACGATGTTCATACCTGTGCACACAGCCTCCTTCGCAACAGCCCTGGCTCCCCGAGTGATGAGTGGGAGAACTCGGCGAAATATGCCGGCTAAAATAGAGCCAATACCACCGTGGTCTCTTTGGTAGGGAGAGCCAATGTAAATACGTCCAACGCCACCACTATACGTACCCCCTCCACCGTATCCATAACCAATTTGATTGTTGAAGTATTCTTCGTAGCGCTCCATCTAATCGACTCTCTTGAAATGCAGTGTTACAGTGAGTGTCCCATAATCGAATGGTATCGGCTGACCACGCTGATCTCTTATATCAATTTCAATCGTCTGAAATGAGCTGAATAACAATGGTAAGTACATTGGTGAGGAGAAACTTTTGATTTTCGTAGTACCATATTCGTCATTCTCGGTATTCATCGATACAGCCCTCAGCAATCGCGACTGAACATCGCCTGTCATGTATGGCTCACAGATGTCGCTGTAAATCATAAGCGTATCTGGTAAACCATTCAAGAGTCGCGCCGGTCTATCTGCCTCTATCGCGTATTTATCCCCAGCGAAAAAGATTCGTTTTGTCCTTTCAAAACCCAAAATTTTTCGCAGTTTCCGCGATAAACACAGTTCGTGACTGAATTGTGAATAGCTAGTCTTTGCGCCAACTCTGTTGACCGTCACGTAACCACCACACTCAACCGTCACCTCCAAATGACGTTTGATACACTCCAAGTTATTTATCTCCTCTATTAGAGTATAAACATCTTTCTAGTTACCTGGTCGAATCAGCGAACCAGCAATGGTAAAATGTTTCACTCTGAGCTGGTTCGACTCGAGTCTCGAAGGGGGAATTCGTTTCAAAGAGATCGCTCTGTCTTCTTTGTCCGACGACACGTGTTGAAACGTCAGCGGAATATGAACCTCTATAACCGCAACTGACCATGAACCTTGTAACCGGATCTGCTGTGGCAACTGAGTAATATAATGCGTCGTAGTGTTTTCCGCGAAATAATTCATGCTGCTGTTACTGGGTAGAATAATGTAAAACTGATCCTTTATTTCTGAGAAATTTGGCTGGCCTCGACCCAAGAATTAAACTTTTCGGGGTATCCTTTCCAACTAAAGAAATATTTCTTTGAGCGACCCTTACCGCTAGTACGTAAAATTTTGTCGATTTCGAACGATACCGTACTTAAATCTTTTCGCACTCTACTCAGTTCTTCGGTGTAAAAATGTCCGTCAATGTCTTCGCCTGCTAAATCTTTTAAAAAATACACAGGTGGTTGTCGCATTAGTGAGATGCGCGTAACCTCAAAAGTCCATCCACCTTCGTATCCCTTATCGAAGACAGTTCTCGCACGACAGACACGAACCAAGTCACCGGGCTTGAACCTGACTAGTTTAAAATCGTGGTTACCGTAGCGAAGTTCTATATTTTTTCGTGCTTTGGCAACATTGTATAAGGTCACAGAGGACGGAGTCATCTTTGTCGCCGAATGCTTACTGTGATTGTAGGACTCTGTGATTTTCTGCAAAACATCGATATATCTTTGGGTATTGTTATGAGAAAAGTATCGCCAAATTCGTTCCTTAATGGTTCTTATCAATCTTTCCGCGATACCTGCCTTTGTATCCGGACTCCGTGCCACTCTATGAGCTATGCCATTCTTACGTAAGACCTCTTGCGTTTCGCGACCGATAAATTCTTTACCCTTATCCGTTTGAAGGCACTCTGGTTTTCGTTCATCTCTTCTCGATAAGATGCGAAGAATCCCCTCAGCGACGCTTCTAGAAGTATTTTCCTTGAGCGGCTTTAGCCAACTATATCTACCAACAACGTCAATGACCGTCAAAATGTAGCTGTAACCATCGTTGTAAGTTTTCAAGGCTCTCATATCCATTAAATCAGCTTCCCACACATCATCCAAATTTCGCACATTGTAACTGCGTCGTGCAAATCGTCGTCTAACAGGTCGATGCAAATTGTATGCATCCTGGCTCTCAAGCCATTCAGTGACTGTCTGTCGATCGGTTTTCTTGCTTCTACCGCGAGTGGCTTGAAAAAGTTTATCCACGGCCGCGTTCGCAGTAGGATACGGCGGGGTGTAATACAGTTTTTCAAAATTTTCACTCATTGTTGATCTTTTCTCTTCTTTTTAATCTGAACTTTAAACTTTTTTTTGTCCTTTTTTTGACTTCCTGTTCACTTGGCTTTTATTTTGACGGTTTTTCAGTGCACACTTGATGCGCGAAAAAAATTTCTCAAAGGTTATCTTGCTAACCATGCAGCAAGCTGTCATCATAGACAGTGTTCGTCATCCGTGGGTGTTTCGTCTGCGAGCATTCGCGAGAAAGCGTACTCTGCCAAAGCTAGATCGGCTTTGCGTCGCTCTCCTTTTTTGTCGGAATGGATTAGATCGTGATCACGACACGCATCGTCCAACGGATTGATCCCGACTTCGCGGCGTTCGATGCGTTCTGCCAATTTAGTACCCGGTCCGCAAAATCTGTAACCAGGTACGTGCATTTCGAACGGTAATAGATCAATCATAGCGTCCAATGCACTATTTTTTTCTTCCAAACCATGCTGTTCTACTATTTTGTCTTCTTCTTTTTTACCGGATGCCTCTTCTTCTTCGGATCGAACTGGCCGCTCAGTCGACGCCATGATGTAACCTGTACACCGGGTGCTGCAACTCTCTTCTTTTTCTTTCTAACACACTCCTTGGTAGTCTTTCGTTTTCGGTTATCTTCCGACTCCTCCTGCTCGGTATCCTCTGCGTTACTGACGGCGTCGCGAGTAAACGATCCTTTGTTGCTAGCATTACTGGGGCCAGCAGTAGCATCAGCAGCAGCAGCAGCAGCTGTCTCGTGTCGTGGCGTATGAAATTTATCAGCAGAGCCATTTGGCGTAGAATTTTTTGGAGGGAGTAAAATCACAGAGCCACCTTTTGGTGGCGTACGAGAAACTACGTTATCCCAATCTCGTTTGTTACCGATGAATTCTCGGGGGATAAACGATTCGCGTAGAGCAATAGCAAATTGAATATGCCCAGAAAGTGGCGTACCTTTACTGCTCCTCATAGCATCGTTCATCAAGTTAATTATCTTGGCATCGCGTATATAAACACCACTTATCGTCACAGCACCACGGGTATCCCAGTTAATGTTACCACTGGAGCGTAAGCGTCGCACAACTTGACCAGCTTTTTTTCTAAACTATGCAGGTAAACTCTCAACGATACTCGTGTCGATTCGATCCTCTTCTTCGATTCGATACAGATCCGACGTAACCCCGTCGTCGTCATCGTCGTCATCGTCGTCATCGTCATTTTGTGGCTGCTGCTGCTGCTGCTGCTCATTGTATATAGGTAAACTTTTCTTGTTCAAATTACCCGTTCCATCACGAGCAGCACTACTGCTCTTAGTGTCTTTGAAATGAAGATATCGTTGCTGAACAGAACGGTATCGTGCCCATTTTTCTCAGTCGTCCTTGCAAGCAGTCGAATTTAATATTTCGTTCATTTCTGCATCCAGTCTAGTCATAACGGTACCTGGTGTACAGACTTTAACGTGTATCCACCACCACCTTTACCTCCACATCCTCCTCCTCTGTTTGCGAGAACACTTTGCAAACGATCCACGTTTTCCTGCGGCACAAGTACCATCTTTCTGACATGTTCCATGTTTTTTTTTTCTTTCTTTCTGTTTCTAACCACTGAGAATATTCGTCAAGACAGTGTGGATAATGGGAGCCAGTAGCGCTGGTAAAAGCCCACTGCGTTGCACTATGAGTTTTTTCGTTTTCGTCAGACTGAGGCAAGGTTCGGACAATTTTCGTGGAATTTTCACGTGTTTTCGTAAGCGCGACTTGTGTCCTCTCTCCAGAGGCACGTTATCAATTAGCACATTCAGAGCGCACTCGCAAATATGTCGAACCAATTTTGCATCAGCCGTTTGCAAGAGAGCCTTTCGCTGCTTCTCGTTCAGATGTTACAGAGCCTTCAAAATGTAGGCCTCCTTGTGTGCAAAGGGACGCCTTTTGCTACTATTGCTGCTACGCTGCGACGGGGCCATCACAGAGATACGATCGGAACGTGATTCGACGTATCACCGCCCTTGATTTTTTGTTTGTTGCATGACACGTATACGTAGTACTGCTCGTCGTCCGGACAGATACAGGTGCGAAATCGACAATTGTCGGGTGTGTTCTGTTTCCAGTCTAGCAAGAGGTAGCCGTACGGTTTCGAAGTGGCGTCCCAGTAGGCTGCCTGCAAAAATCGTGGATCCTCCGGAGACAGTTGACGCGAGAGATGTTGTATATCAGATCTATCTCGCAAATTCCTGAATACGACGATATATTGCGCGTTCAAAGATATATCGCGTTGACTTTTACCCTGATGAAAGACGTTCTGAGTAATGAATATTACCGAGAGCGAATGATGATGGGACGCCTTTGAAAAAATGTCGACTATAGTTCCACTGGACGACGACTCGCGCGTCAAGTCGTCGATAATCGCTAGCTTGGGTCTCAGATCGCCGGCGTAGTCGCTACTTTGCGGTAGACCCTCACGAAATTCAACGTTCTTGCCGAGATCACGGTAGACCACTTGCCACTCAGAATAGTAGACAATGATGCGCTCGATTCGTGTGTCGCACATACGATATAGATCACGTAGAAACTTTTTCACAAACACCGTTTTACCGCAGCTTGTGGGGCCGCACAGCATAGACGTAAACAGATGCTTCCATCGCACGTCCATATCTACGGTGGGGGCCCCGCGCGCCTGCTCACGAGACCGTGAGCGCTATGACGAGGTTCGTGACCAATCAGCTCAGTGGTGACGCGGCGATCGCCCAGTCAGCTTTTTCCGCTCGACCCGTCGCCACGAGCAATCAGTTTGGATTGCATATTGCTTCGTTGAATTTCACTGTACCTCGCCAGTTGCCGTTTGACAGCTCTTGAAGCCGTACGGGTAACTCCGGTTCAACACTACGAATCTTCGCTTGCTGTACACCGGTTTGCACGTTTTTGTCTCATTTTGCGTTATTACGTCGTGAAGCTCTGTTCTACGAATAACGGAATTCGACAACACTACTTCCATGTGCGGAGTTGTTATCATTTCTCGAACCGTATCGAAATTGATCTGCTGACTGCTGGCGTAGTTCAGCCGGATACCTTTCACTTTGCACACGCACGCTTCTTTTCCGTTCGGTTATCTACACATGTACGCGTAAAACTTTGAACCACCCGACAAAAACGTCGTGATATACGTGCCGAGGCCTTTATCCGCAAGATCGTCCGTCAGACTGCCCAGTGCCGTACCGATTGGCAGCTCGTGCTCACAACTCGAATCACCTTTGCTAACGTAAAAAACCGAATCAGTATCATAATGGAGGGCCCTGGGCCCCAAAGCATGTAAATACTCAAACAATTTTAGACGTGCATGTGCTGTGGTGAAGGCAGCAAGAACCACGTTTGCCGTTGGCGACGACGATGTCAGGGCTTCGTCTCTGTAGCACCAATTGACGTAGAGGGTATCGTCGCTGACGGGCAATATACCATGGACCTCCACCTCTGCACTGGTAAGCAACTCCGTTAATATCTCTGCACTCTTTACCACGACCGTTTTGTTTAAATTCTCGCGTTGACCAAACTTACCCCATAGAGAATTCAGGCACAGTTTTGCGATAGACCTCAACCCGGCGTTAAAACCAATCTCGTCTTTGCTCAAACTTATACTCTCGACGCGTTCCAGCTCTCTCGCATAGTCTTCTTTGTCCTCTTCCGTGATGCAGTCGGGCGGATATCCTGATGCAGTTACTTTTTGAGCAAAAAATTCGTTAATATATTCAGCGAAAATACCACCTTTGTGCTCTACTTGATCATACAGCGTCATTTCGTACTGCCAAATTTCATAAACATCCTTGACGACGTAGCCCAATGCGACAGCTGCTTTCACCTCTTCTGACACCCATGTTTCTCGTAAAATACGTTCTTCGGGATCTTGATGTGGACAATCGTCTTGAATCAATTGCTTGCAACATGTCCTACACAGTGGGAATATCAATTTACCGTGCATTTTTACCGGGAGTAGAGGGTGATACAAATTTTGCGGTGGTATTATATCACACATAATCAGACTATTTACTCGTGAAATGTCGTTACACGGACCATCCAACTGACTGCACTCCTCTCGACCGACATAAATTTTGGGGTGGCCGACGGGATATTTACCGCGCTTACAAATAAATGGATACAGTGAGCACACATCGACGTACTTAATCTTCTCCTGGTCCTGGCAATCAAATACTTTCACCGTATTACCTGTACGACAGCCGTAAAACTCATCCCGCGGATCAAGCGGTTTTCGGTTCACATCACTCGTATTTTCCCGTGCAAACCGCTTGAGCTCCTCGTTTTGTGAGATTTCATTGTCGAACTCGCACTCCCATTTCTCGAGCAGTCGGTAAGTACCTGACTTTATCCTGCTGATAACTGCCAGTGTTCTCTCGTACCTGTCGTCCATCAATTCACCGCTCGCCAAAATCGCATCTCGGTTTACCCTGTAACAACGAGAACAGCCGTGCCAAAAGCAGCCGTCAATCTGGAGCACAATTCCCTCGAAATTCTCACCGTCACGCGGTAAACTGTAGCCATCGACCACGATACCTACTGATAATCTTTTCTCACGACCTCGTCCTGCGAGTTGGATAGGGCGACAGAGAACACGCTTCTCCATCCAGGAGAGCCAGTGCATTGTTTTCTCAGAGTGATTGTTTACCCATCTGTAACCACATGGTGGTACGACACCTATCAAATTTTTTTTCAAAAATTTTTTCCTAAACACACGCATACAAGAAGAGGCTATAGTCGTAAACTCGGCAAAAGGATCCACACCGAATTTCATAAAAGTTTTGCGAAAAGCTAAGCATGCCAATCTCAAAATCGATACATCCTGTTTGCAATATTTAACAATATCACTTTAAAAATTGAAAGAGTAACCACTTTGTAACTGCTCGTCGTACCACTTCAAAAATTTCGCTGTCTCCTTGGTGCTCATGGCGTCTGGTGCATACGAGTCCAGAGGTGGTAATGTATCTTCTTAAGATTGGTTTTCTGGCCTATTGAACATGTGTGGAAAATAACCTTTTTCCATTTCGGACCATCCGTACGATTTGGGTAAACTACTTAGAGGCATGTGAATGTAATTTAAACTATCGATAAATTTAGTTTTTAAAATCTGCATTAAAATTATTTTCGATCCACTCATCACCACGGATGGTATGACTCGTTCTTCATTATATGTCTCAACAACGTACTTGAATACAAATTGTGCGTGGAATCCTTGCGAGTTGTGCGCTATGCATATAACCTTTTGATATAGCTGTCTTGGTGCTAATGCAAGATCAACAATCTGTTTTACCGGTTCATCGTTAAATACGTATTCGCGAATACCACAAAAGTCGCATCTGATCGAGACATCTTCATTCTCCATACAGTACGAGCATACTTGTTGCACGACACACAAGTTTGGAGCGTGAACTCTTTTCTCGCCGTCACCCAACACAGATGTAGATTGTTGAGTTTCGAAATCGTAAAATAAAAATAAAATTGGCTTTACACGTTCTTCTGTCTTGATTGGTTGTACGTGGCACAGATGTCCGATTGGTAATCGTAATTTACACGTTTTACAAAAAGTTTTATCGTACTCATGTGGTTTTCCATTGTTTACACGAGCTGTTTTAAAACAAAAGCGACAAATTCTTATTCTACTGCACACATTACTACTCTTATTGTAAGATCCTATTTTAAGATGATTTTCAAAACACGTATCACCAAAAAAAAATCTTAAACAGATATCGCATTTTGTTAGATTTTCCGCCATATTACACGGTGGCAATGACAAACACTTGTAACACTTGTTGGAACATCTATGCTCCTCGACACGCCAATAATTTTTACTACACAGTATGCAATAGCCTGTGCTACCGCTTGCTCCAATGAGGTTTAATATCGGTTGGTAATGTTTTGAGCGTTCGTAAAACATGATTCGTAATGTATGAACTATACATCCGTAAGTGTCGATGACAAAGCGCGATCCGTCATAAAGCGGTGGATGTCCACACGCAAACGTCAAAAAGTTATAGACTACTATGGCTGTACCGCGAGTGGTAAAAAAATCTTGAAACTTACGAATTTCTGCGAGCCCGCATCCTTCAATCGGTACCTGAACGTTCGCCAAATTTAAAATTTCCTTAGTAGTACTTTTTTGAGCTCTTGATTGACTATGGAGAATCAGGTTCCAATAGCGATGTAAATCACCTGTACGTATTTGGCCTCTAACTGCAAATTCACTTCCACTTTGCACTGCACTAAATAACATTCTCCAAAGATCTTCAACGACAAAATCCCTAATAGGTCTGAACGACAACCGGAGTGGACCGTGATTGAATCGCTCCGAATTGATTATTATTCCTATGAAATCGGTTGGTGCACCTCTGTTACAAAGACATTGATGGAGATCTCGCACGCAACATTCTAACCAATTGTAAATATCTGTGTTCGTCGGAGGCTGTGGTATGATTCTTTGGATTTCTCTTCCTTCATATCCAAAACGACGGTAGAAGCGTACTGATTCATTTTGAATCACTAATCGAAGGCGCATTCCTTCTCCAATCTGTAAATAATTACCTGTAAGATTAAACTTTTTTTATATGTTAGGAAAACACAAAGCAAAACAATCTCTATCTATTTGTATGATCTTACCTTCTTCGTCGTTGTCGTCGTCTTCAGATGTGTCTGTGCTGCTGCCGCTGTTGCTGCTGACGCTGCTGCTGCTGCCGCCGCCTCTGCTGCTGCTGCTGCTACTTAGTCTTCTGCGTTTTCTACGTATACCACTCCTATTGATAAAATCATCTTGATCTGGTGCTAGTAGTGTTGATCTTTGCCCAACCAACGATGATCCAGCTTCTAAAATTCAAAGTATCGTTGTAATTTATAGTAGAAAAATTAATTACTTTATCATAGTTCATTCAATACTTACAATTTGGTGTAGCATCGTTATTATCGTTAATGGATACAGCCTCGCATGTTTCTGAAACTGAAGTATTGGGCGTGCCATTATAATTCTAAATTATTAAAAATCTTATATTGACAAAACAATACTTACCATTGTTCACGGATGATGTATCTTCTGTCGACTGTCTCTGGTCTACAGCAGAACGCATCTCAGCTTCTAAATTTGAAGTATGGGAATGAGCAATAATTGGAAAAAATATAATCATTATAGCCCATTCAATACTTACGATTGTTTTCATTTGATGTTGACGGTAAGGCTTGTTCATCACACCTCTCGTTATTATCGTTGACGGATACAGCTGGGGTTGCTTCTGAAACTAAAGTATTGGGCTAGCCATTATAATTCTAAATTATTAGAAGTCTTATATTATCAAGAGCATTACTTACCATTGTTCACGGATGATGTATCTTCTGTCGACTGTCTCTGGTCTACAGCAGAACACATCTCAGCTTCTAAATTTGAAGTATGGGAATGAGCAATAATTGGAAAAAATATAATCATTATAGCCCATTTGATATCGACGGTAAGGTTTGTTCATCACATCTCAATATAAACTCGTCCCCCTCGATATCGTTTAACATCGGTCTCATTACTAAAACATTGGTTATACAAAAATTATTTGCAAAAAAAATGAGAATCTTTTAAAATGTAAAAAATTAGTACTTACGGCAACGATGAATCATTCGAGCGGGTATTGGATCCGCTTGGTCGTTGCGTTGCCGTATCGCATTCACGGCAATCGAGAGAAGATGTTGATTTTGGAAAAGGCCAACACAATACATGTGATACATCGTTGTTGGTTTACAATGGAGCAAGAGGAAATACAGCTTTCTGCATAAAATCTCCACAGATAACTGTTGAAGATTGGAACACCATGCTCTACCACACATTGTACGAATATGTGACTCTTTAACTTTGTCAATATTAAGAGAATGCCCTAATATTTTTACTAATAACGTAACACTAACACTCTCCATTTTTTTTACGAACTTGGTTTGCCGACTTTGACTGACCAAAAGATACTGACAAGATCGTCCTGCAGCATACATGGTGGGGGGATTGAATGTGGGTGCCACACAATCTTCGTCTAAAACCCGTACGCTATAGCTTCATATATCCTTTGTCTTTGGCAAACAAGCCACGACAGTGGTGATGGAGACTTTGTCAGCATTATCAGATTTCGCGCTGACTCTGTTAATACCGAGAAATTTTCATAAGCGTTCTCCATATTCTTCGAACGCGACTTTTATTTAAAACGATTGTGCACGTGTGTTATGTCGCACTACTTTCACCGTTCTGTCTGTCGAGGTGCTACGACTGCATTTTTTTTCGCAGACAGTCTTCTTCGTGGAAGAGCGATATTTAACCCGAATAATATCATATCCAAGAGTACACGTGCGCGGTTAGTCACGAATCTCAGACCGCTAAGAAAAAGAAGGTAAGCAGCACAGATTAGTAGCTTTAAAGCCTCGGACCCGTCAACATCCAACTGTGCGATAAAAGTGTAATCCCGCGAGCTAATTAAAATATTGGTTGTCGCATATCGAAAAATCTAAATTTATAATTTCTAAGGGGTTAGTAGTAACTGCGAAAAAATGTTATCCCGCGAGCTGATCAAACTTTACATTTTCGAGATATCGATTATCGATTATTAAAAAAGTGATGAGCAAAGTCTGAATACACGGTTAACAAAGACTTAAATCTAGCTACAAAAATGTGTCATCCCGCGAGCTGGTCTAACTATAAATTTACGAGATACCGATTATCGGGTGTCAAAAAAAATGGGAAAAACTAAATACACGATTAACAAAGGATTATATCTAGCTACAAAAAAGTGTAATTCCGCGAGCTAATCAAACTATAACTTTTCGAGATATCGATTATCGATTGTTTACAATCAGTGGTGGGTAAAATCTGAATACACGATTAACAAAGGTTTATATGTAACTACAAAAAAGTGTAATCCCGCGAGCTGATCAAACTATAACTTTTCGAGATATCGATTATTATCGATTGTTTACAATCAGTGATGGGTAACACCTGAATACACGATTAACAAAGGTTTATATGTATCTACAAAAAAGTGTAATCCAGCGAGCTAATCAAACTATAAAGCGATAGACAAAATCTGAATACACGAAATTTCTCACGGTAATGCGGGACACTTTTGCAGCTGCACAGTGTGAATCATCAATCGTAAGATGCAGTACCGATGATGCAGCTGCAACTAAAGAGTGTATAGTCAACTGCGTGTGATGTTGTACGAAAATAAAACGTCATGTTTGATAAGCATCAAGTAGACAGATATACAGTAGTCATGGTGAACCAAATCAGTGCTAAGTTGTCGTTCGACGTGTGCGCGTTCTTTCTTTTTTTGACAATGAGAATCGCAGAAAAAAATAGCGGAGTTGAGTCGAGCATGGGCTCATGCACGTTTTTTTTTAATAACATTGACGTTATTGATAGTACGGACAGCGATATTGAAATTGTGAATAGTGTAGCGAACAGTGTAGCGAACAGTGAAGTAGAAACAGTACGTGTCTGTAGCACAGAAGTAGAGCTGTCCAAAATTTTAGAACCTAGCATTTACGACAGCGACGATGAAACAGGCGCGTGTGCACTTACAAGAAAATATTTGCAAAGGACAGGAGGAGTCGACTGAAGTTATCGACATTTTAGATAGCAGCGTTGAAAGTGCAAGTGTTAATAGTGACGTGGACATCGAAACAATAAGTATAGCAGACGAGTTTCATTTTAAATATGAGAACAACAGTGATGTAGGGGAGTGTGTTCTTGCACAAGAAGAAGTTATCTTTATAGGACAGGAAGAATCGACGGATGAACTAATATCCGTCGGTTCAACTTCTGATTCAGTTGCGGCAGACATGCTAAAACTGTTAGATAACGACAGCGATACAATCAATGAAGAAGAGGAAGAAGACGAATAAGAAGAAGAAGAATTAGCAGAAAGTAGCGAAGAAGAAGATTTCAAAGGATTTAAAAAAGTAGAAGAAGAAGAACAGTTTAGTTTTAAGGGTCATAAAAAAATAATACAAACTTTAAAAACTAAATGCAATAAAAGAGAAGCGCGATTAGTGCCGCGGAAACGGCTGCTGCCGCGCAAGTGTAGAAAGGTTGCAAACGGCGACGTTTGCAACTTTTGTAACAAAAAATACCAAAATCAAAATATTAAAAAAAAAATAGTTCTGATTGGTATTACTGTTACGGCTGCTACGAGTGACTGTGTAGATCTTGTACGAAAAAACCTTGGCCCTGCCTATATCGGCCCTTATAAAGTATATTATGACACTTGCTTCGCTCGTGCGAAAACCCTCGAGCAAGGTAGAAAACCATCTCCCACAACAGTCTCATACGATATTTTATAGCACAACAACCTCAAAATCGACAATAAAGTTGGCATTTTGAGGTTAGTGTGCTATAAAATATTTTAAATAAGAAATTTTAAATAAAAAAATAAAAAAATAAAATAGTATTAAAACTAATCATATAAGTGTAACATTCCAAAATAAACATATAAGTGTAATATTAAAAAATAATAATTTTTTACAATTAAAACTTAAGTGAAGAATACAGCACACACATTATTATCACCAGGCTGAAGACATAAGTAGGTAAGTAATTTTTTTTAAATTTACATATAATATTGTTGTATTGTATATATACATGTGTGTGTACATTCGTGCATGGCCGTGTGTGTGTAGAGAGAGAGAGAGAGGTGAAGAAAGGTGTGTGCGCGTGCCACGGTGATTGCTTGTGGAGAGAGGAGGAGAGAGAAAGAGAAAGAGAGAGAAAGAGAGAGATGAGCGTGCAACGAGAGAGATAGGGAGAGAGGGATAGAGAGGGTGAGAGAGGGAGAGAGGGAGAGAAAAGGAAAGAAAGGGAGAGAGAGGGGGAGAACGTGCCGCGGTAAGCAAACCACTACTCCACAACAAAACTGTTGGGGGAGGAGGGTGGAGAAGTGGGGGTGTGTTGTGTCTAGCGATAGTGTAGCAAGTACTACTGATCACTAACATTTTTTTATAAGTATTGAGTTGTTCTCTAAAAAAAATTTTTATGATTTTTAACGAAAAAGTGAACTATTTATTTTTAAGTATGTTCATGTCAAAAGGAGTCAAATAACTATCCAATTTTTTTTTTGTAAATCTACCACCTAGCATCGTGCATGCCGGAAAGTTCCTCTAAATAGGGTAAACCAGCAAGTGAATGGCCGAATTCTTAAAATCTGGATTTTAAAAGTTTATATTATAATATACATATGAACAAAATAAACATTAAAACTGAATTTGTTATTTATTTTTCTTTGAGTAATCGTAATAATAAATGCTTTTTGTTAACGTTATTAATTATAATTAATTATAAAGTTAAAAATGTAAGAAAACCTAGTAAAAGACCGCACAAAATGATCAATAATATGTTTTTTTATATTGAGTTGTCCTCTAAAAATTTTCTTTTTTAACAAAAGGTGAACTGTTTATTTTTAAGTATGTACATGTCAAAAGGAGTCAAATCACTATCAGAATTTTTTTTTAAACTATTGATATAAAATATTTCTTATAAAATATTCATACTGATAGATTTCAGCTACCTTTTATCTGAAAAAAGAGGTTAGAATCGAAATACATTTTTTCATGAGATAATAAAATGTTAATAATAGCAATGTTTTTTAACTATTGTAGCATAAAATAGTTTTTGATATACTACCCGTTATATTATAAAAGTGTACTCTTTCTTTTAGGACTTCCAAGACGAATTTGTGAGATTGCTTGTAAAATAAATATATTGTCAATGCATCCCCTCTTTTTTCTAAAACCCAATTGAAATTCAGGTAAGATACCAGCGCTGTCAATCCACTTTATTAGTTCTTCGTAAAGAATTTATTTAAATGTTTTTGTTATGTAGTTGACTAAAGATATAAATTTATACTTCTATAATTTAAGGGTTCATTGGGATCTTCTTTTTTATAAATCATCGAGGCATGCACCTCAGTCCAATCGAATGGTACTCTTTCTTCATCAAGTATTTTATTGAACAAGCATTCGATGTATAAAATCCAGTTATCGTATAGATTTTCATAAAAGTCGTTGTTTAAACCATCCGGGCCAGGTTATTTACCTGGTTTAGCGTTTTTAATACTTTTTTAGAATTTCTTCGTGCATAATCGGACTGTCTAGTATAGGGTGTCGTGCGTCACTCATGTTTAGTTTAACAGTGTTCCTACGAACGTAGAGATGCTTAAGGAAGGCTTCCCATTTAGCAGGCTGTATGCAGTTTTATCTTGTTGATTTCGACCGAAAGCGATTAATTGTTGACCAAAATTTTTTACTATAACTTAACAACTACCGATCGCTTCGGTTATGTGATTTTTGTACGTATTTTCTTTAGATTTTAATAATTTACCGTAACTGCTTTTAGATTATGTGTACTGTACTATCAATTGTTTATCTCCGAAATGTTATCTTTTTCACTTCCTTCAGCATCTTCTTACCTCTCGCTTTTTGATTGCACAATATTTATCAAACCAAGGATTTTTATAATTTTTTTCGCATGCGAATTTTTATTTTGCAAACCTAGTTTTATGGCTTCAGTTTTTATTTGCGCTATCGATTGTTGCATCAGATCACATTACGGCCTCACTATATCTTAACTTCTCGATGTACTCAAATCTTTTATGTTTAATCCAGTGTTGCGTTTTGAATGTAAATATATTATTAGGTACATTTATGCTCTCAATAGTACGATTTGTTTCTAAAATTATGGGCATGTGATCTGACAATGTAGGTATATTTAGAATTTTAAAATCAGAAACTATGTTAATGTGATGCCAGTCGCAAGCCGCAAAATCGATAGCGCTTGAGTCTGTAGGGCCATGATATGTGTATTTTCCTGGATAATCGCTTTTTAATCTACCAAACTCTTATTTTCAAAATACTCTATAAGTTTCCTGCCTCTACAGTTTACCTCAGTGTCTAGCGAGATTCGATCGGCAAACGCTTGAGCGGTAAGTCGTTTGAATTTAACTGTGTAGTGTTTAGAGCGTTTAAGTTTGCAATGCGGTAATTAAAGTCACCGCCCGCGAAGAGAGGCATTTCAGGAAATCTATTGAGTATTTTTTCCACCGGTGCTTCGAATTGAATTAAAAATATCTCAATATTTATATTTGGACATATATATATATATATATATATATATATATATATATATATATATATATATATATATATATATATATATATATATATACTACAATTACTATACAACTAATTCTTTTAGAAATTACTTTTACGAGTATTGATAGTAAACTTTCCGAAGTTTCTATTACTTCATGCGCAAACAGCCCCTTATTACGGATATAAGCAATCATGAGACCGCCTTTCGTTCGCCCCGTTATTTTTTCTTTACAAGTTTTATTTGCAACTAAATTATAATCCGTAAGCCAAGACGGCGGTTTATCAAGATCATTCTCAAGCCACGTTTCTGTAAAACATAAGATACGAGTATCGCTTTTTAGTACATACTCTTGAATATGCGAATTATTTTTAAAACCTCGGATATTCCAGAAAATGATTGGAAGAGTTGTTCCATCGTAGTCCGCTAACTTCCTGTTGCTGCTGTTGCTGCTGCTAGACCAAATAGCCTGAGGTGGTGTTGACGATGAAGCCGGAGACTTTAGCTTATCCCGTTCCACTATGTCTAGTTGCTATTGTGTATTTGCCAAAGTCTTGGATGCTGTAGCCCTCGTAGTTCTCGGTGTCGTTATGAGAAAATTATTTAGCGTACCTTTGGACTTCGAGGTTGCTGTGTTCTTGTATATTTTGTCTGCTTTCTTCTCCATTGTTTTTACTACTGCAGAATTTGTCATATTTTGTTGATTCATTATATTTCCGGAAGAATCCTTTTTCGATGTGCTTGGCTCATCCTCATTTTGTGTGTGATTATCCGTACGCAGTTGCTTATTTGATTCGTTCATATTTTAGAAAAGTTTCTTATTTTAAATAATTTATTTTTCTTAAAATAAGTAATGTATTCTTATTTTAAGTACAGATTTCTTAAAACTCTATGTACTGAACTAGTCAAAATACACGTTTTTTACATTCAATTTCTAATTTAGTAATGAGATGAACTTTGTTTAAATTATCGCATAAATAAACTAACACCGAATTATGACTATACATTGAAATTGAACCAATGTATTTATCCTATTTTTAAAAAAAAATTGAATACATATGCTAATTTGACTCCGTTTTTGACGTTAAATGCACCATTTTTTGTATTGGATTAATTATTTTTAAACTTATAGGTACCTAATCATAGTTTTCGAAAGTGATAAATGTCCGACAAATATTTATCTCTTACTGCAAAAATCTTCCACAAAAGCTGAACGGTCATGGCTGTAATATACGTAAATGTTTATTTCCCATAAGACAGTGTTAATAAACGTGTGATAATGAAAGTACTAATAACTTTTCTTTCATGTATTCTGACTTCACAAAAATTTATCTGAGTCCCATTTATACTAATATGTACCAGTATATTGAGTTTTATCAAAATCTGAACGGTAATTCTATAACTGAGAGTACTACCTTAAAATAAGTAAGATATGCGTACTCGTTACTTGTTTTAAGAACGAAAAATTTTTAAGATGCAACCAAAATAAGTAATCTTTTTTACTATGTATCATTAGAATATTTAATTCTGTGGGGTCCCGGCAAAACGACATAAGTCCACTTTTCTTTTAAATTCGAGTTTTTAGCGATTTTGGTATCTGCTGGGGCCGCTACTATTTATATTTGCGCGCCACAGCGGTACCTCGTCACCATCATCTTCTCCCCTAGGCCTGGTGGGATAACTCCGCTGGTGAGAGCAGTGGCACGAGTTGCCCACCCCATTCTCTCTCTCCTTTCTCCTTTTCCCCTCTCTCCGCCGGGGTCGAGGTTTGAACAAAACCACCGACCCCGGGCCTTTTCGCTCTCTTCCTGCCGTACTCCGAGTAAGATAAGTAGCTCACCCTGAAGACTCGCGACTTCGTCCACTAAAACCACCTCGTGTTGACCGTGGCAAGTCATATCTCTCACCGGCATTTTCTTCCTCTGTAATTTTCACACACACACAAACACATACACACTTTAAGCAATTGAATTGAGTAATTTGTAAATAGTTGAGACTGAGTTTAAATATAAATTCTCTTTGTGTCGTTACATCAAAAGCTCGCCTTACTCCTTTCAATTATCTATACCACCTCCGCTCCTCGGCCACGTGTGAGGAACATAACTTATTGCGATTTTACGCAAGTTTTCGCCCGCGTTTAAATATTAGAATTTAATTAGAAAATGCGCGAACATTTTCTGGTCCTTCGAGCCGGATGTAATCGTGTGAGGGCAGCGGTTCAAGTGTGTAAACTCTTTTCGCGATACTAACTTTGCACAGTGCAGTGACTCTCTTTTTTTTAATCTTTATTTATAAAGGAAGTGAAATTATACCCGAATTCGGACTTGAATTTTCGTGCCGAAAGACAGTCGTCTTCTTCGCGATCAAAGAGACCTTTTCTCGGGTAGTAGTGCACGTGCGCGAGTGTTTTTTTTTTGTTAAAAATAGGGGCATAAGTTGTCCGATCGAAAAATTAAAAAATTTGAATCTTCAACGATCGAACGATTGTTTGTGACGTCACGAGACATCAGGAGATTACGAGTTACGCGACGGGGTCAGCGCTCGCTTGCTCTCTATCGCACTCGCATACAACTCGCTCTCTCTATCGCACTCGCATACAACTCGCTCTCTCTCTCTCGCTCTCTCCCGCAAAGCTCGTCGCTTCGTTGCGAAGTCTCCTCCTCGCCGCGCCATCAAGAGGCGCCTTGCGCAGTTCGAGCGAGCCAGCAGGTGTGTGGCCCACGTGTGCAGCGGCTAACCTCAAACCGGTAACGCCACTGTGTACCCTCGGCTTCGATCTCCGTCACCAGCGACACTGCAGCGGGGACATCTACGACGAGGAAAAAAAGGAGCATCATAAAGGACTAAGTAGCACTAAAATCATATAGCTTTCTTGCCTGCTTGCTAGAGCTGTAAAATTTGCTTAGCTGCTTACTTGCTCCTGTAGGCTAGCTTCCTTTTGCTTGCCTCACTTTCCTTGCCTTATTATCCCTTTAAAAACATGATAGCTGAGAAACTTCTCAATAAGCAGCTCACTGATGGGCAGCATGTCAAGAACTTCCTAATTAACACCGATAAAAGAGGAGCTGCAAACTTGACGGAGGATGTCCTACGGTATCGCCTGGACCTCCTCGAGACCTACTGGGCAGGCATCGCCAACCGATACCAAGACCTCTGTCTTCACAAGGTAGAGCTGGCAGAGGTGGAGTATTTTGTAAAACACCCTTTCGTTTGAAGAGGCTTATATCACAGCGAAGGCAGCTATCAAGGGCCGTCTCCCCAGACCAGCAGCCTCGACTCCCAGCAGCCCAGCTAATAGCACTGTGGCCAGCTTGATAGCCAACTGCATGGTGGACCGCAGCTCATGATGAGCCATCTCCGACGCCTTCATTGGATTGGCCATTCATAGAGTGCGGCAGACTGTCAGAAACTGCCTGAGATGCACGCGCCTCCAAGGTCGTCCATAGGTTCAGCAAATGGCCCCACTGCCAGCCATGCGAGTCACCCCATCCAGGTCTTTTAGCAGCACGGGACTCGACTACTCGGGACCGTACCATCTACGTACTTCAAACGGCCGTGGTCAAAAGTCCTTCAAAGGATATATTGCAATTTTTGTGTGTATGGTCAGCAGAGCACTACACATGGAGGTAGTCTCTGATTACACCTCATAAACCTTTTTATTAGCATTTAGGCGCTTTATAGCACGACGAGGTCTTTGTCACACGGTATACAGCGACAACGGTAAAACTTTCCAGGGAGCCAGCGCAGAACTTAATCGACTTTTCGCAGCAACATCACAGCCAGGAGATAGCGGCCGCGGTGGTCAATGACGGTATAACGTGGAAATTCCTCCCTCCACGTGCTCCTCACTTTGGAGGATTGTGGGAAGCCGGCGTCAAGGCCTTAAAATACTACCTACGCAGAGTGTTGAACGACTCCAAACTCACCTTCGAGGAATTCATCACCCTAGTGACACAAATCGAAGCGTGTCTTAATTCAAGGCCGCTCAGCCTACTCAGCAACGATCTGGAGGACTTATCGGCGCTCACTCCCGGGCACTTCCTCGTGGGATCTACACTCACGGCTCTACCAGAGCCATTTATTTTTTCTGACTCTGTTTCAGCTGTTCACCGCTATAAGTTGACGATGCAAATGCGCAACCATTTTTGGAGACGATGGCAAAAGGAGGTACTCCACAATATGCAGCAACGTTCCAAGTGGCTGTCGCGCAACACTGCCATTCAGAAAGGCGACTTGGTCCACTTTACGGACGATCTCGTCCCGCCCACGAAGTGGCCACTTGCACGCGTTGCACAGCTCCATCCTGGACCGGATGGTATGACCCGCGTGCTCACACTGAAGACAGCATCAACAACCCTGCAGAGACCTTTAGCCAAGGTCATTCGCCTGCCTGTGGACCTGCAGGCCACTCCAACAGCACCCACAGTCGACAGCACTCAGTCTGCGGGCAAGAGTCCGATACTCGTCTCCGAGCCTGAGCAGCCCATGGCTGGCGACGCATCCAGCACAGGAGCAAGGACATCATGAAGACTTATTCTATTACACATATACACATCTCATCTTTCATTTCTTACAATACACCCGCTTTTCGTTTTTGTTTTTTTTTCTCAACCTCTTTTCGAATCAAGTTTTCTTATTAATAAAATCCTATACTTTTTACTGCATTATTATCAGTCACTTTCTAATAGCACTCCTTCTCTTTCAGATCCTTTTTTTTCTTTTCTTTTCACGCTGATTTTCTCTCGTTGTAACTTCACAACGAAGCGGGCGGAATGTTGCTGCCGCTACTATATAATTTTGCGCGCCGCAGCACTACCTCGTCACCATCATCTTCTCCCCTAGGCCTGGTGGGATCGAGGCTTGAACAAAACCACCTACTCCGGGCATTTTCGCTATCTTCCTGACGGACTCTGAGTAAGATAAGTAGGTCACCCTGAAGACTCGCGACTTCGTCCACTAAAACCACCTCGTGTTGACCGTGGCAAGTCATATCTCTCACCGGCATTTTCTTCCTCTGTAATTTTCACACACACACACAAACACATACACACTTTTAGCAATTGAATTGAGTAATTTGTAAATAGTTGAGACTGAGTTTAAATATAAATTCTCTTTGTGTCGTTACATCAAAAGCTCGCCTTACTCCTTTCAATTATCTACACCACCTCCGCTCCTCGGCCACGTGTGAGGAACATAACTTATTGCGATTTTACGCAAGTTTTCGCCCGCGTTTAAATATTAGAATTTAATTAGAAAATGCGCGAACATTTTCTGGTCCTTCGAGCCGGATGTAATCGTGTAAGGGCAGCGGTTCAAGTGTGTACACTCTTTTCGCGATACTAACTTTGCACAGTACAGTGACTCTCTTTTTTTTAATCTTTATTTATAAAGGAAGTGAAATTATACCCGAATTCGGACTTGAATTTTCGTGCCGAAAGACAGTCGTCTTCTTCGCGATCAAAGAGACCTTTTCTCGGGTAGTAGTGCACGTGCCTGAGTGTTTTTTTTTGGTTAAAAATAGGGGCATAAGTTGTCCGATCGAAAAATTAAAAAATTTGAATCTTCAACGATCGAACGATAAGTGTGTGACGTCACGAGACATCAGGAGATTATGAGTTACGCGTCGAGGTCAGCGCTCGCTTGCTCTCTATCGCACTCGCATACAACTCGCTCTCTCTCTCTCGCTCTCTCCCGCAAAGCTCGTCGCTTCGTTGCGAACTCTCCTCTTCGCCGCGCCATCAAGAGGCGCCTTGCGCAGTTCGAGCGAGCCAGCAGGTGTGTGGCCAACGTGTGCAGCGGCTAACCTTAAACCGGTAACGCCACTGTGTACCCTCGGCTTCGATCTCCGTCACCAGCGACACTGCAGCGGGGACATCTACGACGAGGAAAAAATGGAGCATCATAAAGGACTAAGTATCACTAAAATCATATAGCTTTCTTGCCTGCTTGCTGAGCTGAGGAACATAACTTATTGCGATTTTACGCAAGTTTTCGCCCGCGTTTAAATATTAGAATTTAATTAGAAAATGCGCGAACAGTATCCTTAGTTGGTATATTTTCAGATACAAATGTAAAACATCAAAAAAGTGTAAAAATAAGTAACTTTATCTACAATTTACGAACCATATCTACTATTTATACAAAAAGTGGAGTTTAGTCGTTATGTCTTTCACCCGCATAATTTATTGACCATAACTGATATACACTTTATTTAAACTATTTTGAGTTAATCCGCTCTTAATCAAATAAGAATGTTTTGTGCGTTACGCCGCTATGCGGCTACCAGCTCTCACAGACTTAACCTAGCCATTACTCCAGCTTTCCCGCAAGCGCATGGAAATCTACATGTGCAGTATATAAAACCAATAGTACATCCCTTCCAGAGCGTTTAAGGGTTCGTCTACAATAGCCTTACTGATGAGTCCAGTAGTCGAGCCCGGGGTGAAATGCAGAGAGAGAAACAATAAAGCTTCGTCGATCTTTATAATTTCTTAAAGAAAAAGCTTTGTAACGATAATTTTTTCGAAAACTAAGATTTTGATTAATTTTGATGCTTTTGACGTCGCTGGAAGTCGCGCGTGAGCGTAACTCGCGGATGCGAGTAAAAATTCCTAAATACAGGTGCTCCTTTGGCAAGGCTGACACACAGGGTCACCTTCAAGGTTGCTCTGGCGATATCCATGGGCAGGGATGGATGCGAGAATTTTACTCGCACACTCGTGAACGGCGACGTTTTGTTGAACATTTTTAAAGGTCGCTCGCACCCTCCGGTTTACCCTTGAACGTGAGTGAACTCGCCTCCGCTAAGGTTATGGTCGATCGCGATTCAAGTGCTTTCGGGAAACAGAGAGAAAACGAGAAATGAGACTCGATCTACGCGAGTTTGCTTGCGTCCCCGTCTTCCATCTAGTGTCTGAGATGAGCCAAGGCTGACCACTTTCGATAACGCGGGCCCCATCTTTTCGTGCCTCCTGTGCGAGATACAGAGGAGATAGCGAGGTACCCGATATAATCCTTACCCGCGCGATGACAGCGTACGGCTCTGCGCAACAGCCGCTCTGTTGCACCGACAAAGTCCAGCGACTTCCGTACGTGATTACCGCATCGCGCCGTAGCGCAACTCTCGCGCATACGCTTTTAGCCCCAGGCGAACCCTCGCGGTTTGCTCTCGCATGGGGAAAACCCTCGTGGTTCAGTCGTACACGAGAAAAACCCTCGTAGTTCGCTAGCTCACGAGGGATACGCTGGCGCTTCGCTCGCGCGCTAGGGATCTTTTGGGGTTCACTACTGCGCTAGGAATCTTTCGGGGTTCGCTAGCACGCTAGGGATCTCTCGTGGTTCACTCGCACGCTCTGCTCGCGCACGAGAGAAATGCTGACGTTTCGCTGAACCCTCGCGTCTTAGGGAAATCCGAGTGGATCGCTCGCACACTCGGAAAACGCTTGCGATCTAGAGAAATGCCCGGAGACTATGAAAACGCATGCGAGCTAGACGAACGTTTGCACGCTGGAGAAACGGAATAATATTAATATTAATAATAATAAAAATATTTTTTTTTCGGGGGTATATAGGATATGCCATCTAAGGCACACTCTGCTGAGTCCACACAGTCGGATAATGTGGGCCTGATTGAGAGTGCATCCGTCATGGGTAGTATAGGACAAAAAATAAAATAACCAAAAATGCGAGAAAACCACACGGCCATTAAATCGCAAACCGACCCACTAAAACCTACCTCCCTTACCTCTTCTGGCGGAAGCCACCCTGGAACTGTTTCTCACATTACCTTAGAGTGGTGCAATTCTCGTGTAATGTAGACAAACCGCCGCCGCCTTGATCTGAAACAAATTGAAGTTATAGTTTTAAATCTAACCCGTCGCATTTATCCGCGTATTCGAACTGACGCATTTCATCTCCGTGCGGAAAGGAGACGTTTCCCTGTCCCTCCCTGTGACATTTATAAAATGAAAGAAAATGTACGTCTCTCGGTTAAGGAAGCGTCTTATCATCTCCCACCACGTCGATTTTCATTGAGCCGTCCGACATCCCTGGGTTATGTTGGGGTATCGGGGCGTCTCCCAGCGCTTCATTCATACCTTTGTCGGTTACCCAGTCTAGGTACCGTTTCTTTTGTCTTAGAACAACTGTGCCGTCTATTTTGCCGCTTTATCCGCTGCATATGCTATACGATATCTCATCGGGCATTGCAGATTTTGATATGAAAATTAAAATCCCGTAAAATCACATTTTGACATTTTTTATACGTCATGATTTCGTATCTCATCTGGTATCAAAGATTTTGAAATAAAATTACAGCTCCGTAAAATCCCATTTTGACATTTTTAAACAATTTTGGATACGAAATTTAAAAAAAATAACTACTTAACGGTGGATTAGAGAAAACCCCAGAAATTACTTTCTAAAAGTAAGTATAATAAAACCTATAACACAATAAAGAAAAAGTCGATATCTAATCTGGCCATGGAGATTTTTAAATATAATTACAATTCCGTAAAATCACATTTTTCCATTTTCTACCAATTTATGATTTGAAAATGGAAAAATGTACCTAATTAGCGGTGGATTAGGGAAAATCCCAGATATGACTTTGTAGATATAAGTATCAAAAAACCTATAAAACGATGATATAGCCGATATCTCATCGGGCCTTGCAGATTATGAAAAGAAAATTCAAATTCCCTAAAATCACATTTTGACATTTTATATCTGTGATTATTTCATAACTCATCTGGACTCAAAGATATTGAAATAAAATTACAGCTCCGAAAAATCCCATTCTGAAATTTTTCAACAATTTTGAATAAGAAATTTAAAAAATTTAACCGCTTAACAGTGGATTAGGGAAATAGCCGGAAATTGTTTTGTATAAAATAGTACTAAAATTGCATATAAAACGATCGAAGAAAGCCGATATCTCATCTGTACTTGGAGGTGTTAAAAAAAATTATAATCCCATAAAATCCCCATTCTGACATTTTGACCAATTTAGAATTCGAAATTTGAAAAATTTAACCACTTAACTGTGGATTAGTGAAAATCCCAGAAATTACTTTGTAGATGTTAGTACTAAAAAGCCTATAAAAGGATAAGAGAACTGATATCTCATCTGACCTTAATTTTGAAAATAATTTCAAGTCCCGTAATATGACATTTTTCCATTTTCTACCAATTTATAATTCGAAAATGGAAAAATACCTAATTAGCGATCGATTAGGGAAAAACCCAAATATGACTTTGTAGATATAAGTATCAAAGAACCTATAAAACGAAGATACAGATTATAAAAAAATGTAATCCCTTAAAATTACGTTTTGACACTTTTGAACAATTTAGTATTCGTAAAAACATAATTTGTCCACTTAGCGGTGGATTTGAGAGAAACCCAGAAATTTATTTCTAGAAATTAGTACTAAAAATCCTATAAAATGATCAATAATCCGGTATCTCAAATGGCCTTGGAGATATTGAAAAAAATCAAATACCGTCAAATCACTTTTTGACACTTTTTACCAGTTAAGGATTCGAAAATATGAAAAATATACTTTGTAGAAATCAGTACTAAATATCCTATAAAATGCTAGAAAAATCCGATATATCAACTGGCCTTGCGGATTAAAAAAAAATACAATCCCGTAAAATCCCATTCGGACATTTTTGATTACTTTAGGATTAAAAATTTGACAAATGTTACCAGTAAGCGGTGGCTTAGAGAAAATCACATTTTGACACTTTTGATGAATTTAGGATTCGAAAATTGAAAAATTTACCCAGTTAGTGGTTGATTAGGGAAAAATACAGAAATTACTTTCTAGAAATTACTATTAATATATATATACATATGTATGTATGTCGTTCCAAACAAATTTTAGAAATCCGTGCGTACTCGAGTCTGGGTTACTTGCCGCCGATTTTTATACGAAAGTACATATGAAAATATGCTATCAAAAAAATTTTCAGGTTCTAAGGTCCCCTGTACAGCCCAGTAGAGTTTCTGAATTTTTATACATGGTTAAAAAACGGCTATTTTCGAAGATTCTTCGGAGCTCCAATTTTGATTAATTTGGACGTACCAAAAAAATTTTCTTAGTTTTTAGAAACTTTGAGAAAAAAAATATTAGGCCCATTGGCAGCTCAATGGGGCACGTTTCCAGTGATGAGTGTAAGCATAAATGTTAGATTAATAGAGCAGGAATAGGGCTTCCAAATAGAACGAAACTTTAGTTTAGTTTAAACTCGTCTATATTGTATTCTCTATCGTGTGTTGTAAAGGTGTACACAAGGGTGGTTTAAAATTTCGAAAAGTTTTTGAAGATCAAAAGTAAACCTCTAAAAAGTTGGTATTTATCAAAGAAAATAAGTTTCCTGTAAGCTGGGTGCTTAAAGATAACATTTAAATGTGGCTACCTTGGAATTTAAGGTTTTTTAAAGAGCACTTAAACAATTCTCCCGTAAAATCGCAAATTAAATAACTAAAACTTAATTGTTTATGCTAAAGCAGTTTTGACAATTGACTATACTACTAGAATTGAAAATCAGTTGCGTCCTAAACGGCAAAAAAAATTTTCTTCTGCATAACGGTCGTATAAGTTAAAATTTTTACTTAATACAGGCTATTTTTGGACATTTTTAATAACCTCAATTTTTGATAATTGTTAGAAAATCAAAATTATTTTGAATCTTTGTTCCAAATAGTATGAACAGAAAAATTGGCACACCGTAGGATATCATAGAATATGGAAGCTATACCAGACTCTATAATGCGTCACATTACTAAAATTTTAGATGGGATCACTTATAGTTTGATGTAATATTCTTCAGGTAATATACGTCATAGATACTTGTATGCAATTTTGTGTGAAAGCTGACATGAAGATCTTTAATTTGCGTTGTTGTGTCTTTATTATCACACTATAAGGACATAGGGAACAATTAATTATTTAAAGTTTCAGTAAGTTATTTATATATATATATATATATATATATATATATATATAACTTACTGAAACTTTAACTAATTCATTGTTCCCTATGACTTTATAGTGTGATAATAAAGCACCAACAACGCAAATTAAAGATCTTCATGTCAGCTTTCACACAAAATTGCATACAAGTATCTATGACGTATATTACCTGAAGTAAAGTACATCAAACTATAAGTGATCCCATCTTAAATTTTAGTAATGTGACGCATTACAGAGTCTGGTATAACTTCCATATTCTATGATATCCTATGGTGTGCCAATTTTTCTGTATATATATATATATATCATTCCCTGACATGTTTCGCTCATTGAAATATGCTTATCCTGACCTGTTGACAAAACAATATGTATGAGACTGTTTCTGTGTTCGCCAAATTATCGCATTTCCTTATAATTTAATTACTAAACCGCAAGATGTTATAGAATCTTTGCAATCAGGCAAAGTTTGCGCCAGAATTAGCTGTACTTTTTCCTTAGCCGCTACAATTAGTGTGAAGTACCTTCGCGCACCTGAATCTCCTTGTGCTTAATTTGTGGTTACAGCCTATTTATTATTTGAGGAAAACTCTCACCTTTTGAATTATTCTTCGCAATTTCTAACTCAATTACCCAATAGGGTCTTTCATATACACCAAATATAAAAATATTTTTTGAAAAATGTCTATGTATTTCTAGAATTTTTCGATTTTCTAATACAATTTCAATGTTACCTACTCCCTCCGTTTTTATGTTTGCTGAATCATTTTTATTCGTACATTTAATCACACCGTTATCTGACTCATCAAGTGTTTTGAGAATGAATTTATAGTTGGTTAAAACTTATCTCTATCTGATTGCATAGTATCAATATATACAGCTTCTGTGTTTACATCATTATCATCTACAAACGTTTTTACTTTGTAATTATCAGTTATATTTTCAACATTTTGCTCACCTTTATTGCTGTTTTGTTGATTCATTTATTTTCCAGGATTTCCTTTGTTCTCGGCCATTTCCAGTTTGATTATAATTTTTATCTTTATCTCTATTATTACTAAATCAACCCCTCTTTGAATCATTATATTTTATATTCTTTCCTTTTCTTTTCAAACCACGCCTTTTGCTATTACCCGAACCTCGAGAATTGGAATCATTTTTTTTATATCTGGACTTCTTCCCGAAGAATTATCTCGCCTATGAAAGTTGTTGTTGCTGTATGATGCTGATTCAGGGCAATCTGCAGCTTTATGATCTCCAAATCTTTTGCACTTAAACCATTGAATGTCCTGACCTCTGATCGGACAGTTAGGGTCTATATGTCCTGTAGCTTGGCACCCATAGCAGCAACGTCGGTCGGCTTGTGTTATGTTTGCCGTTCTCACCTCTTCTGACCTATCACTTTCCTGTCTTCGTCTCATCTCATCCTGCATAACAATTAATTTTAATTGATCATATATGAAACCTTTATGTTGTGTAGTTATATTTACATAATCAATTATTTGTATTTGACGAATTGGAACCATGACGGCATCATAAAGTGCGTCTCGTTCTTAGTTTTCTGATAAAGGAGTGGCACCAGGAGAATTCTCATAATTTCTAATGGTTTCTTCAAACCTTACACAAAACTCTCCAACTTTATAGAGTTAATAGAGTTAATTGAGTTTATTATCCAGAAAATTATAAATATATAAAAGTATTCCCTACAGAGGTACATAGTAGTACCTGTTAATAGGACCGGATGCCTTACATACTAAAATACTAATATACTATAATACAAAAATTCTATAATTAACTTACATTGTACCAGATTTTTATAATTAGCTTATTCAACAATAGTTTTTTTAACTCTGTTCTTTAGTCTTCTTTTAATTGTATCTTTTTGGTTTGGTAAGTTTTTTAAAGCAATAGGTAATTTATTATATATTTTTATAGCCATGTTACAACTGTGGAAGATTTGGTCATAGAGGTAAAAATTTTGAAAACAGTAGCATTTGCTTGAAATGCACTGGATTGCACAAATCATATGACTCTAATAAACATAATACTATCAAATGTGCCAACTGTATATACAGTAATGAGAAATATAAGTCCAAATATAACATAAATCACATTGCAGGAGACAGTAAGTTATGTGGAATTTTAAAAAACAAAATAAAAAAATATATAGACACAACTGATTACCCAACACACCCTACTATACCAAAATACATCGATAATATAGTAAATGTACTTCAACGACCAGAGTCACAAAATTATTCTGATATACAAAACGAAGACTACCCAACACACACACGTTGCTTCGAGATATGTGACTTTAGGAGATTGAGGTTTATGTGTATGGGTTTTATGGTTTGAGGGTTTGAGGGTTTGGGATTTGTAGGTTTGATGTTTAGGGGTTTTAAGTTTATAGGTTAATATCAGGCTAGAGATCAAAAGAAGGATGTGACCGCCAAATATCTTTCAAATGTCCTCTAAAGGTCACTTTGACGAAAAGGTCAAAGCGTATCTCGACGTAGAATTTTCCGTTCTTTCAGAATCCGGGTTCGAGAAAATCATACGATCGATTTCAGGGGTTTGACTTTCATTTGACCTTGAACCAGACGTGCTGGGGTCATATGGACACAGTCATCGTGATCAGCGACCCCAAAAACAAAAAGATCAACTGCTCCAACACCTATTTCTTGCCTTAATATCAGCATAGAAGTTCGAAACAAGGATTTAACCTTGAAATGTCCTTCAAATGACCTCTAAGGGTCACTTTGACGAAAAGGTCGAAGCATATCTGGACGTACAATTTTCCGTTCTTTCAGAATCCGGGGTCAAAAAAATCACATCGATCGATTTAAGGGGTTTGACCTTCATATCACCTTGAACCAGACTTGCTGGGGTCATATTGACACCGGCATCGTGATCAGCGGCCCCAAAAACATAAAGATCGGCGCTTGATTTACTTTCTAGTTATCAGAATAATAGGTATTATAAAGTTAAAATAAATGAGAGTGAGAGTGATTATTTAACAATATATACGGGTGTACCACAAGGTACCATTCGAGGTCCACTACTTTTTATTATATATATATTAATGATCTCTTGAAGGTAATCCATTCTGATGTGATTTTGTGTTATGCAGATGATTTTTTTTCGAGGGTATGTAGGAAATGTGACTAAAGACATACCCGACTGGGTCCGCACAGCCGGATAGTGTGGGGCTGGTTGGGGATGCATCCGTCGTGTGTATAATATAGAATGAAAAATAGAATAAATAAAAACGCGGGAAAAATACACAGACGTTGCATCGTAAACTGACCCACTTAAACCTACTACCCTTTCCCTTTCTGGCGGAACCCACCCTGGTACCGTTTATCATATTACTTTGGGGTGGGTCTATTCTAGTATCGTCTCGACAACCGCTGCTGCCTTGACCTGAACCAAATTTAAAAATTTATAATTTTAAATCCCCCGAGGGGACGTCAGATCTATCTCATATACACGGGTATACGAACCGTTGCATTCATCTACGTACGGAAAGGAGAAGTATCCCTGTCCCTTCCTTCGACATTCATAAAATGAGGGAAAATGAGCGTCTCCCGGTTATGAAAGCGTCGAATCTTCTCCCTCCACGTCCATTTCCATGGAGTCGTCCGACGTCCTTGGGTTATGTTGCGCTGTTGGAGCGTCTCCCAGCGCTTTATTTATACCTTCGTCGATTGCCCTGTCTAGGTACCGTTTCTTTTGTCGTAGGACCGTCTCGACGAATTTTGCCGTGGCGGCCCACTTATTGGCGAGCAGCATATCGCCCACGATGTTCTCAGCCGTGAATTGTCCGAGCGAACCGAGAAGAGCTGTTTCTTCTTCATTCCACTTCTCGCAGACGAAAAACGCATCGTTGCAATCAGCGAAACAGAAGATGCAACTCGGGATCTGAACCTTGCCCATACGACTGCGGTAGGAGCAGAAGTACCCATGATCACTCAGAAATAGGGTCAGGTAGTAATTTACCTCCTCATAGTCTTGGCTAATCCAAGGGTCCAGCTGGCCTATCAGACTTGCTGTCCAATTAACCTTGGTTGTGGTTGTCCAAGATCGTTGCCACGTTTCCATGGTGCGTTCCCGTTCCTCTCTATGGACTATTTTTCTGTCCTTTCCTGTTTGCTTCCGTTCGTAGATTCATTTGCGCTCGATCGCAAGTAGGTCGATCGGGATGATTCCCACAATAACAAGCACTGCAGATCCCGAGGCCGTGCGATAGATGCTGGTGACTGTGAGAGCTGAACGGAAGTGAGTCGAATTGGGTATGAGTCCTTCTCAATTGCATCGGCCAATATTACAGAATCGTACAATAAGATGGATGTAATGACTGACATGAGGAGGCGACGCTTACTCGTTTTCGGTCCACTCGTGTTCGCCATGGTCCGTCTTCTTCGCCGCGTTATCTGCTGCATACGCGAGGTGACGAAAGAAAGTAAGCTTAGTGTCTAGTTTGAGTCCCAGATACATAGCCTCCCTTCTTGCCGAAACCTCTGCGTCTATCACATACATGGGGAAGATGATTTCAATCCGTTTGCCAGTGAAGGGCACTATCTCTGTCTTAAAGGCTGCCAAGTCGAGACCGTGTTCCCCCATCCAGCGCGAGATCCTGCGCATCGCCTGGTCAAGCAGATATTGTGCTTTTTTAAAGTCCCGCGCGATGATGACTAAAGCGACATCATCAGCGTAGGCTATCATGTACACCAATTCCGGTAGCCCGAGTCGTAACAAGGTATCGTACAGGATGTTCCAAAAATCAGTGCCAAAGATCGACCCCTGTTTCACGCCGGCGCTGAGATATTACTTGCATTGGTCTACTTCTGGTTCGTCGCGGAGGATACGGTCCATAGGTAGTCCCGTAGTACCCGCATAAGGTACTCTGGGACTCTGAACGCGTTCAACGCGTCCAAGATGTCTGTCCACCTGGCCGAGTTGAAGGCGTTCTGAACGTCCAGCGTAACGAGAAGCGTGATGTTCCTTGAAAAATGATTTCCAGTCCATACTCTCCTTCCCAGCCGAACTACCTCTCGTATAGCGTCCGCCGTGGATCACCGTTTCTTGAAGCCGTACTGCTTGTCGGCTGAATCGCCTGCAGCCTATAGATCTGCATGTAGCCGTGGTTTGAGCAACCTCTCATAGAGCTTCCCTGCGTGGTCCAATGTGCACAATGGCCTGTTAGACGACGGAAGCAGGGGATCACCTCCCTTACCTTTGCTGATTAACACGAGACGTACAACCTTCCAGGGAGTACCAAAGACACCCGCCTTCAGGTAAGCGTTGTATATGTTCAGCAATAGAGAAGGGCCCAGGCGCCTTTCCGCTCCGCATTATTTTGGTGGCGATCCGCAACGCCTCGGTGGAGAATAGAGGAATCTCACCTACTTCAGCTGCTTCCTCCTGGTCTTGTCTCGGCGGATGTGCTAGGAACAGAGTGCCCACTATTCGAGCCATGGTGTTCTCGTCGAAAGGGTGATTTGGGAGCGTGCAGAGTTTCTTGGTCACGATCTTGCACCCACACGTCCCGATCGACTTCGTCCGTGAAGTTCTTCCAGCACTGTGCCTTCCTCCGGTTGATGTCGCGTCGGAGCCGCTTGCACGCTGCTTTATGCTGTGCCGACAACAATGCTGCCTCCGTTTCGTCTCTCATTCTTTGTGCTCTTCTTCTGAGGCGTTTCGCTTCCACTCTCAATTGCGCGATTTCGACCGACTACTAGTAAGCAGGGCGTGTTCATGTCGCGATTACTTGCGCGGTAGTGATGCGTTGCAGGCTCGGTAAATGAGACCCATAGTCTTCCTCACGAGGGCCTCCGCTCCGACACTGTCTTCGATGGCGTTCGTCGTCGGTAAATTTTCCTGTCTTTCGAGCAGTACTTCGATTAGTTTTTCGGTGTTTAGCCTGGACAGATTCCATCGGGGTGGCTTTGCCGCGACTCTTTGTGATTAGGATTTATCGCGCAGGTGAAAGGTGATGTATTGATGGTTGCTTCCGTGGCAATCCTCCATTACCCTCCAATCCGACGCTCTACACGCTAGATTTTCGGATGCGAAACACACGTCCGGAATCGTCCTAATATGCCCTACCCTTCTGAATGTCGACGTATTCCCAACGTTGAGAACTATCAGGCCAACTCTAGATACCATCTCCACAATGGACTTTTCTCTGCTGTACGGCACTGGCATGCCCCACTCCAATTCTCGCGCATTCAAATCGCCGGCGAATACGATCTTGCTTTCTATCTGACGGACCGCGTATTCTAGCTCGTCCAGACTCCATTTTAATTTCTCAATACGGACGTTCGGGGTAAAGTAGCAGCTCACGTAAGTTACGTTTCTGCTTCTCACCCACACTGAGCCGCTTCCGACCCTGTGTTCGTCCACTCTGATGGTTCGTTGGTCCACGTAGATTGCTGCTGTACCAAGTGTGTCTTTGTACCACGTGGGTACCTTCCAGTCACAGTACTGCTCATTGATTAGTAGCACATCAGCCTTCGTCTGAGATATACTATGCGTCAGAAGTCTGTTTGCTAATTCGGCTCTATAGAGGTTCGATTGAAGGACCGTTAAACGGTCCATCATTAACGCTTGGCTTTGGTCAGCCTAAGCGTTTCGCGAAGCGCTCTACACTGCCCTGAACCCATTGTGTGGCCCAGCTGTGCTTCGTGTTCTTTCGCGCCATATTTGTAGCAGGGCTTGACATCTGAAGCACCGCCGGAGCCGCTGCCATCTTTTCAGTTGACAGTTCATGTAGCCGACTTTCAGGCGATTCTTGTCAAGGCGGAACTCTGCCTTTTCCTGGTCCATCTCTTCGATGGCCATACGCTGCTTCCTACTGTTGCGCTTGATCAGCGAAACGCTAATCTCACCCGTTGAGACTTCTGCTTCGTCAAAGGCCCTCTTGATCGCTGTCTCCACTTCTTCTTTGGTGGTAAGGCTGTCAAGGTCTCTGACTTCCACGTTTGTCTTAGGTGTCAGGGTCTTTACGGTGTCCGACGTGCCCATTACCTTCCTGAGGGTGTCTCCTATAGTCCTCAGCTCCAGGTTGTTGATTTGTGTGCCCAACTTTACTAAGACGTCGCCAGCCCTGGTTTTCCTGGTACACTTGATATCAGTCGTTAGACATTCTGCTGTAACCTTTTCGCTGACATTCGTAAGAACCGGTTACCATTTAGTCACCTTCTGACTTCCAGGCGAACTGGCAAGTCATCCGGCTACAAACCCTACTGGAGGACCGCTGCGCTTCCTCATGCCAGGAAGTCTGCCTCGGCCACGCGTCAACCCAGGCAACCGCGGAGGGCTTATGCAGATGATACTACAATTATATCTACTGGCGATACGTGGGAGGAAGCTCAGGAATCTATGAACTATAATTTGTTTCTAGTCGATAGCTGGTTAGCTGTAAATAAACTATCGTTAAACGTTGATAAAACTGTATCTATGACTTTTGATAACTATTGTGATAGTGTTCCAACACAAATACATGTAAAAATTAAAAATTAAACAGACTTGAAAGTTGCAAGTACTTTGGAGTCATATTTGATTATAATTTAAAATAGGATAAACACATTCAAAACATCATAAAGAGAACCAAATATTAAGTATAATATATATTCTATAAAATCGCCAAATTTATGTCAACTGAAATGATGAGAATGATATACTATGTTTTTTTTCATAGTTTGATGAATTATGGAATAATTGTTTGGGAAAGTGCTTATAAATCCAACCTTGATTTATTGCAAAATCTACAGAAAAGAATACTCAAAATTGTTAATAAAAATAAGTTTACCATCCATGATAATCCACTGAACTTGGAACAACTATTTGCTATTGAAACACTAATATATCATTACCCTAATCTAAAAATACAACCTTGATTTATTGCAAAATCTGTGGAACAGAATACTCAAAATTGTTAATATAAATAATTTCACCATCCATGATAATCCACTGAACTTGGAACAACTATTTGCTATTGAAACACTAATATATAATTACCCTAATCTAAAAATTCCTTAAGTCAAGCAGGATCACTAGGAAAAAAAACGTAATGATTCCCAGAAACAAAAAACAGGTCAGCAATAAAAATAGTTACACAAAAGCAATAACAACTTTCAATAAATTACCAAATGATCTAAAAACACTAGAACTAGCTAAAAAGTCACAAGCTAATAAACTAAAAATCTGAATAAATGATATCTGATTTATCTGAAGTGCAATTATGTTAAATATATGTATATACAAACACTATTTTTGTTGTTAGATAAGTAAACTAAATTTTACAACAATTTTAGTTTAGTTTACAATTGATGCTATACTAGTTTAGTTTTTAAGTTAGTTTTAAGTAAGTAAGTTAAGTTTTAAGTATTTTCTGTTACGATAGTTTATGTGGTGGACCTACGCATAGGTAACTAGTTTAGCTCTGTAGGGATTTGCATGATTTTGTCAAACTGTATGTATGTAAATCTTCTTCTGGTTAATAAATTAGAAATTTGAAAATTGCTATTATATGGCTGGTTTTGTCACTTATACTTTCTGTAATTGTTGGTAGTATTGTTATCTGAAACAAAAAAATTAATTAAGAATTTTTATTTTGATATTTATTTTAATAAGGGTTTTTTTCCCTGAAAGTATACATAAAAACCTACCAATTTGTATATTTTTTACCTTCGTTGGACCTTCTATGCCTCCATGGCAAACCAGACTGTTTTCGAAGACTTTAAGCACTGTCCGTAAGATTCCAAGTCTACGCATGGATGGATTGGGCTAAAAATTTATGGAGATACTCATTATAGTAGTACTTTTAATATGAGCGTAGGGATTTTGATTTGAACGAGTAGAAGTATTTTTTTATATGAGCATTGTCAATATAACACTTATTTTTTAATAATTTTATCACTTTTATAGATGTAAAAAATTTTCTACTCGTTCAAATCAAAATCCCTACGCTCATATGAAAAGTACTACTATAATGAGTATCTCCATAAATTTTGAGCCCAATCTGTCCATGCGTTCACTTGGAATCTTACGGACAGTAAGCTGAAATTGATAAAAATAACATTTAGAGTTATTTAACAATTAAGTTACAAGTTCTAATAGATATAATTTATACTCATCTTATCAATTGCAACTACTTGTTTCTTCTTTCCAACGTAGCAGACAAACATCTGCAGCAGTGTACATCAATATTTTCTGGTGCGTGGAGTCCCATGAGTCTTCCTCCTCCTTGAACATCCTGAAATGAAAAAAACAACACAAAAATGAATAAATTGAGTAAACTGTACTTATCATACTAAACTCTTCGGCGACACTTTCACACACTTCACTCAACTACTTATTTATTTCATCACAAGCAACTGGCTTGCATAGGTTTATAATCCCACAAAAAGTTGAAAGGCCAGCGTGTCCATGTCCAAGTGCACGAGCAGATAGCACAGATCTTCTGTTCACTCCATATGCATTTCCTTTGGCTCCTACTTTGTTGCTGGAGTTGATCGCTGCTATTTCACCACACTTTGAGCACACAATATCTATTTTGAAGACCCTGCACACCAGATTCACTTAATTGAACACTGCCATGGCACCGATTACAATACAGAACACTTCTAAGTTTAGAAAATAAAATTGAAGTGTCAATGATTCTGTTTGTTGTATCACTGGTGTCTCTAGCACTAGCTGTGTTTTGGAGTTTCCTCGCTGAGCTGGTGGACAGTCTTGGCTTCTTTTGTGAATCTTCCTTTTTTATCTCTTTTAGAAGACAATTTCACTACACTGATTTACACACATTCACAAATTGTCAAATGCAAATAAAACACTGTATAAGTTCAGTACAATAAAAATATTAGCCGTGTTTACTAACAGGTGGTTTGTAAACATAAAAGCCAACTGTCAAAAGTAGCAAAAATGTACGGGTAAGGTTACTCAAAAATTCGATCTGATTTATCGACCTTTATTTCAAACGCATGTAAATTCAACTATTTACCTGTAGTGGCGCTGAAGGATTCTAGCCTTCAAATTGGTTCCAATTATATTATATTTTATTACATTATAACTAAATAAAATAATCAATCAAACATTTAGTTATAAATAATAATAAAATAAATAATAATTGATAAAATACCGAATTTACGCAAAATCGGCAAAAAAGCTGTCTTAGTATTTATATTGTAACTTTAAAAGGAATTATGATGTCTTAAAACGGTTTGCGGGAGCTTATTCTACGGGAAATTTCCTATAAATAAGGTAAATAAAAAAAAAACTATTTTTTGACAATTTAAAGGTGGTTTGCCCCCTTAAGGTTATTCTTATATGCACCTCCGCGTGTAATTATTCCATAATTTAATAAAGTATGAAAGATAGCATTGTATATTAACCTGAGTGATTTTGTTTGCATGGTTTTTACAAGCTTATAGAATATATATATATAAGATATTTTGTTTTGTTTATAATGTTTTTTACATGTTTATCCCATTTTATATTGTAGTAAAAAATGAGTCCCAAATATTTACAACTTTCCACACTTTTTAAGTACTTATAATTAATTTTTACTTCTACATTTATTGGCACACTGTTTCCAAAAGTAATAAAAACAGTCTTATTTAGTTCAAGCCATTTGGCCATTCGTTTTAGGTATTCATTTATTTTGCTTAATATTTCTTCCCATATTTTTTCGATAACTACAGAATAAACACTACAGGATAATAACTATTACCACTGTATCGTCAGCATATGACATAATTATATTTTCTGCTATGTCGTTTAAAAGATCATTTACATATAATATGAAAAGTAACGAACCTATTATAGTTCCTCGAGGAACACCAACATTAATGTATTTATAATTACTAAAAGCATTATTAAATTTAACTCTTTGTTGTGTGTTTGTCTGATAACTCATTATTATTTTAAGAGCATTCCCTCTAATACCATAACGACAAAGTTTATCCAGTAATATTTTGTGATTAACTGTATCGAATGCTTTTGCCAAATCTAAAAACGTTATAATAATTGGATGACTTTTGTCTAGACATATCATAAATTTGTCTAGACTTTTGTCTAGACATATCATAAATTTGTCTAGACTTTTGTCTAGACATATCATAAATTTGTCTAGACTTTTGTCTAGACATATCATAAATTTGTTTTGTTATGCACCTTATTACATCGTTGATTTTTAAGTTCTTAATAAAGCCAAATTGGCGATATAAAATTAATTTGCATTGACTTATGAAGCTGTATATCCTATTATACGTTATCTTCTCGAATACTTTAGCTAAATTAGATATCAGCGAAATAAGTCTGTAATTCTTATTTCTGTGTTTAACAGCTTTTTTCGAGAATCAGGCCGTATTGCTTGCTCAATACATACATTAAATATATAGGCTACAGGTTCAGTAATATACTTTGTTAAGGGGGTAGTAAACTTATAAATCATGAAAAAAAACAGAATTTTATTCTATAATTTATTTTTGATTTACAAGCTATAAATAACTTAAAAATAAAGTTTTAGTTACGAATAAAGCCATAAAAGAAATTTTACAGGCTTTAAGTGATTGTTTTTTAATTACTATCTTTTTTTAAATTCGCGCATTTTTTGCTAGATGCACAGATCGCAGACCCGTACTGTGTTGAAAAGGTGCAACATAATTGTATGTTCTTGTATGTGTTTACTTCCAAAGCTGTCAAGAAGTATAAGTGTTTTCAAAATCATAAAAAATACTAAAATTGGATTGTTGCAATACATTTATTCAAAAAGATAAGTTATCTTATTTTATCAGTAGCTAACGTAATTTTTTAATCAATTACTTTGTGATTTTTTATCAATAAATCAGCATACCGTACTAAGAAAGAAGAAAGATCTCAGTCAACTACTCATGAGGAGAAAATAAGTTTGAGTAAAAGGGATGACATCTAGAAAGATATTCAAATCTATTACTGGTATATGGGGCCTGCGGCGGCTCAGTCGGTAGAGTGTCAGATTCCCACGCCGGTGACCCGGGTTCGAATCCTAGTCTCTGCCGATTGATACAAGCATCTCTGTAAAAATTACATATGCTTTGTTTACAAACACACCGCAGACCCCCGTCGTCGATTAGCACCACATGGAAGCACAAACATGACGACGTTAAATAATAAAAAAAAAAAAAATAAAAATAACTGGTATATAAACTACTTTTACTTCTAAGCGTATGCTGGGAGACGCTTCGACACCCCAACATAACCCAGGGACGTCGGACGACTCCATGGAAATGGACGTGGAGGGAGAAGATAGGATACTTTCTTAATCGGGAGACGCTCATTTTCCCTCATTTTATGAATGTCGCGGGGAGGGGCAGGGATACTTCTTCTTGCCATACGGAGATGAATACGCCGGTTCGAATACGCGTATAAATGAAATGGGTGAAATCTGACGTCCCTTTGGGGGTTTTTAAAATTATGAATTTTTAAATTTGTTTCAGATTGAGACAGCAGCGGTTGTCGAGTCGATACTAGAATGGCACCACCCTGAGGTAATGTGATAAACCGTACCAGGGTGGGTTCCGCCTGAAGAGGAAAGGGTGGTAGGTTTTAGTGGGTCGGTTTGCGATTCAACGGCTGTGTAGTTTTTCCGCGTCTTTGTTTATTTTATTTTTCGTCCTATAGTATACACACGGCAGATGCATCCCCAACCAGCCCCACACTATCCGGCTGTGCGGACCCATTCGGGTGAGCAGTAGGTGGCATTTCCTACATACCCTCGAAAAAAGAAAAAAAAATACTTCTAAGCGTATGATTTTTCTAATTTATACTAAAGTAACATTAATTTCTTTCAGGTTACAATTGGCACACACTGTTTGACTGAGATGATGAAATCATGTTTTTTATTTGAGAACGGCTGCTAAAGTGGATCAGAATGTTATAATGTGGATTTAGATGTAATATTTGAAGAAATTGTAACATTAGTGAAGTGTAACTTTAAATGCAATTTTCTCATAACTATGTTTTCAGAGCTTGTGCGTAACCTGCAGACTGAACCGGTGCATGGATTTTGATGACCCAGGTCTTAAAATGTTCCTTCTGAATGTTATTTTGGACTGAAGCTATTTAGAAATCTCGAAGAATTGATTATCATATGAGAATTCTAGTCTAAGTGTGAAAAAATGACAATTTTAATAATAATAATAATTATGTCTTTGAGATCTTCAAAAAATTTAAATAAATTAAAATTAATTTCATTAACTATATTCAGTCCAAAATGACATACAAGAGGAATAATTTAAGATCAGCATGATCATAATCCATCCACCGCTTGAGTCTGTAGGTTACATGCAAGCAAAAAATGTTAATATACTCATATCTTCCCCTGTAAGGGGGGAGAGGGTCTCATTAAGGATGATTTTTGTAAGAAATTTATTCAACTTTAAGGATCTATTAATACTTATATTCTAATTATTTTCCTATTAATTTTACAGGTGAAAATCTTCAAAAATGTCCTACCCTCATAATACTTTTAACATTATATATTATATTTCCCAACTATATATTTCATATCATAATACTGCTTTCTCACCGTATTGGACGTTAGATTTACTTCACTCATCTTTATTTCTGTTAATTCATTCAGGACCTCGAGTATATTCTGAATATGCATTACCTTAGAATTATAATTAGGGTGGATCGAAAATTAACTTTTTTCGAATTTCGAATTATAATAGGGCGCAAAAGTTGTCTTATTCCATAATTAGAAATTATGGATTAGTATTTTATCTTTTTTTAGTGTGTTTTGACCTGCCAACCTTGGCTTTAATATTTTACATTTTATTTATAAAAATTCATTTTTTGTATAATAGCAATCAAATAATATCGAACACTGTCTAATCACTCTAAAATTTTTTCATAGATAAGAACTTCCTTCTTCATTATTTTATACAAACAAGTTTTAAAAAAGCCTAACATTATCAGAACGATTCAATTATCCAGGAATCACCGCGTGGAGATAGCTGCACATCGAATCCCAATCGTTCCCACCGATCCATCCCATCAATGTAGGAACGAGATTATTTCGGTTTATAGTCAGATTTTTTGTCGAAATTAGGGATTGTTTGCTTTGACAGAAGCATGGCTCTTATAAAGCCATCTCTGGCTATATCACCACAACATTTCTTAGCTACTTCTGAGACAAGCTTTACACATCTCTCAACACTTTGAGTATGACATGGAAAGTCTGACATTTTCAAATTTCCAGTTAATACGGCACTTTTGAGATCATCAGTTGATATATGTCTCAATGTGGATGGATCAGGTATTACAATCTTTGTTCAATTATTCATTTTATAATATTGATCAGCTGCAAAATGAATAGCATCAGGAACTTTAAAAACTCTTTCAGTATTCAACTTACACTCTCTTGCTTGCAGAATATGCTGCAGGCCTAGTTTCCGTACACCAAAAAAGATCACGAACAAACTTGTCAATTCCTATCAAAGAGATTTAAAAACTGTCCACCTGTCACAAACATACAAATGTGGCATGGATTTATCCCAGAAAATAATGAAACATTAAAAGTCATGCATTACTCAAATACCAACGAACCTAGGAACAGAGTAATTTATGATATTGGCGAAAGCCATTTATCACCAGTAAAAGCTCCACGAACAAGGAGCCAGAATTAATAAGAGTGCACAAAATGTCATTAAATATTGATTCGTTTAACTAAATTCTATCTTTTTTTTCATCTATGCAGGCATATATATACAGAACAATAGAAAAATATACGTACAAAAACCACAGACAGATAATTCTGAATCTAATTGACCGGAAAATATAAGAATCATATGCACAAATACTAATTCCGATGATAGATTTAGAACCATTTACCTCACAAATCCCCATATCGAGACTTTAAACTGATCTAAAATCTATTGTTGTGGTAAAATGAGTTAAGTGGGGGTAATATCCGCCATTTTGTATCGATCATTTTGAATTTTTAAATGTCCAGGTTAAAATAAGATTCAGCGGCCCCGAACGCCCCCATATCGATACTTTAAAGTCATCTTAAATTATTTGTTGCGGTAAAATGAGTTAAGTGTGGGTAATGTCCGCCATATCGGATCCGCCACTTTGAATTTAGAAATTTCAAGGTTAAAATAAGATTCAGTGGCCCCGAAAACCCAGATATCGATACTTTAAACTGATCTAAAATCATTTGTTGCGGTACAACGGGTTTGGTGTTGGTATAATGTTCGCCAATTTGGATCCGCCATTTTTAAATTTGGAATTCCTTCATCATTCTCAATAAAAAGTCCGAAAATGAGTTTGCTTTTTGGAGGTATATTTCACAAATTAAAACATTTTTACTATCACTTTTGTTGAATGTGCCATGAAAACGTGGCTTTCAGGCGCCATGTTGAATTTTTGAAAAGGCCAGAACTTTTTCGAAAGCTCTTACCGGACGAACATTTTGAGACCTCAAACCTTTTGATAGGTTAACCCAAATTTTGGGTGCACTGATGATCCGGTTGACGTGAAACGTCCCATATATATATAGCAATGAGACTGCATTCTCAGGCCAATTGCCCGAACAACAAGTATGGCTAAATTCAAGAAACGGCAGCCAACTTATTGGCACTTAGATTCCTGAAACTAAATTAATTGTTCTAATATGAAATTTTTTGTTCTAAAAAATTATATTGTTATTTCTCTTTGTAATTAATAGCTCAAAAAATGTGCGCTTTTGTATCATTTATTCCTTTTCAAAAAGTAATTCAACAACATTTCTTCAACTTGAATGCGATATTTATTTTATTTTAATTACAGTTTTCCATATCACCTTAGAGGTATTTAGACCCTTAAGTTTAGACGGTTACTTTTGTTCTATGGTAAAAGTTATTTTTTGTAAGTTATATTGAATATTTTTTAATCAATTTACTTTAGATTTTCCACACATTTTCTATATTTATACAGTTTTCTACCCAAGCAAAATTCCAATAATTTATATCGATTAAAGCATGCAAATTAAATTTAATAATAATAAAATCAAATTTTTGACGGTTTGTATTTATGCAAAATTGAATTCAAGATTACTTTCATGCTTTAAACTCTATAAATTCATAAAATTTTGTTTACGAAAAAAACGTTATACATATAAAATATGTTTGTCAGAATCCACAGTCGATAAATGACAAACTATGAAATACAATAAATAAAAATGAAAAAGAATCACCGCAACATTTTCTAGATATAAGCAATCAAACTGCTGTATCTTTTATTGCTGTGATTCTTGTGGGTTAAATAAATACTCAAATATAGATTGACCTTATATTTATTGTTTCAAGTTGCCTCCGTATGGCTATGATTTATTAACAAGCTCGTACACTGACGAAGGCCCATGCGACACTGTTCCGCAGCCTGAGCTCGCGTGGAGTGGGGGAAGCGCCCTCTGTCTTACCTTACATCTGGTTACTACAGTCTCCCCCACTTATAAAAGATATAACATTATTTACCTTACGCACTATAATTATTCACTTAATAATATTTCGCCCATACATATAGTTTTATTGTTTACTTTGTCGCAGACGCTCAGATCGGCGTAATACTAGTTGCGCTGGCTCTCTTTCTTCCGTTCGCACCAGCTCTTTATTTTTATCATCCGTATGTATATTCTGTGACATTTCATTACTTTCGCTATACTCTCTTATTTGATTACTGTGTCGTTTCCATATGAGTTCTGGATCGACTTCGACTAAGTACGTAACACCTGGAATTAATTCTCGCACAATTTGTGCTTTTGTCCATGACGTTTTCCCTCCCCGATAATCAGTGACGACTACCGAATTACCAAATTGAAAATGAACTCAACGCGCTCTTTTATGATTTCGTATTTGTCTACTTTGAGCCGCATACATTACATCATTGGCTTCGCGTGGTCGCAACAAAGAGAACCGTGTTCGTAATTCGCGTCCTAAAAACAATTTTGCAGGCGTTTGATTTGTAGCGCAGTGTGGCGTTGTTCGATAGTCTAATAAAAATTGTTTAATCACATCACTTAGATTTAGTCCATCATTTGTTATACATTTGACTTTACGCTTGAATGTATTAACTAAATTTTTTGCCGCCCCATTAGTGGCCGGGCAGTGCGGAGCACTCGTGCTATGTCTTATCCCTAAATGTTTCATAAAATTACTAAATCTTTGCCCCACGAATGTTTGGAAGTTATCAGTGATTAAATGAGAAGGGTAGCCATAACGAGAGAAGAGTTCTTTAAAGACTGAATGGTTTCGATATCTGTCATATTAGGCATAATAAAAGCTTTAGGCCATTTTGAGTGACTATCTATGATAAGAAGAACCATTTTAGTATGAACGGGCCCTAAAAAGTCAGCATGCATTCTGTGCCATGGCGTTGTTGGCCAAGCCCAGGGCGTTAATGGAATTTTTACAGGATTTTTTTTGTTCTTAAACATGCTAAACATGATCGTGTAATTTCTTCTATATCACTGTCTAAACGCGGCAACCACACAAACCCTCGAGCTAAAGCTTTAATTTGACTAATACCGAAATGACTGAAATGTAATTCTTTTAAAACTAATTTTTGCAATTTCTCAGGTATTACGACTCTATGACCCCATAATACGCAATTACTTTCTATTGATAAGGCCTCTCTTTTTCGCCAAAAAGTTTTTAATTCACTATTTTCTGGTTCTTTTTCTGGCCACCCATCTTTACAATAAGCAATGACTGTACATAAAATTTTGTCTTCACGTGTATTTTTTTCTACTTTCTTCCAGTCTTCGTATAGAGGTTTTAATTTAGTTGCAAGATTAGGTAAGAATTTACAATAATAGTTTATAGAACCTAAAAAACTCCGCAATTCCGATACGTCCATCGGCCGAGGAGCGTTTCGTATACATTCTATCTTTTCTTTTATTGGATAGATTCCATTTTTATCAATTTTATGCCCTAAATAATTTATTTCGTCTTGAAAAAATTTACGTTTCTTTATATTTACTTTCAATCCTGCCTCACATAATCGTTTAATTTCCTCACGTAAACGTTGAAAATGTAACTCTGCTGTAGACGCTGTAATTACAATATCGTCCATTAAAACCGCAACGCCTGGTATTCCAATTAGTAAAGTTACTATTTTTCGTTGGAAAGAACCGGGTCTTAAGGAACGGGTTGATTAAATACTCAAATATAGATTAACCTAATATTTATCGTTTCAAGTTGCCTCCGTATGGCTATGATTTATTAACAAGCTCGTACACTTACGAAGGCCCATGCGACACTGTAATACTCCGCAGCCTGAGCTCGCGTGGAGTGGGGGAAGCGCCCTCTGTCTTACCTTACATCTGGTTACTACACAAACTTAAATAAAAATATAACCTCAAACATCTTAAAAGATAAAAGACCTTATAGTCTGTGCGAAGATCTCAGCCAAGAGATAGTAGAAAGCTACCTTCTACAGTTCAATTTATTTTAAACGTTTTCCATAATATATTTCTGAGAGGTCACCGTTTAAACAAAAAATTACGTTTTTGTGTATAACAGAAGAAGGAAGAAAGCTTATAGAAAATTTCATGTCGAGGAGAATAGGTAATTAAATGATCTTTGAAATGCATTTACACTAAAGCTATCATATAATTTATAAAATACCAAAATAATTTACCTTATCGATTTCAGAATGTCGTAAAA